>CM076573.1:792379416-792441874 GCA_034641835.2 Pinus albicaulis | reverse complement strand
AGTGTTGAATACATGCCATTCGGATGAGAGACCTCCAATTGCGGTGAGTACCATCTCTCGATCAACTATTGTCTCTCCAATAGACATCAGATTATTCCTGATCTCGGTCAGCTTCAAAAAATATGATTGAAAAGACTCATCCCTGCCTTTCTTCAGATTCTTCAATTGGTTCTTGAAGAATAGGACTTGATTTGCATTGTTGGCGTTGAACATGTGGACCAACTTATCATACATCTCCTTGGATGTGCCCAGCTCAGAGATGTAGGCAACCAGACTCTTATGAATTGAGTCCTTGATCATTAGGTTTGCTTTGATTTCCCCGTTCTTGTACTTTGTTTTGTGACAACGATTCTTTGTAGATGGAGAGGCTCTTGGATTTTACCACACATAGTCCACTGTGCATCTTGGTCTTGGTCGATCTATTATATTTAAACATAGGTATCCTTTCCAGCCAATTTGTCATGACCTTAAAGCCATTTATGGTTGAAGACCCAATCCTCTATTGGTCAAGTTAACACAGCTGGGGCTTTGTCTTCACCTCGGCTGCGATACCATGTAAATTTTTGTAGATGTTCTATAGCAGTGCAACTTCCTTTTTGTCAATATCGGTCGACGATCACATAAACAATAAAGTAAAATGCTGATAGAACATACCAGTAGATCGACAGAAGACAAGCCAGAAATATATAAGTGTGTTGGTGCGTTACGACAGCCAACAGGACGCTTCAACCAACAAAGTCTCAATATGGTCAGCCAACTAGCAATGTCACACAACCCTTTAGGACAGCCAAAACGGTCAACTCAAAAGTCAATCCAAAAGTCAATGCTGTCAGTCAACGGTCAATGCAAACAACAGTAGCAGCTAGGTCAATGCAAGAAAGTCAAAGTCAACGTCTAGCCTTGGGAATAGTGCCAAAAAATGCGGATTTGAAAGATCGGAATTCTGGGAGAGTTTCAGGTCCGTTTGACCTTGCGTTGACCAAAGTCAATGCTGGTCAAAGTTGCTGCAGAAACCCTTGGTCGAAAACAGAAAAGAGCTGCTGCCGAAATTTTCCACGTGTGGAGAGAGAGGAGTCTCCAAGGTCATCGAACCAATCAGATGAGGAGAGATAAATGTGTGAGGATGAGATGAGTGAAAATGTTCTCCAACGTTGACCAATTTATATCCATCAGTGAGGGTGTGTGACACAACTGCTGGGGCACAAAACCTTAAGGACGACCTGCACTTACTCTGAATAAATTCAAAATAAATGTTCTGCTCATCAGATTAAGATGCTCTTTAGATCGATCTTGCACCTCTCCGAAAGAGGAGTCTAGTAAGAATATTGGCATCTTCATATAAGCATCACAACATGGAGTTTGGACTAATGTTTTGAAAATCGCGATCGGGATTAAATCGGCGAGGGGAAAAAATCGACAAAAATCGTAAAAATTGGGAAAAAATCGGTAAAAATCGGGAAAAAATCGACACATACAAAAATATTCATTTTTTTCAATTTTTTTAATATCTAAAGCATCCACAACATAAAATAAATGCATTGACACATAAATATGAAAAAAAAAGCTAATATATAAGATGTGTAATATCATGTCTAGTGCTACATCACACATAAAACTGAATCATGTCCTGAATACTAAGTCCTGAGTCTCAAGAGTCAACTTAGCCTCAAAATATCAACAAAAAATATAATAATGTATCTCATATCATGAGTCATAATGTCAAATACAAAACTTGATAATGAAAGAGAGATAACAAAACTTGATAACCAACAACTACTCAACAATGTTACTCTTTAGATTGATGTTAATGACCTTAGAAGAGAAAGAGCAGACTTATTGGAGCAGCAAGTTAACCCTGTGTAAGAAATTCCAATTTAATCCAAGTGAACCATATTAGAGCCTTTATCTTCTTATTGAGGAAATTGACTTACTGAGAGCACATTTACCTTATCACCTAGATGAGATTGCTAATAGTAAATGCTCATGCATGCAAGAGTGCAATGGGTGCAAGTGAAGGCAATGAAATGAAAGATACAAAAATCCTCCCAAAACATGAGAGACACCAAGCAATGAGCAAGCCCAACAAATGGAAATGCTTTCCCAATGATATGAGATGATTTGTTAATTAGTTTTATGCCACTGTTATGTACTTGTATCATTGTTGTAGGTGACATATTGTAGTTGTAGGTGATATATCAGACCATGACATTCATCAAACAGTCCTCCAAAATTTACTTGTATGACACCAATGTAATCACAAGATCAATGTTTATTTCCATAACAGAATAATTAATGAGTTTATGGTTGCTATAGGTGTATTTATGCCATTAACATACCACTGTCAATAATGTACTTCAGAATTTTAAATGAAATAGTGATGAGAGGAGTGATAGAAGGTCAAACCACTAGGTCCAATGGCCTTGATTGATGACTAGTGAGGCTTCAAATGAGCTTGCCAACCTGCAACCACAATTGTTACCCCAAAACAACTTGACACAAATGAGAAAACCTGCAAAACCTCTCACTGCAAAAATGAGAAAAAAAATGAAAATCGCACTTTAAAACTCGCTGTTTAGAGGAGCAACGATTTTTTTCCGATTAAATCGCGATTTTTTGGCGATTTTTTCAATTTCAAAAAATCGCCGATAATTTTTTTTTTGCGAAAAAATTGCGATTTAATCGTGATGTTCAAAATACTAGTTTGGACCTAGTTGTCCAAAATTAGCAACTGCGCTGCTGCTGCTCTGCACTTCGCTGATGCTGCTCTGCACTGCGCTGCACTACTCTGCACTGCGTTGCTGTTGCTCTGCTTTACGCTACTGCTGCTTTACTGTGCACTGCTACCTACTACAACTTTCGCCCCATCACTCCTCGACTAAAAACTCCTCCATCCTGCTACTTCTAATCATGGGCACCTATAGCAAGGTTGTGATCCAAGATCTGGGCTCCTCAAGGATCCTGCCTAATATGGTATTTTGGAGTCTTATACTCCTCCTCTTGGGTCTGGTGCCCCTTTCAAAACTAGTCCCTGGTTAGGACCCTTCCTCTCTTTGCAGCTCATGCTAGACAACTCAAACTTCCTCCGACAACTGCTTCCGACAACTGGAAATCTATCTGCTACTTAGATTTGCATTCTGGATAACTCGCACAACCTTTTCTGGCAATCTCGTACGATCATCCCTGTAGAGCTGAAAAAATATGAAAACTCAAAACCGGAGAAGGAAAATGGTCTCGCCCAACCAAATGTCGAGTGCTACCTCTAACCCTCTGCACTGCTGGCTCTACGCACTCGCTGTTGGAGTCACGATCTCGCTGCTACAGCACGGGAAATCAGAGTTTCTTGGGCAAGAAACTCACTGAGAACATAATTCCCTCTCTATGTGCTCATCTTCTTCGTCTGACGCTTACCTGCCCAGTAACTGCTTGCAGAAAAACTGCGTCCCTTTGGCTCTGCATGAAGGCTCTGCGCTGCTCCCTCTGCCTCGACAAGATCTCAATCAGGAAGTCTTACATCTCTGTCGACTCTCTCAGAGGGTGACAACTTCGAAGATTTAGCTCTCCTGGCTAGAACTGCGCAATCCCTTTGGGGATTCGATATGCTATTGTTGCAACAATTCGACCTTCACTTCAGTGCTTAGATCTGCTCTTCTTGTTTCACATCAAACACTCTGATACCATGTGAAAATTCTTGGATCTAACAATCTCATGAATCCCACTGCAACCAGCTGAATCTACTTCATCTACTTGTAAATTACATTACATAGTTATTTTTAGATTACTTCTGGAAATATTGAAGTAAATTACTAAAGCAAACTACACTTAATTAAATATGATTCTGAAACAAGGAAATTGAGCAAAGAAAGAATACACACATAGGACACCTTTATTTTGGACGAAAGTCCTCGGAAAAACCCAATGCGGGAAAACTGGTGCAGCATATTTGAGGTTTTGTTATTATTAAGCAGTAATTTTCTGAATACAAATCTGGGATGCCTTTTTGGCAATCCTTGCAGAGAATATGACTAACAAAGAGTTAGTGAGAGAAATCTCACACTGAAATCTGGAAAATTGACTGACCAACAAACCCTGGATGACAAGCACTCCACTGCGTTGTGCAGTCTCTATGTCACTCTGCGTGATGATTGTGTGGCTTCTGAGTAGCTGGTCTTCGACTAGCTGGATTTTCCCTTTTGGCCCCGTTTGGTTTCACACCCCAACTTTTCGGCACATGATCTGGTTGAACCTCAGCTGAATTACAGAATCCCTCAAGGCTTCAGCGTTGCCTCTGCGTGGGAGTGTGCTACCTCTGCTACGCTGCTACGTTGCTACACTGCCTCTGCTGATCTGCTCTCTGTCTTCTCCGCAATGTATTCCCACCTCAGAAAAGTCTCCAACCGGAATTACTTTTCCCCTCACTGCAATGGAATGACTTAGATCTGATCTTTGTCCGAGCATTGCTCCGTCAGAAGAATTCGATCACTAGATTCACTCGGTGTGTCTTTCCAAATGATCCTCAACCTTCCTTTATAGTCTTCTCATTGAGACATCAACGACCGAGATTAGATCTCTAATCAACGACTAAGATTATAACTTGACTCGATCTTCGCTTTTTCTTGATCATTCTCACTTTGTTTTATTAATACCCTTTAATTATTTAATTTCCCTAAGTTTAGACTTAGGGTCCCCATTAGAATAATTAATTTTTACAATAAAACATATTTCGAGTGGAATTTTCACAAACGTTTCTAGGTTCTTTGGAATACGAGTGCCTAAGTCTCTCCACAAATTCGGAGACTTAGAGCACTTCTGATGCTACCAAAAATCAACACTCATTAGAATCAACATCGTTCTTTGCTTTTAATCTAGTTTCTTCAATCTTACATAGTGCCCATAGATCACTGAACGATGTAGCTTCCTTCTTTGCATAGATGCTTGATACAAAGTTGCCCCATTCATTCGGTAGTGTATTGTGTACACAAGTGGTCATTTCTGGATCTAACGTTGTTTCTCCTAGCTCTTGTAGTTGATCTTTAATTTGAGATATCTTCATGAGATATGAAGCCAACCCATCTTCCTTTTATTTTGTATAATTCGGTTCTTAAGGATATTATTTCCCCAATAGTACTTACAAAGTATATCTCTACCAATTTGTCATATATCTCTTTTGATTTCTTCAATTTTGCTACAAAGGGAATGGGAGAATCCTTGATTGATTCAATGAGGATTCTTTGAGCCCTTATTTATCCTTTCATATATTTTGATAATGCTTGAGATTGTTCTTGAGAATGCTTTGTGATGGAGCCCTTGACATAATCAAAAACTTCATTTTCTGTGAGAATCAAATCTATTCTTTTCTTCCATGCAAGGTAGTTTGATGTCTCAACAAGTTTATTGTTCTCCTTTGTTAAAATTGGCAACTAGGGCAAAATTCCGCTTTGGGCAACTCATTTGATGGAGATGATTATTGAATTGAATTCCTCTTTTCAAGAGGACCCAAATCGACCTAATGATCATCAAATTTGGATAAGCATAAATGTGTTTTTGAATTTATGCCCACACATGTGCAAATTGTCAAGGTCGACCACACTATCATGTAGGCTCATGAAGCCCAAGAGACATGTCGCTTCACCCTCAACAATTTGTATAAATAAGAGAGACATCCAACCTTATTTGGCACCATTTCATCACACACAATCATCTCTCCTTCACTGGTTGGTTCGTACAAAGGGCACATCTTTTCTCTCACACGTGTGGCAAGAAGGATGAATTGCAGGGTCGAAATTTCAGACTTTTGTTGTAGGCTTGATCAGCGTTGACCAGGCACTTTGACCAACAATTTGACTACGATTTTGGGCCAAAAATTCGATTTTGGAGAGCTGCATCTGTTGGCACAAAAACTAAGAAATTCTGGGCACATTGATCAAGGCTAACCGCAAAATTGACTGCAGACTTCATGTGCAGAATTTGACTGTTGATTTTGTGACTATTTTGGGTTGACTTTGACCACTTCAGAAGGCCGAGTTTGACTTCCTTTGACCGAGTTCCAAAGAGGAGTATTTGCTACTGATTTGACTAGTATTGACTTTCTGCGTAGGGATGTTGACTACTGCAATGATTACAAATTTGACTTGGATGCTTTGATCATCATTTGGCAAGTCAATTTGACTTTACCGTGCTCTCTTTCTCTGTTGAACATTTGATATAATAAGAAGAATAATTGATCAAAGGGATTTCCCCATCTTGGGGTTTTTCCCTGGCATTCGCAAAATCTGGTGTTCTCTTGTCTTGGCTTGTCTTCTGCATTTTACTGTTCATGTTCTATCTACAGGTTTTTTTGTTTGTTTGGTAAATTAGACTAATTCTATTAGAAAAGCTTATGGTACAAGATGGATTACAAACAGGAGAGGCTAGAAAGTAGGGGAACTGGAAATGATGAACAATCAACCTTAGTCCTGATAATTAGCCAAGAGAGAAGCAAAGAGAGCCCAGAAGATGAACATGGGAGCTAAAAATAAGATACAAGAGTCTACCTAGAGTGGGTTGAGTCCTCAGGTACGACATTTCTTTCCTTTTTTTTTTTTTTGAAACTCTAACCCAACCATCCTGGGGCGGATGAGCTAGAACTACTTGGAGACTATTGGTGACTAAAGGAGTAGGTTCCTTATCTGAGTCTGAGGAGGAGGTTTCATGAGACTGTTTTTGAGCGCTGGAAGGACCGTTGGGCCCTCCAGGGTCTGCCAAGGTCATGTTCGTCTCCTGCTTTGCCTCTTCCTCATCTGCTTCAATCTCTTCCTCATCCGAGCTGGAGGAGTCGATGTCAACCATGGGTAGCGGTACACATGGTTTCCAGCGTTTGGAGTTTGATTTTTGGTTGCTCTTCTTCTTTTGGGCAAGGAAGGAGGAGCATGAGTTCTGAAGGTGCCCTATTTGATGATAGTGACGGCATCAGAAAACAGTGTCCTCATAATCCAGGGTCTGAGTCCAATGGAAGTCTCCCACTTTGAGAATGATTTGATCGGGCAAGCCTTTGTTGATATCTATTTCAGCACATATTCTGCCAAAGGTGTATATGCCTGATTCCCCCCTGGAGGTGTCCGTTGCCAGGAAGCGTCCTAGGGTGTTTCTGATTCCTTGAAAGACAGAGAAGTGCCAAAGATGGGCAGGTAAGTTAGGAAGCTTGACCCAAATAGGAAGCTTGGTGATGACGGCCGTAGAAGGGTCGAAGTCTGGGAACCATGGTGTGAGGAATAACCCTGCTTTTCCGCAAAACCAGGGTCCCTCTGTTAAGGATTTTTGAGAGTCCTCGCTGAAAGCGAACAGAACTATGAAGAAACCCTTTGAGCAGAAGAAAACCTTGCTGTTGTTGGTCCAAGTAGAGTGGATCCATTGATAGAAATCTGCTGAGCAAGGCTATAATCCATTGAATCGGCATATGATGACCTTTTCTGCATATAGTTGGGACTGGTTATCAAGTGATGGATGGGAGATTTCAATAGCTGGAATGTCCTCCGTTTTATCCACTAAGAATGGCTTGGGAGCCTCAAGGGACTGGTCAGCTTTCTTGGGATGCTGTGCATGGATAACATCCTTGTCAGAGAAAGCTTGAGAAGAGGATGGCTGCCCAGAAGCCCCTCCGCGCATTCGTAGGATTAAAACCAGAGAAGCATTTTTCTCAATATTGTCAAAAGAGAGCGGAAGCGAGTTTTCGAGTTGCTTACCCCCATAAAGAAATAGCTGTAGGGCAGAAGGGATCCCCAACTTGAGTTCGAGGTCTTGCACAAGGCTCTGCACTAAATCTGCAGATCGAACCCAACAAAGTAGGGTTTTTCCATTGAGAAGAGAAATCTGGATCTGGAAGGAGAGAGGACTGTCTTGGCCCTTGGATCCTGGGGGTGCGCCATGGAGCGAAGGAGCGATGAAAAGGTGGGGTGCGTCGAAGCTAGCTGCATGTCAACTGCTGTCTCAGCTGGTTCCATGATGAGATGGAAGCTCCGTTGATCTTCGAGCGCCTAGATCCGTATGGCTTTGCAAAGGCGAGTCAGTCGTAATAGGAAGTGTCGCGCAGGTGCTTGTGCCTATCCCTTCAAAGGTGATGCTGCAGCATTTGTTGTTGAATACTTTATGGCATATCTGGATCTGTCCCCCAGCTATGTGGTCGAGGGCCACGACACCAGATCTGGTCCCTAAGCCAGCGAACTACGCCCCTGCAGAGCACTGTGGATGCTTGATGACGACAGTGGGGTGAGTTGCGCAGCCGCATGTGCAAGCCTTGCCAGGATTGGGATCACCATTTTCTCTGCAGGAAGGTTCATGTTGTCGGATCCAGGTCTGTCCGTGGGTGTTGTGATCGATCAGCACAATAGCTTGTCTATGCGCAGCTATTGCGAGCGCAGTGAATGCATGATTTCATGGACTTGCACCGACCTGCTCATTGTGTGAGCGACCGCTGCCCTGTTCGCGACAGGGAGTGCGTTGTATTCTTTGGGCTCAACGCCTACAAGCTTTGCCTTTACCGCAGCGAAGCTGCTATCACCACCTATTCTGCATCATGGCTTGTGATGAGATGTAGGCGAGCTTGGTCTCTGGGCTCCATGAGCTGCAGGGTCGAGCATAAGCGTGATGATGACGTTGAAGGGGAGAGAGGCGCCTGCGTGAACCCTAGCGGACATCTTGGCTGCCGTTCCACTGTTTTCCCAATAGGAAGTATCAATTATAAAAGATGTTATCATGCTCTACGCTACCATTAAAATGGATCATGTTCTATCTACAGTTACTGTCAATGTGATTTATGATTAATGTGATTGCTATTGGAAACTAATTTGGAAATTGTCATTCAGCTGCTAAAAGTACATTGAAGTAATTGTGCTAAGCATAGAACATACCATTGTTAACTAAAATTAACATGGTATCAGAGCCCAGGTGAAGACAAAGCCCAAGCAAGAGAGAGAAAAGCAATCACTAAGAGAGATCTGTTGGACAAGACTATTGGACAAGCCTCCATGGCATCTACATCTTACTTCAAGACTGAGGACAAGCTCAATGACAGATCTGACTATCATGCATGGAAAATGACATGGTATTAGAGCCTAGGTGAAGACATAGCCCAAGCAAGAGAGAGAAGAGAAATCACTAAGAGAGATTTGTTAGACAAGACTATTGGACAAGCCTATTAGGCAAGCCTCCATGGCATCTACATCTTACTTCAAGACCGAGGACAATCTCAATGACAAATCTGACTATCATGCATTGAAAATGACCTTGGACTTGACTTTGGAAGAGCATGATGCAATGGACTATGTGCAGGGAAAAGTGGTGGAGCCTCCTTCAAATGCATTGATTTTTGCTAAGACAAAGTATAAGAAAGGTGAGGTCAAAGCTAAGAAAATTATCATTAACTCCATTAAAAAACATTTGGTTGCTTATATTTTTGATTCGGGAACATCCAAGGAGATGTATGATAAGCTGGTTGGGATGTTCAAAGTGAATAATGCAAATCAAATCTTCTTTCTCAAGAACAAGTTGAAGGATATCAAGATGAACAAAGGGGAGTCTATCCAATCCTACTTCACGAGAATAACACAAATGAAGAATGATCTACTATCTATTGGAGAAGTTATTGCTAACAGGGAGCTCACTCTCATTGCACTTGGAGGTATTACAAGACCTTGGGATGTATTTGTCACCACTATTCTCAACAATGACAGGATACCTGTTTTCGATGAGTTATTGGCTAGATACACTCAAGAGGAAACAAGGATGATGGAGAGAGACAAGCCCTCAAATGGAAATGAACCTACCGCTTCTCCACTCATGCAAAGAGGAAAAATAATGTTGGTCCAAGGAGTCAGGGTCAAGGGTTCAAGAAGGGATTCAAGGAAGGAAGAAAAGGATTGTGCTACAATTACAACAAGTTCAATCACCATGATAGGGAGTGTCCTCACAAGAAGAATACTCCAAGGGATGATGACAACAACAACCACAACAAATTCAAAGGCAATGGAAATCAAAGGAACAATAGGTTCAACAACAAAGGAAAGAGGAATGCTCCCGCTGCTTGAAATGGAATTGGTCGACCTCTCAAGAGGATGAGAAATACCAGGTATGATGAAAGTAATATTGCAGAAAAACAAGATCAGTTTTATCTTATTTATGCTCTATCTACTACCTCTCCTCCAGACACATTGGATCATTGATTGATTGATAGTGGAGCCTCGAGGCACTTCACTGGGTACAAGGAGGCCCTCTCAAATTTGGTTGAAAATAAGACTAATCTAGATATCATACTTGGAGATAATGCCACCTACCCTGTGAAAGGGATAGGTACTGTCACTCTTTACTTGAATCAAATTCTAGAAGTAGTATTGTATGTGTCGAATTTGAAGAAGAACCCAGTGTCTATTTTTGTGATGGAAGATAAAGGCTTCAAGGTAGCATTCGTTGATGGAAAGGTACGTATTTGGCAAAGAAACCCTAAATATGGATTTACTCTTGGATTTGGGGTTAATGGTCTCTATCAAGTTGGAGGAAGTCCTTTGGGAGCTTTGGCAAGTGATACTTAACTTCAATCTGAGCTATGGCACCAGAGATTTGCCCACTTACATTACAAAGCCTTACCTGGGGTAAGGAAGATGGTCACACGTATGCCCGAGTTCAACATGAATCATGAATGTGTTTATCAGGGTTGTGCGGTTGGGAAACTTACAAATGGATCATTTCCTTCTAGTGAAATCAAGACAACCGATTTTCTTCAATTGGTCCATTCCGATTTGTCTGGTATGTTGTCCTTAACATCGTTGGGAGGATACTTGTATTATGCAATCTTTGTGGATGACTACTCTCGTAAAACATGGATCTATTTCTTGAAAAGGAAGGATGAAGTTTTCTAATGATTCTGTTCTGTCAAAGCCTTGGTGGAAAATCAAACAGGGAAGAAGATCTAGATATTGAGGACCGGCAATGGAACCGAATATGAATCAAATGAATTCAATAAATTTTGCAGAGAGGATGGCATCAAGAGAGAGACAACTGTGCCATACACTCCTGAGCAAAATGGAGTTACTGAAAGAAAGAATCAAACAATCATGGAAGCCACCTGTGCCATGCTCCATGATCAAGGTCTACCGAAGTTCTTATGGGGAGAAGTTTCCAAAACTGCTATGTATGTTCAAAATAGGAGGCCGCATCAAGCATTGGATTTCAAGACACCTGAGGAGGTCTTCACTAGTAAGAAACCTGATGTTTGTCATTTTAGAATATTTGGTTGTCCCGTGTATTTTCATGTGCCTAAAGAGAAAAGAAACAAGTTGGAAGCACCTGGGAAGAAGGGTATATTCGTTGGCTACAGTGAAAATTCAAAGGCATATATAATATATGTTCTCGGTCAAAGAGACTTCTAAGTAAGCCTTGATGTCACCTTTGACGAAGATACTGTGCTTGGGAAAGCCAAAGATCTCCCTATCCCAAGGAAGGACAATGATGATGCTGCTACTGAAAAACAAGATGAACCTCTGTCAAATGAGCCTATGCCCGATGTTGAAGGCCTAATGGATCCTATTGATCCACCTCCCGGTGATCCCTCTACCTCAAGGAACCGTCCACTATGGCTCAAAGATAATCTCGAAGATGTTGAAAGACATATTGCTCCAAGAGGGACATTCTGTGAAAGTAAGAAGACGAATAAGTATCAAGGGTACTTGGCTGCCATGAGTAATATTGTTCAACCTGAACCATGCACGTTCGAAGAAGCTGTAAAACACCAAGTATGGAAGGATGCGATGGATGAGGAATATGAATCTATCATGAAGAATGATGTCTGGAACGTGGTGCCTAGACCAAAGGACAAGTATGTGGTCACCCCAAAATAGCTTTACAAAATCAAACATGGAGTTGATGGGAGTGCTGAAAAATATAAGGCCAGGTTCGTTGCTCGATGATTCTCTCTAAAGGAAGGAGTGGACTATGACGAGATATTTGCATCAGTGACCCGATATACCACTATTCGATCCATTATTGCTCTCGCTGCCAACCAAGGATGGAGCCTACATCAAATGGACATCAAGATTGCTTTCTTGCATGGCTCACTTAAGGAGGAAGTCTACTTGGAACAACCTCAGGGGTTCAAAGTACAAGATCGAAGGACACATGTATGCAGGTTGAAGAAAGCCATTTATGGGTTGAAGCAAGTCCCTAGGGCTTGGTCTGAGAGGATTGATAGCTATCTTATGATGCTAGGATTTGCGAGGAGCTATGTTGATCCAAACCTATACTTCAAGGTTCAAAATGACATGCCTTTCATTTTGGTCCTTTATGTAGATGATCTCTTTCTAACTGGTGCAGATACTCTCATTTATCAATGCAAGAGGGAGTTGACTTTTGTGTTTGAGATGAAGGAACTAGGACTGATGCATTACTTCCTAGGACTAGAGGTCTGGCAAAAGCCAGGCGATATTTTCCTTTCTCAAGGAAAATACATTGTGAAGCTGCTAGAGAGATGTGGGATGGTGGATTGCAAGTCTGTGTCTACTTTTATGGAACTCAACTTTAAGAAGCTATGTGGAAGTGCTGCTGGGCTGGAATTGGCAAACCCTTTCAAGTATCGACAACTTGTGGGGGCCCTGATGTTCTTAGTAAAATCCCGACCAAACATATGGTTTGCTGTGAATACTTTGAGTTAGTTTATGGTTGAGCCTCATCTCATACATTAGATTGCTGCTAAGAATCTTTTGAGATATCTACGTGGCACCATCAACTATGGGCTGAGATACACTGCTGAGAATTTGAGGCTACATGGATATATTGATGTTGACTAGGCTGGTAGTGTGGTGGATAGAAAGAGCACATCAAGATGTTGCTTCTCATTGGGATCTGCTTCGATTTCTTGGATGAGTAGGAAGCAAAAATCGATTGCTCTAAGCACCGCCAAGGCCGAATATATTGTAGCTAGTATGGCCTGTTGTGAAGCGTTTTGGTTGAGGAAGCTCTTCAATGAGTTATTTGAGCATGTGATGGATACCACTGTGATCTATTGCGACAACCAGAGTGGGATAAGCCTTTCAGAGAATCTGGTGGTCCAAGACCGCTCCAAGCACATTGATATCAGGTACCACTTTATCTGGGATATGGTATAACGGGGAGCAATAAGGCTCTAACACATCAGGACTGATGAGCACATTGCTGACATTATCACGAAGCCCTTGGGGAACGTTAAATTCTTAGCCTTTTGAGAAAGACTTGGAGTCGTGGAAGGACCTTCCAATGAGGGTCCTGCTTGAGTTGGACATTGAGCTTTTGGAGCTCCTGGGGCTTGGGGTACTTCTTGGAGCTATGAGCGACCATAGGGTGAATGGTTCACCTTCCTCTATAGGTGTGCTGTGTATAGGGTGAGTGTTCACCTTCTCCTATGATACCCCATGATGGTTGACATGTGTGTAGGGTGAGTGGTCACCTTCCCCTACGATCGATGACACATGTGTGTCGGGTGAGTGGTTCACCTTCCCCTATGATTGATGATATATGCATAGGATGAGTGGTTCACCTTCTCCTATGACATATGAGAAAGTTGAGTGGTTCACCTTCTCTTGCGGATGCCCCAACATACATCTACCCATGTAGTCTGAGTCTCATGGGAAGTACCTCTCATCTGGCCAATGAGTTGGGAAAAGTGGATAGGGACCATAGCACTACAAATGGACGCATCGTGTACTGCCGTAATCCCTATGTCTAGGATGCATGGTGTTCAACAACTTGATCTGGGATCAAGTCTGATTAGGGTGCTACCCCTGGAATGACTTTTGTCAGTGAAGAGTGGTAAGGTCTTGTGACTCACTCTTAATCGATTCTTCTTCATTATCTATATCAGTGTTCAATAAAGTTAAGACAAGATGCAAAGATAGTACATGATGACAGGATGACATGATGATGGATGGATTGGCAAGTGGAATTCTCCCTAGTTGAGAGGGAGTGTTAAAATTGGCA
Organism: Pinus albicaulis; assembly: GCA_034641835.2. Taxonomy (NCBI): domain Eukaryota; kingdom Viridiplantae; phylum Streptophyta; class Pinopsida; order Pinales; family Pinaceae; genus Pinus; species Pinus albicaulis. Next base: position 792,427,900 of record CM076573.1, on the reverse strand, counting down.
ACTAGGACCAAATTCCACTTTGGGCAACTCATTTGATGGAGATGATAATTGCATTGAATTCCTCTTTTCCAGAGGACCAAAATTGACCTAAACATCATCAAATTTGGATAAGTAGAAATGTGTTTTTGAATTTATGCCCACACATGTGCAAATTGTCAAGGTCGACCACATCATCATATAGGGTCATGAAGCCCAAGAGACATGTCACTTCACGGTCAACAATTTGTATAAATAAGAGAGATCTCTAACCTCATTTGGCATCATCTCATCGCACACAATCATTTCTCTCCTTCACTGATTGGTTTGTACAAAGGGCATATCTTTTCTCTCCCACGTGTGGCAAGAAGGATGAATTGCAGGGCCAAAATTTCAGACTTCTGTTATAGGTTTAACCAGCGTTGACCAGGAACTTTGACCAATGATTTGACTGCGATTTTTGGGCCAAAATTTCGATTTTGGAGAGCTGCATCTGCTGGCACAAAAACTGAGAAATTCTGGGCACATTGATCGAGGTTGACAACAGAAATGACCACAAAATTCACATGCAAAATTTGACGAAGTTTGACTACTGATTTTGTGACTGTTTTGGGCCGACTTTGACCACTTCAGAAGGGCGAATTTGCCTGCCTTTGACCGAGCTCCAAAGAGGACCGTTTACTGCTGATTTGACCAATATTGACTTTCTAGTTAGGGATGTTGACTACTGCAGAAATTACAGAGTTGACCGGGCTACTTTGATCATCACTTGGCAAGTAAAATTTGATTTTATTGTGCTCTCTCTCTCTTTGCTGAACATTTGATATAATAATAAGAAGAATTGATCAAAGGGTTTTCCCTATCTTGGGTTTTTGTCATGTGCAAATTGTCAAGGTCAGGTACACCATCATGTAGGCTCATGAAGCCCAAGCTACATGTCTTTTCACCCACATGGATTCATATAAATAAGAGTGACCTTCAACCTCATTTGGCACTTCATCAACTCACATATTCTTCTCTCTCCTCATCTGATTGGTTCGTACACCTCATTGGGCAGCTGATTTTCTCACAGGTGTGGCAAGGCGGACAAAAATTACAAGGCATAAATTCCAAAATTTTCTGTAGTTTGACTTGGGTTTGACCAGTGTTGACTTTGAATTTCTGGGCACCTTTTGACTTTGATTTCTAGGGATATTTTGTCTCAGCAGGCTGCATTTATTGGCACAGAGCCGAGGATTGCTGGGCTAGTTAACCAACGTTGACTGTAGGTTTGACTGCAACAAGTGAAAATTTTGACCGATTTTGATTGACTGTTTTGGGACTGTTTTTGGCCGACTTTGACCAGCAAAGAAGTACGAGTTTGAGTGCCTTTGATCGAGTTCAAGAAGAGGTTCTTTGACCATTGATTGTTGACTAATTAGGGTTGCTTTGACTGCTATTGACCAAGGGCAGAATTGCAGATTTGACAGGGCTGTTTTGGACAATGGTTTTGATCATCTATTGGAAAGTCAATTTTGACTTTATTGTACTCTCTCTCTTTGCTGAACATTTGATATAATAATAAGAAGAATTGATCAAAAGGTTTTCCCCATCTTGGGGTTTTTCCCTGGCATTCGCCAAATACCGGTGTTCTCTTGTCTTGGCTTGTCTTCTGCATTCATTGTTTATGTTTTATCTACAATTATTGTTAATGTGATTGCTATTGATAATTAAGTGGAAATTGTCATTGGGTTGATAAAGGACATTGAAGTAATTGTTGCAAGCTTAGAACACACCATTGTTATCTAAAATTAACATTGTATTAGAGCCCAGGTGAAGACAAAGCCCAAGAAAGAGAGAAAAGAAATCACTAAGAGATCTGTTGGTCAAAGGTTATTGGACAAGTCCCAATGGCTTCTACATCCTACTTCCAAGACCGAGGACAAGCTCAATGACAAATTTGACTATCATGCATGGAAGATGACTTTGGACCTGACTTTGGAAGAGCATGAAGTATAGGACTATGTGCAGGGAAAAGTGGTGGAGCCTCCTTCAAATGCACCTGCTGCTACGAAAACAAAATATAGAAAAGGCGAGGTCAAAGCAAAGAAAATTTTGATTATCTATTCAAAAACATTTGGTTGCCTATATTTGTGATTTGGGAACTTCTGAGGAAATATATGGCAAGTTGGCTGGGATGTTCAAAGTAAACAATGCGAGTCAAATTCTCTTTCTCAAGAAAAAGTTGAAGGACATCAAGATGGATAAAGGGAGTCTATCCAATCCTACTTCATGAGAATAACTCAAAGCAAGAACGACCTTCTATCTATTGGAGAAGTTATTGCTGACAGGGAGCTCACTTTCATTGCACTTGGGGGTGTTTCAAGACCATGGGATGTATTTACCATCACCATTCTCAACATCGACAAGATACTTGGTTTTGACGAATTATTGGCTAGATGCACTCAGGAGGAGACAAGGATGATGGAGAGAGATAAGTCCTCCAATGGAAATGAGCATACTGCCTTCTTTGCTCATGCGAAAAGAAAGAATAATGCTGGTCCAAGGAGACAGGGTCAAGGATCTAAGAAGGGATTCAAAGGAGGAAGAAAAGGAAAGTGCTAGAATTGCAATAGGTTCAACCACTATGCTAGAGAGTGCCCTCACAAGAACAATCCTCCAAGGAATGATGACGATAACAAAAACAATTTCAAAGGCAATTGAAATCAAAGGAAAGAGGAATGCTCCTGCTGCTCGAAATGGAAATGGTTGACTTTCCAAAAGGACAAGAAATTCCAGGTATGTTGAAAGTAACTTCGTAGAAAAACAAGAAGAGTTTTATCTTATTTTCGCTCTATCTACTGCCTCTCCTTCGTATACTTTAGATCATTGATTGATTGATAGTGGAGCCTCAAGGCACTTCACTAGATACAAAGAGGCCCTCTCAAATTTGGTTGAGAAGAAGACTAATTTAGAGATCATATTTGGAGATAATGCCACCTACCCCATGAGAGGGATAGGTATTGTCACTTGAATCAAGGTCAAACCATTCATCTACAAGATGTGTTGTATGTGCCTGATTTGAAGAAGAACCGGGTATCTATTTCTGCGATGGAAGACAAAGACTTTAAGGTAACATTCATTGATGGAAAAGTACATATTTGGCAAAGAAACCCTAAAGATGCATTTACTCTTGGATTTAGAGTTGATGGTCTTTATCAAGTTGGTGGAAGTCCTTTGGGAGCTTTGACAAGTGATAGTTCTCTTCAACTTGAGCTATGGCACCAGAGATTTTCTCACTTACATTACAAAGCCTTATTGGGGTAAGGAAGATGGTCACAGGGATGCCTGACTTTAATATGATCCATGAAGGAGTTTGTCAGGGTTGTGCAACTAGGAAACATACAAAGGGACCATTCCCTTCTAATGAAAGCAAGACAATCGATATTCTTCAGTTGATCCATTTTGACCTATCTGGTGCCCTGCCCGTAACCTCATTGGAAGGATACATATACTATGCAATCTTTGTGGTTGACTTCTCATGCAAAACATGGATCTATTTCTTGAAGAGAAAGGATGAAGTGTTCAAATGATTCCGTTCGTTGAAGGTATTGGTGGAAAATCAAATAGGGAAGAAGATTAAGATGTTGAGAACCGACAATGGAACTGGATATGAATCAGATGAATTCAATGACTTTTGTAGAGAGGTTGTCATTAAGAGGGAGACAACTGTTCCATACGCTCCTGAGCAAATTGGCGTTGCTAAAGGTAAAAATCGAATGATTATGGAAGCCACCTGTGCCATGATCTATGATCAAGGCAGTGTTTCACGGGCTCTTGCCCCCCCACCTAGGGGTCTAGATTCCTCGCCCCCTCACGTTCCGGGGTCTTGGGGACTTCTAGGGGGCATTTCCCTACGCCTCCAAAAATCAGGAAACTAAGGGGGGCGTCAGGGGGGACATTTCCTCAAATTTAAGTTTTATGTTTCAGACTTGAGTTGTAAACTTCAGTTTCAACTTTATTTTGAATCTTGATATAATATGTCATGACTCATATGATATCTTAAACTTTATTTTCATTGTACATTGTTAGTAGTTACATTAATGCTTATACAGTTACAAAGTTACATATGAATCTATGATGTATGTTTTAAGTTTTAACTTTTAAATTTGTTTCAGTTATATGATTCATCATTCATCGATTTATAATTTTATCATTTATGATTTATCTTTCATGATGTAAGTGTATGATGACTGTATATACATTCCTTGCAAAAATGAAAAATAGAGTTGCATTATAAATATTAAATTTTCAATGATATATCATATATAATATATTTTTATATTTTATAATTTTTATGACCTCGACGTTCCCCCACGTTTTCTGAAAATTGGTAGGGAGCTTTTCCATAGGTCGCTCCCGCGCTCCCTCGCCCCCTCGCTCCCACCTCCAGGGGACTTGGTGGAACATTGGATCAAGGTCTATCGAAATTTCTGTGAGGAGACGCTGCCAACATTGCCATATATGTTCAAAACAGGAGCCCGCATCAAGCTTTGGATTTCAAGATACTTGAGGAAGTCTTCACTGGTAAGAAAATTGATGTTTCTTATTTTAGAATCTTTGGTTGTCAGGGATACTTTCATGTGCCTAAATAGAAAATGAATAAGTTGAAATCTTCTAGAAAGAAAAGTATATTCGTCGGCTACAGTGAAAATTCAAAAGCATATAGAATCTATGTACCTGGTCAAAGAGATGTGGAAGTAAGCCGTGATGTCACCTTTGTTGAAGACACTGCCCTTGAGAAAGCCAAAGATCTCCCCATCTCAAGGAAGGACGATGATGATGCTATGGAAAAACAAGATGAACCTTTGACGGATGAGCCTATGCTTGATGTTGATTTCCCGATAGATCCTATTGATCCACCACCTAGTGATCCCTCTACCTCAACGAAATGACCATTATGGCTCAAAGATACTCTCGAAGATACTGAAAGACATATTGCTCCAAGAGGAACATTTCGTGAAAGTAAGAAACCAGACAGGTATCAAGGGTCCTGGTTGCCATGAGTATTATTGTTCAAGCTGAACCATGCATTTCGAAGAAGCTGTAAATTAAACATGGAGGTGATGGAACTGCTGAAAAATATAAGGCCAGGTTCGTAGCTCGTGGCTTCTCTTTAAAGGAAGGAGTGGACTATGATGAAATATTTGCACTGGTTGCCTGATATACTACTATCCGATGAATTATTGCTCTCGCTACCAATCAAGGATGGAGCCTACATCAAATGGACGTCAAAACTTCTTTCTTGCATGGCTCACTTAAGGAGGAAGTCTACCTAGAACAACCTCAGGGGTTTGAAGTACAAGATAGAAGGACACATGTCTGCCGGTTGAAGAAAGCCCTCTATGGGTTGAAGCAAGCCCCTAGGGCTTGATTTGAAAGGATTGACAATTACCGTATGAAGCTAGGGTTTATTAGAAGCTATGTTGATCCAAACCTATAGTTCAAGGTTGAAAAGGGCATGCCTATTATTTTGGTCCTTTATGTTGATGATCTCTTTCTAATAGGTGCAGACCCTCTTATTTATCAATGCAAGAGGGAGTTGACTTCCGAGTTCGAGATGAAGGACCTAGGACTAATGCATTACTTCCTATGCTTGAAGGTCTTACAAAATCCAAGTGAGATTTTCCTTTCTCAAGGAAAATACATCGTGAAGTTGCTAGAGAGATGTGGAATGGTGGAATGCAAGTCTGTGTCTACTTCGATGGAACTTAACTTCAAGAAGCTAAGTGGAAGTGCTGTGGGGACCAAATTGGAAAACCCTTCTTAGTATAAACAACTTGTGAGGGACTTGATGTTCTTGGTAAACTCCTGTTCGGACATATGGTTCACTGTAAATACTCTTAGTCAATTTATGGTTGAGCCTCATCACATACATTGGATTTTTCCTAAGAATATCTTGAGATATCTCCGTGGCACAATCAACTATGGGTTGAGATACACTATCGGGAATTTGAGGCTACATGGAAATTCTGATGTTGACTGGGCTAGCAATGTGGTAGATAGAAAGAGCACGTAATGATGCTACTTCTTATTGGGGTCTGCTTCAATTTCATGGATGAGAAGGAAGCAAAAATTGGTTGCTTTAAGCACTGTTGATGCAGAATATAATGTTGCTAGTATGGCTTGTTGTGAAGTTGTTTGGTTGAGGAAGCTCTTCAGTGAGCTATTTGAGCACGTGCTAGATACCACAATGATCTATTGTGACAATTAGAGTGGGATTCACCTTTCAGAGAATCTTGTGTTCCACAACCACTCCAAACATATTGATATTAGGTACCACTTTATCCGGGATATGGTACAACGAGGAGCAATAAGGCTCCAACACATCAAGACTGATGTGCAGATTCCTGAGATTCTCACAAAGTCCTTGGGGAAGGTCAAATTCTTAGCCTTTCGAGACTTGGAGTTGTGGAAGGACCCTCCCATGAGGGTCTTGCTTGAGTTGGACATTGAGCTCTAGGAGCTCCTGGGGGCTTGGGGTACTTCGTGGAGCTATGAGGGACCATAGGGTGAGTGGTTCACCTTCCCCTATAGGTACGCTGTGTACAAGGTGAGTGGTTCACCTTCCCCTGTGATACCCCATGATGATATATGAGAGCATAGGGTGAGTGGTTCACCTTCTTCTATGACATATGAGTAGGATGAGTGGTCCACCTTCTCCTATGACATATGCGCAGGATGAGTGGTTCACCTTCTCCTACGGATGCCCCAGCATACGTCCTACCCATGTAGTCTGGGATTCATGGGAAGTATTTCTCATCTAGCCAATGAGTTGGGAAAAATGGATAGGGACCATAACACTACAGATGAACACATTGTGTATTACCGTACTCCCTATGTCTAGGATGCATGGTGTTCAACAACTTGATCTGGGGTCAAGTCTGATTGGGGTTCTACCCCTGGTTATGTGGACTAGCTTTTGTCAGTGGAGAGTGGCAAGGTCTTGTGATTCACTCTCGATCGATTCTTCTTCATTATAAATACTAGTGTTCAACAAAGTTGACACGAGATGCAAAGATGGTACAGATGACTAGATTGCATGATATTCGATGGTCAGATATAGGTAGGTGGAATTCTCCCTAGTTGAGAGGGACTATTAAAATTGATAACTAGGGCCAAATTCCACTTTGGACAACTCATTTGATGGAGATAATTATTGCATTGAATTCTTTTTTTCGAGAGGTCCTAAATCAACCTAAAGATCACTAAATTTGGCCAAAGGAGAAATGTGTTTTTGAAGTGAAGCCCACACATGTGCAAATTGTCCAGGTCGGCTACACCATCATGTAGGCTCATGAAGTCCAAGCGACATGTCTTTTCACCTACATGGATTCATATAAATAAGAGTGACCTCCAACCTCATTTGGCACTTCATCAACTCACATATTCTTCTCTCTCCTCATCTGATTGGTTTGTACACCTCATTGGGCAGCTGATTTTCTCACACGTGTGGCGAGGAAAAAAATTACACTTGCCGAAATTCTGAAAATTTCTGCAGTTTGACCAGGGTTTGACCAATGTTGACTTGACTTTCTGGGCACCTTTTGACTTCGATGTTCAGGGAGAATTGCTCTCTCAGCATGCCGCATTTATTGACATAGGAGCCAAAGATTTCTGGGCTAGTTAACCAACATTGACCACAGGTTTGACTGCAGAAAGAAGTGCAGACTTTGAATGATTTTGACTGACTGTTTAGGGACTGTTTTGAGCTGACTTTGACCAGGAAAGAAGGCCGAGTTTGACTGACTTTAACTGAGCTCAAGAAGAGGTGCTTTGACCATTGACTGTTGACTAGTTAGCGCTGATTTGACTGCTGTTGACTAAGGACAGAATTGCAAATTTGATAGGGCTGTTTTGGACAGTGGTTTTCATCATCTATTGTCAAGTCAATTTTGACTTTATTGTACTCTCTCTCTCTCTGTGCTGAACTTTTGATATAATAATAAGAAGAATTGATCAAAGGGTTTTCCCCATCTTGGGGTTTTTCCCTAGCATTTGCCAAATACTAGTGTTCTCTTGTTTTGGCTTGTCTTCTGCATTTATTGTTTATGTTCTAGCTGCAGCTACTGTCAATGTGATTAATGGTTAATGTGATTGCTATTGATAATTAAGTGGAAATTGTCATTGGGCTGATAAAAGGACATTGAAGTAATTGTTGCAAGCATAGAACATACCATTGTTATCTAAAATTAATACGATTCTACTATCATTTTGCATATTTTTATTCAATATAATATTCTCATTTTTTTATTCAATATAATATTGTAATCTAGGTGGAGCCCTTTATGTTATTCCATTTATTTTGTTTCATTACGTTATATTATTAAGTTATAAATATATGGGGCTATCTTTCATGTGCAACAAAGGTGGAAGAAAAAAATTGACGCTGCTTCTATTAATGCTTAAACTCATGCAAATGATCCAAGATTCTAAATATTATTGTGTGTGAAAACTTTATTCTAAAACTTCAAAATGTCCATGAAAGTTAGATTGAATATTGAAATCCCTTGTAAGCTTACTTGAGAAAAGGAATAAACTAGGTGGCCTTTTAATAGTTAGATTTGTGGGTTTTTCTAATGATGTTGTGAATGTGGTTGAGATGCTTTTTGGGAATTATTTTGGAAAAAATATGGAGCGTAGGACTTGACATGGAATAAATTGTGTTTGTTGTATTTTTTTGAATTGAATATAGCCATAATGAAGCATTTTTATCTTCCATTGCAGAATCCTCGCCCCCATATATCAATTGCTTGGGGTTTGGGGGACATCACATTAACACTCAAGCATACAGCTGATGAGTTAAACAGACTGAAAGGAAATGTGGGTTCCACCAAGAAAAACATATGGTCATACATGTTCAGTGGAATTGAGTGTAAAATTGGCCAACAAACATACTCAATTTGCAAAGGTGGCACTGTATAATTAAAATATCAACATTGAAAGTTTGTACTAAGCTCATTGAAATCCATGTGAGTGGAGCTCTTTGCGTTAATGGATTAATTGCATTTTACTTGTATGGTGAGTGCTATTTTTTATGGCTGTAGTTTTTTTTTTGTTTTTTAAATTTCATTCATATTTCCTTCCTATAAGGGTTTTTCTAATTTTGTATGGCCAAAATCACATTCTTGAATGGTGTCAACCATGATCACAGTCAAAATAGGTTTTAGATTTTAGCTTGTAACTTCCATGAAACTACACCTAAGCAATATTAATGTCATTTCTGCATTGTTGTAATATTAATGTCATTCTTGCATTGTTGTAGAACAAGGTACAATTTACATTGCAAGCTAAAATTTCCTACAAATTATATTTTTCATACCACATAAACATTGATACTGATGGCAGTGTATCCTACATATCTTGTTGTAGGTTGCATCTAGACCGTGTTAAAGACATCAATTTATAATTTTATCAAGTTTGAATCTTTATGTCTATTATAAAACGTTGCTGGTTGACTAATTTTACCCTTGTGAAAATTTCTTCCTTTAAAGGTAAAATAACCTACTATGGTTCTCTATTTATTTTAGCTACCATATTTCCCAAGAAGTGTGCACGATGTTCAATTTTACTTTTCTTAAAAACAAATTTTGGGTTACAGTGGAGCATATAATGCCATAAAAAAATGTTCAACAACTCAAGAATATTAACGTATTTGATATATCAAAGATGAATGGAATATGGGATGTTTTTTCAATGAATGCCCCTCTTATAAATAATTTTAATCCTAATTGGGCACTTTTGTGACTTTTCATGAAAGGTTATGACTATGAAATGATTTATTTTATTTTTATTATTTGATATCTTTTACTACTGATTATATTTTTTATTCCTTCTAAATTTCTTAAAAATTGCTTTTCCTCTTATAAATTATTGTTTCTCAAAGAAACCCTAAATGAGTTCAGCTTCCATTATGGAGAGTCATCTTGATTCTAGACTTGTTTTTGGATATTTAGAAGGCCTGTTTGCAATGGAAGCGTGGGATTTGTCAGTTCTTTTAGTAGGTGATTTTGGCTTCTTGAACCATATAACTTATAGTTCTTCCCTTCTCATTTGAATGCCATAAACTATTCTTGGAGTTTGTGGCATAGGTGTCCAATTATATCAACCATTTTGCTCTTAATACTATGTCCATTTGATGTAGGAGCATCTAAGCTTCCCAAAGCCATCAAGCTTTTGAGGAAAAATCTCTAAAAGGGGTTTCAACATTGAAAAGGAATTTTGATTCCTTATTTGTAAATAGTCTTAGTTTCTTTAATTATTACAGAAAGTAATCTTAGATTAATTTCTAAATTTGTCATGTGAAGAAATAATCTTGTATAAGGATCAAGGGCAATTTATGGGTAAGTGGGCCGAGAGAAGAATTCAATACATGCTGTAGAATTCAGTGTGTGTGGATTAACAAGATTTCTGCATTATTAAATCCTTGTAGAATAAATGAGAAGACTTGTTGGTGAACTGATGAGGATTGGGAGGTAGCGTTAAAGAATCATTGAGGATTTAATGGTGAATGAAGGAATATAAGATTGTCGAGGGTGAAATTGCATAGTTAGAAGAATGTTGTAGAGTTCAAGAAGTTTAGTGAAGGGTCAGAGTAATATGACGAGGAGCGTAGGGGAGAAAGATGCTATATCTTGCAAAAGACAGATCCAAAGACTTCAAAGAATATGAAACTACGCTCATTACCAGTTTTGATATGAGCCATCGATGTGTGTGACCAAATGGTTGTTGAGAAGCTTATGCATTGAGGAGCTGCATACATGATTATAGAGCATGGTTACATTTGATTAGAAACTTTATTTGAATCGTTGAAAAGTCGCTTTTGCCTAAGCACAAGCCAGATTGGAATGTGCCCAACCTAAGGGAAAACACACATTTGGAGTGCGTTGGAGTATAATAGATTCGTCAGTGTTTCAAATCCGCAGAGGTGGGTCATTAGAGGCATGTTTTATGCCATAGTTGGTGTATATTGGAAGTCCATTAATTGTTGACCCAAAAAGTTAATTCCATGGTGATATATAGCGGGAGTTAGTGACGAAAATGGCGGAGATACCAATCTAGTACTTTGTGCTAGTGAGAGTTCGATTTGGTATATCTTGAATAGAGAGGCTGAACACCAATCTTATGAGATGTGGTCACATGATGTATGTTGAGGAAAAAACTCGAGGTAAAATTGGCATAATGTTTTGGTCCTAATTGAATTGCATATCCATGGGAATGAATTCGCGGGAAAGGTGATTTTCCTGCACCAAAGTTGTATAAGAGCAGTGAGCTCTTTGGAGGAAAAATCAGAGTAGGTATGCTCTCTCGAAAGACAAAGCAAAGCAATAATTGCTCATTGAAGTGGAGAAGAAACAGAGCTTGTAGCAAGATCATATTTGAAAGAATTTGATAAGGTAAATCTAGTTTTTCTTTTAAATTTATATTGAAATTGAAAAATTGATAGTTACAGAAATTAAGATTTAAGAAAGAATACTGATATTCTTGAGGATATGGAGAGTTTTTCTACTTTGGAAGGAAAGTAGAATTATTTTTTTTGGATGGAAATAGAACAGGTTTGGCTTGATGAGCAAATATAGAGGAAGAATGTTCTGAGGACATGAAAGGACATTGGATGGACTACAACAATATAGTCAACAAAAGGATTGGAGAAAACTAGACAACGATGTATGTTTGCATGAGGTCGAGCCATAGGTAATTTGGTCATTTGTTTTCAACTAATATAAGGAAATTGTTAATGATAGTTGGCAGTGATGAGGATGATTACAATAGAATTGTAACTAAGGACTGAAGTTCTTGGAAACTTGTGGCAAAGAACCAGTTCTAGTAGAAGCTTAGAAGTAGAAGTAGTGAGTTAAATAAATGCAATAGCCGAGAGAGCAAGGAGTGCTCAAGGAGGTTTAAGTGAGAGAACCATAAGGATACCAAAAGGCTAAGTTATGAAAAGGCTTAGTGAGGTATCATATGACAAGTCAATGGAGAGGAGTTGTTACAAAAGTTTGGTTGCAGCTCACAGTGAGAAAAAGAAAGCCCACAAAGGGAGAAGGGAAATGACTACTGATAGTCATCAGAGTGTAAGCCACAAGAAGTTAAGTGATGGGAAGTTTGAGAGGGAAGTTATTGAGATAAAAGTACATCTGAATGTACTAATGGAATCGCTACAGGAAGTTGAGGAAGACCAAACGTGTGGATGGCTTCTACGGAAGAAAATGAAGTGGCCTAAGTCTCAAGTGAAGTTGGAGCATAGATTGAATGCTGAATTGAAGGATGAAGAGCTGAGAGAAGCAGAGATGAATGTTCACTATTGTGAACCAGAACAAGGACCTATCCTTGGTGAAGATGAGGATGAAGGAGCTGATGAGATCTAGGGATCTCATGGTTTTAAACTAATGAAATGTTTGTGAATGCAGGTCATGCAAGTGTAGATGATGGAGAGTTACCTCATGGAGGAAATACTAAGGAAATTCCAATTAATGGAATTATGGATGAAATTCTTATGCTAGAGCAAGGGGACATCCTTGGAGAGGAGGATGAAGAGAATGGGAGACTTATTGCAAGTCTCATGAACTATCGTGGAAGTTCAGATTAACTTGAGTATTTGAGGTCCGAGGCATCGAAAGAGGGCAATGAGCCTTATGATTTTAAATCTAATAAATTGTGTATTGTTGCAAGTTTTGGTGAAGATGGACAACCATCCACAACTATCATAGAAATAAAGGAAAAACATAATATGAACTTTGTTAAAAGTGGCGAAGGAGGAGTGTCTTTACAAAGCATTGAAGAAAGACATTACGAAAAACCTATGATGAAGGAAGTTGAGGAAGCATAATCTCATAAAGGTATAATTGAAATCTATACACAATTTTGTGATGCAATTATTAAAGGACATTTGCAGGAACCTATTACTACAATGAACAAGACTTACTTAGCTCTGAAAGACAACCAAAAGGAGGACAATGATGAAGAACAACATACAAATGCAATTCTCGTAAGGGATGATGAAGGTCTTATGCCAGAGGAAAGATATGTAGGCTTCAAAGAAGAAGCAAAGCTCCTAGATGAATGGGATGAATGGTTGGCAAAGGGCACAAATGTTGGATATGACATGGAGGCTACAAATTCAGGTCAAGGTAGTTTTACTGATTTGTTCGAGGAATTGAATTTCTTGGAAGAGAAATTAGGAAATCAAAGGGTGCATATTTGGTATGTAAAACTGAAGTTTGAAGAAGAGGAAATTGTCTTCGCATAAACTTGAAAGAGTTACAAGGTATGAGCAATAGATTGTGAAGCAAATGCATAAACCTGAAATTTGTAAGAGTCTTGTAACTCTTTTACATAAGGAAGATATGCAACAACAATCAAGAGATGATACCAAGTCTCAATAGTCAAGGACAAAGTTAGATGAAGAAATTGGCAAGTTGTGGATGTTAATAAAGAGAATGTCCAAGATGTTAATCAAGGTTGTCATTGATGTGAAATATGACATTGGCTGAGATGACAAATATTCTTGTGATGTCAATGAACCTCATGCAATCCCTAAGTGCTAAGGATGCCATATTTGATGATGCTAAGGTTGTTCTAACCTTATGAATATGTCAAGCTATTAATGATGCCATTATGAAGATGTCAACCCACTTATGAATAAGTATTGTCCTAAATATCCATTGACCATAATGGCCTACTAATCAAAGAACTAACCATGAAGATGTCATGTGCCAATTATGTGCCTAATATATAAGCCCTCATGTGAAGATACCCTAAACTCTGACCTTCACACTTAACTTGGTGATGACATGAATGATGGTACACTTGATGATGACTTGAATTGATGGATGTTCCACAATTAATGACATACATGATGATAGACTTGATGACATATCAAAAGACATGACAAGTGGACACCTCACTTAAAGACCATTATGTCCCAAACACCTTATATATACAAATTCAAGAACAATCATAAAGAAAAATAAATTTTGACACCTTGAAGGCGTCTTTCCACAAAGAGACCTATACCATCTTATAGAGGTTTTTTCCCTCTTTCTAACAAGCCCTCACTTGCCCTTAAACTCCCAATACTTGAAGAGAATGAATTTTGAAGATTGAGAAATATATCTTTATTATAAGCCGACCTACACTCAGTTTAATGTGGGCCTCCCTCCAAAGAGTCACGTGTGCTCATTCCATTCGAATATATATATATATATATATATATATATATATATATAGGGTCGTACTCCACTTTGAGTTAAGAATTTTGGTGGAAAATCACAGAGAAGAGGGACTGAGGCAGTTTTGAAGCCGAGGAGACAAGGAAGATCAAATTGGGCAAGATTCTTGGGTAATTCCTCCAACAATAAGCTAAAAAAAACATAAATCTAACTATTTGAGAATTACAGGAGCTCAACCCTGTAGTTTAGAATCACTGTGTGGGAAACTTTTTGAGGCCGAGGAGGAATATTGTGTGGTGGATTGTCACCTCCACAACTCAAAACCAGATTGCAATGAGCTGCCTAGTTCGAACAAAAAACACTTGTGCTATAATATCCTCGGAGTTGTGAGCTCAGAAGTCGCAGTAAAAGAGGGATCACTGTGAAAAACCCACATCCAATCATCTCGACTTGAAGATAGTCTAACTATGACGTGTAATAACTTCGGTCATGTGGAGATATTTTTTGTTTTAAAGGTGCCTTGAAGGGTGTAGCTCGGACTTTTGGGAAACATTTGAAGAATTTGTGGGAGGGTTAGATCTGCTCCTGTATGTGACAACCTCCTTTACAATTCAGATTGTTGTCCATATTGGAGATAGCTCGGTGCTACAACAAGGAGTCAAGGACTGTCTCCTACAAAAACACGAAGTTGTTGTCTCTTGTGAAGGTTCGAAATAAAGATCAACCACTAGTGCAGACTTAGTCTCGACCCTATGGACAAAGGTTGGGATTGTTGGGCTTGAATTGTAGATCCTAGACATTTCTTGAAGCATATTTTTGGCCTAACCTTGGAGCTGTTTTTTAAAGGAAAATTTAGATACCTCCTTAAAGCATATTTTATCTAGGCCTTAGTTGGAAGATTGAAAGCATGATACTGACATTATCTAGTAGAATTAGAGAGAATCTTGAAGGCCCTTGAAGTGAGTTTGTTGAAGCAACCTTGAAGAACATCTGGTATATTTGAAGACTAATTTTATTAGTCCACTGGGAGCAACCTATTGAAGACTTTTCTTGGGACAACTGATTGAAAACACCTTGAGGCATCACCAAGCATTGATTAAAGTCTTGGAGGCACCCTTGGAGATCATGATGCATTGAAGCCATCATGAAGTGATCTTGGTGGTTTTGTTTAGGTATCATGAAGAGAAATGACAACAATTTCTAAGAAAACAAGGTTGTCATTGATGAAGTTGTTAGCACTAAAAATGTTAATGGTGCAATCACCATTGTGTCATTGTTCTCAAATTTTTATTGTCTTAGTCCATGTCCAAATTTTGAGTCATTTCTAATAAAGGTTAAAAAAGAGTCCCAACATCAAGGAAATTTTAAGTGAATAGGTGTCATTCTGTTCAAGAGTCCTAAAATAAGTTAAAATCTCTGTTTTGGATTATTTTAGTGTTGAAACTTAGTCGATGTTTGGGTAATAAAATTGCAGTCATCTAGTCTGGAATAATAGCTACCTTTATTGCAAATCCATTATCAAAATAGTCAAAACAGTAAAGGGTAGCTATTTCTCAGAAATGGAAGTCATATATTCCACACAATGAAAAGTGCAGTCGGAAGAAAATAGCTTAACTAGCAAAGTGGGAGATCTGAAGAAGAAAAATAGATAATATTTAAAGGAAGCTGGTCGGGAAATAGACTAAGGAATGAAGCAACGGGGAAGAACTGCGTGCAAAAATAACAGATGGTCATGATCTAATCGCAGATCTAAAGGGGAGCAGACCGACGACTGAGATTAAAGCGCACATGGACCGATTTCGCAAATCGCAATTTTTAAAGTTTCATCGTTAAGTCAAATCGCATGGTATGTTAAGTGATTTGCGATGCGATGAGGCAAAGAGCAAGCAAGGAAGACCGTCAAATCTGGGCGCAGATCAACGGTGGAGATCAAAGCACAGATGGAGCGATTTCGCAAATTGTAGTTTTTAAAGTTTATTGTGAAGGCTTCGCATGATATGTTAAGCGATTTGCGATGCGATGAGGCAAGGGACACATGTCGGCATAGCACAATAGCGTGATTTTACAAATCGCAGAATTTAAGGTTTCGCTGTTATCAGTGTAGAGTTAAACTTGCAGGCGACCGATCTGTGATTGCTTCCTATTGGTCGACTGGTTGTGAGGCCCAAGAACCACAGTTCCGCATATATGCATGTTGTTTGGGGGAAATTGCAGTTTTGTTTAAACCGATCGTTGTTGATTGCACAAGTATGTATGTTTATAAAAATTCCAATGCACGATTTGCGTTCCGTCCCACTTCTTCGCCATGTCATCACCCCCCTCGCCTACCATTCATTCCGCTCCATGTCTCCCCTATTAATTAAATCCTTTTCAAAGGGTTTTTTTGTAATTTCTCATAAAATGAACCTCCTCCATTATATCCAAAAGTTTCGGGGTTTTTGCCATTATAAAGGGTTTTCAACCAAAAAAAGGAAAGGAACAACGGAACAACGACATAGTTTCTCTCAAACAGTTTTCTACCACTACTCTCAGTATCAACATGTTTTTTTACCAGGCACCGGGCAGCATTCAAGGAGACAACCACATGTCATTCTCATTGTTTTTACGCTTTTTGCTGAAGATTGGTTGCACTAAAACATAATAGTGGTCTTTGAATAAACTACCACCTTACACAACCATTTCTGAGTGACAGACTTCATGATGCCTTCATGATGTTTATCTTGTTTTTAATATATCACTTTGTAATTAAGACTAAGGGATAAACCTCACCTCTTGCACGGAGTTGTAATGACCGTTGAAACAGATTTACCTTTTTTCTTTTTCTGTGGAAGAGGACAATATCATATTTTGTATATATATGCCAAACTGATATGAAGTCAGGATTGGGTGGTGGTTATTGAACTTTGACTTATATGAACTGTAATCTTTTTTGTGAATGAAATGGAATAATAATATTGAGGACTTATTACCAATTTTTTGTGTATTGTCTTCTTTACTTGTGTTTCAATATGTCCTTTCTTCCAGTTCCATTTTGCAAATCATCATATTGTTATGTGTTTCTATTAGTCTCTTAAGCTTGTTATGTGTTTTATTGGTTTTTGTTAGTCTCACACATTGAGCATTCCTAATAAAATATATGTTATAATAGTGGAAGAGCATCACTCATGATAGTTAATCTTCATGATATTTCAGCGAGAATCTTGTCAGATTAGAAATAGCTTTCTCTCAATGGAATATTGTCAAACTGCTACTTTTGTCAATTTCTTAAAGACCTATTGATTCTCCTCTCGTATTTGAATTTCCTCTCATCATAGACTACAAACTTGCACCTTGCTACCACATCAAGTTACAATACCCTCTTTAGTAGAATTGTGGATTTGACCGAAATCTCTCTTCAGTGAATCAGAGTTTATACCATCTTCCAATCCCATAAAACAAAACATTAAAATTTCCTTAGAGTTTAAGATGTGTCTAGTCAGGCGCTTGCTGCAGTCTAAGTGCTGATTCCAGCGCCAACAGAAGTATCTTGAAGACTAAGTGAAGGGATTACCAAAGATAGACAAGGGCTCGTTGAAGTAGATATTGGGAGCCATGAACAATTACTAAACTTATCTTGACGAATTGTAGTAGGAGGTTGGAGCCTCATATAGACAAGGTTGGTGCCTCAAACTGACAAGGTTGGATCTTTAGGAATTCCAAGTCGGTGCTTGGCATAATACAGGTTGGAGGTTGGGAGATTGAAGATTGATGTCTTCATCTAGGGTTGGAGACCTACACAAATATTGTACTTGGAGACCTACATAAATATTGTAATTGATTTATTGAGATTAATAAAATTATTTATTCTTATTGTTCATTTTGTGTTCTAATTATAAGTGATCTAACTGGTAAAAATTACAATTGAAAAGAAATATTGATTCACCCTCCCCTCTCAGTGTTTCCAACAATTGGTATCAGAGCCGATACCTTCGCTCATAAGCCTAACAACTTGAAGTAGATCCTTAGAACACAAATGACAAAGTCAAGGAAGAAAGCCTCCAATCATTCTAAAGATGCCGCTTCCTCAAACATGAAAATTGATGATAATCAAATTGGGAAAGCTCCATTGTTGAATGGAAAATTTGATATATGGAAGATGAGAATGAGGAATTTCTTAATGGCCCAAGGCGTTGAAGTATGGGAATCAATGATTACTGAAAGCATGATGGAACGAGAATCCAAGGAGTATAATGAAAGAGCGATAAAAAACATATTGAATAGGCTACCAGATCCTATAAAGGAAAAAGTGTAAAAATGCTCATCAACAAAAGATACGTGGGACAAACTTCGTGATCTTGACTCGAAAGGAGAATTGACCATGGCCGTTAGTCAAGAAGATAATGGAAAGCAAGAAGGAATTCCAGAACCCATTAAGGAAGCTGAAAATAAGAGTGAAGACATCAAGCCCAAGGAAGACCTAGAAGATGAAGAAAATAAAAGATCTCTTGGCGAAGCTTGTAGTTGCCCTATAAGAGATAAACAATTTGAAAAAGGAGAATGGGGAGCTCAAGAAGCAATCACAATATGGTGACCATGACCTTGATAAGACAAGGAAGGAAGTTAACCTATTCAAGCTCCAAGTTCAAGAAAGAGACGAGGAGCTCACCAAGCTTAAGGACAAATTGTCAAGCCATCTTGAACAAAAACATGAAGAATTGAACAATCTTAAAGGACAAATTGGTCAATACAAGGAAGAAGTCTCCTCCCTTAAATCTCAACTAGGAGAAGCAAAGAAACAAGCACAAGGAGTTGAGAAGGCGATGGAAGCTTTGGCACTCATAGAAGGACAAGTTGATGAATTAGAAAGGAAACAAATGCTATGGCATGTCAACTAAAAGAAAAGGATTAAGAGATTTCCTACTAAAATCAAATGTCATCTCTTTAAAAATAGAAACACATGAAGTAACAAGGATGATGGAAGAAATGAAGAAGCAATTAGTTATGAAAGATGAAGATTGTGAAAAGTTGAAAGGCGAAATTGTCTCTCTTAGAAAGGAAGTTGACTTGCTGAATAAGAACTTGAAGAGTTCTCAAACCCTAGATGACATCCTAAGTCATCAAAGATACCCTCTTGATAAATGAGGTCTAGGCTATGTAGGTGGATCCTTAAGCAAGAATGATGCAAACTCTAATACTTCAATCAACAAGGATGTAGAAAATCTTGGAAGAAATGTTGATGCGCCTAGTTCCAACAAAGACAAGAAGAGTCATGTTGACAATGGAAGAAACCCTACTCCAAGAAGATTTGCAGAAGGTGTCAAAGATGCAAGAGGCAATGGATATCATCAAAGAATCCCAAGGAAAAAAGACTTCAGAAATACATCAAGACAATCTCCATCTCCCAGGTACCAAAGTATATATTTTGGTTATTGTTATTCTTGCACAAATTTTGGGCACATGGCAAAGGATTGTAGGGCATACCACAAGGAAAAATGTAATGGTCCCTGTCAATCTCCTAGAAGCAACTTTGCAAGAAGAACTAATGCTTCCTCATTCATGAATAGAATGGAATGCTTCAATTGCCATACAAATGGACATATGGCTCGTGATTGTAACTTGACTTAGGTCCCTAAACAAGCTAAAACCATGACAACCAAGCGAGAGAAGAAAGTTACACAAGTATGGAGAAGGAAGCAAATTGGATCTGAAAGTCTCTTGAACACTCAAGCCATCAACTCATGTTGTTGATCTAATGAATACATCTTTGGTAGATGTGATATTCCAAGATGATGAAAAAATGCCAAAAAGGAGACCATGCATATTGTTAGGGGGAGTTGGTGACTCGTGACTATTCTTGCAGAAGTTATCCGTGAAGAGCCCTATGAAATCCTTGATGAGTCACACATGGACAATAATCTTTTGATAGATCATCTCTCGGGAGTCACTCCTTGAAGAAAATCATGAAATTGTGAAGATGTCTTCCACTTGATTACCAGGCAACAATCCTTCTTTCTTGAGCAAAAAGAAGAGCTAGAGGAGTTTATGCAGGCAGGGGGAGTTGGCTAATCATCTACCTCATCCATTTCCATGCAGAGGCCTAGGGGGAGAAAATACATTAAAGAAGAGCACCATGAGAGGGGGAGCACCATAACTATGAAAAACTATCATTGATGAAAATAAGATGAAGAGAAGTAACTTGATAGGGGGAGTACTTGAGCACCTCGTTTTCCATTGATGTCAAAGGGGGAGAGAATGTTGGAAGGGCAAGAATATTGCCATCAATGACAAAGGGGGAGATTGTTAATCAAGGTTGTCATTGATGTCAAATATGGCATTGGATGAGATGGCAAATATTCTTGTGATGTCAATGAACCTCATGCAATCCCTAGGTGCTAAGGATGCCATTAATGAAGATGCTAAGGTTGCTCTAACCTTATGAATATGTCAAGCTATTAATACAGAACCTACTATTTTGTTTGTTCCTTGTCCTCCTCCTTTTCTAGTACCAATTTGGGTACCTCCTGTTGATGTTGTTAAAGTTGGGAAATCTGAAAATCGAATTATTGATCCATCCATTCAACCTCCACCCATTTTCTATGATTCAGATCCTATTGACGAGAACTTGGAATCGTTTAGCAATTACACATAGCCTGAAGTAAAAGCTGATCCCTTAGTTTTTCAAGATCACATTAATGTACATAATCCTAATCTCGAATCTGATCCAATTGTAAACATCATTTACTCAAGGGATACTTTTCAACCTCTACCATCTACATCTCATGATTCCTTGTTTGATGATCCGCTTGATCAACCTAATTCAACTCTTAACGATGTTCAACCTGTTGTTTCAAGCAGTAATCAAGAACAAGGTAGTTTTATTTCACAAGTAGAGTAGCAAAGTGTTGAAGACATACTCCATCTTTCTCCCCTCTTTCAGGATGACAATCTTGCATTTCTGGCTGACCACCGATCTTGTGATCTTGATAACCTGTCAAATGATTTCAAATCCTTCATTCAAGTTAATACATTGGACAACCATCACCATGACATCCCCATTTCCATTAACACATGTGGTGATGGATATGTAAGTACATCTAATGATATCCTTTATTATTTTGA
This sequence comes from Pinus albicaulis, assembly GCA_034641835.2. Lineage (NCBI taxonomy): Eukaryota > Viridiplantae > Streptophyta > Pinopsida > Pinales > Pinaceae > Pinus > Pinus albicaulis. Next base: position 792,406,616 of record CM076573.1, on the reverse strand, counting down.
AGGCATAGATTCACAAGGTATCAATTCAAAACTTGTTTCTCATAGCTTGCAATCTTCATTTGTATGATGGGAGTCTCTTTCATTTTAGAATGTTTCTGAAATTTCTTCAAGACATGCATATTCAGATATAAAATATGAAGAAACAAGTTTTCAAGCTTTTGAATTTTTTTTATACCTTGTTGAAGAAAAGCAAGATTAATCTGTATGTTGCATTGGTATGCTTGTCTTCAATCATTACGATGATGAATATAATCTCATGGGACATAACATGCATGGTAATCCATTTTTTTTACAAGCTCAATCTAATTTAGTTACAACTGATGTTTCTCTACCCGAGTCTTTTCATATTTCCTCACCTTTAGCACACTACTCATTGTACACAGATACATGCGGTAAGTTTAATGTACCAACAATCTGTTTAAATCCTTTAGATCTTTATCCAATTGGTCATGGTTGCAATTAGGTACTCGATGGTGTGGTATTACGATTGGAGGATGAAAATATTGAATCTATTATTCATGATTTGTTTAATTGCAAATATTTCATATGTCAAGAGGAATATGTTACAATTCAAAATGATCGAGGGATTTTTCCGACTGATGCATTTCAATTTTCCATCCACCAAGAATTTGATATGTTTAATCTTGAGTCTGATCAAACCAATGGCATTAATAATATTTTCATTGATACATCTGATGATAGTGGTGCATATCTTCCTATTGATTTTTCTAAGCCACCCAAATTCAGTGATCCACCATCATAAAGTTTAGAGAACTGTAAGGAAGTCAAGGCACTTCAGCCCCCACTGATGGTTATGTTAAGTTCTCGAAATTCGGTTGAGATCTCCACACTGAGTTGGATCCATACTTTCACACATAATTCTTTCTTTAGCATTTATCCACTTGAAGTGAGATCACTCTTGAAGAACTTTCAACATTTTAAACTCAATTTTATAAACCCTTAAGATAGATTTTTTGATCAGATGGAAGATTCTTGTTTGGTTAATCTTTCATCATGTGAATCCCATGCATCGCACTCAGGGTTTGGGAGTGTATATTTTACAGATATACACAACTTGAAAGGCTGTTATTCTGATTGTAGAAAATAAATTCATTTCCGTTCGAAAGATTCCAGCGTGTCAAACACTTTTGACATCGGTCACCTTCTTATCACATTCATTCATGTCATGGATCTAATCATATTTTTCACACAATCTCTCTTCTTGAGTGATGGTAAACTCTTGAGTCATTCGACGAATCAAAACCCTTGTGTTGTTATGAATACCTGGTTTGATTTGACCCTTGTTTCAAATGTTTCACCAGCCATGTATCTTAATTGGTTTCCTGAATTTTCGATGTCTGTGATTTTTTCAAATAACTTAAGCCTTCATATTGTTGGCATGATGTCTAATCAAATACAAAAGGGGCCAATGGAGAATCAAGGATTTTGTAGTCATCCATCTGATCATGATATTGGTTCTAACAACTATCACTTAATCAATCATTGTACCATTATCATATCTGATGATACTTGTCTTCAATTGATTGATTTTGTTGAACCTAGTGATCTTCATGGTTCATCTTTTCATTGTTCAAATGCTTGTCGAATAGTTGAGACACTTCAGCGTGAGATGATGGTTATGTCAGTTTCTCACCATCTTGACAAAGTTTTTGGATGAGATCAGACTAAATTCCCCTCAGAAGATTCTCTATTCAATTCATACATGTTAATTGAAAATTCATTTTCTCATGAGCATCAGGGTTTTCAAATTGATTGTTCTGAATATCAAGATCCAATTGCTAAATGGTTAGATCAATCTTACATCGCAAGCTCCATAAAAAATAATAAGTTTCGATCTTTTCTCATGTTTGCGAAAACTAAAAAATGAATGAATGTACTTCCATGAGAAACCTTCAAGGTTTGTATGATTGTCATTTCAAACAACAAGGTAGAGCTTGAAACTCGTTAAAGCTAGTAAGTATGAAACATATTTCTGTTGATAAGCAAGACCTTTGATTTGTTGTGCAAATTTGTTAAGTTGCAGTCTTTTCTTGTGCACAATGCTTTATACTACTTTTAATTTCTTATATCATTTTGCATGCAGGGCAGGGGCAATTACGATGGCTACATTGGAAATTCCATTATACTTAGCCCTTACCTTCTAGCCCGTTAGGTTAGGAGTAGGTTTAGGTGCATTTAGTGCCCTAGTTGCATTTCATGATTATGCATTTCACCCCGCACTAGTATTTGCATTTAGTGTGCTTGTTTTGTTTGTCTCTCACGCTGCTTAGTCAAGGTTTAGTTCCACTCTGTTTTTTTTTCTTCTTCTTGTTATGCCTTGTCATGTCTTTCCTTCTTTTGTTTAAGAATGTAATATTCCCAATTAGTAGCAGCTAATTGGAAATATTAATTTTATTCAAATTTTTTCTTTCTAATGTTCAACCAGAAATACAATGGGTGCTGGGACCGATAACCAAACTTAGGGGAAAATAATCTTCCTAAAGTTACTTGGCCAACATAACACATTCAGCGTAGGGCCTAGGGGGCATCAAGTGGCAGCGCAAGAAGAGGGACAATGCAGGGACATCGTGGGCCACACAGCCGAGTGGCAGCGTGGGCCAGGCAGTATAGAGTAGGCAGGGGCAGTGTGGCAAAGAGGACAACACAACACATTGGGGCCCAAGGGAACTGATGACCTGTGACCGCACATAAGGTGGAGAAGTGGAACCTATAAGAAAATCATAGGGATGAGGCGTGAATGGCTAAAGTGAAGTCCAAGAAATTCAAGCACAGGTAGGGCGGACACCCCGCAGTCAAAAGCGGAAAGAGCACTTACCACTTACCTTTTCACATTGCCAACTGCATTGCACTTACACTTTTGTTAATTCCACCTGCACCATTTCCCAGATTGCGATGTAAATGGGACCTACCCTCTCTGCCACATCACCCTCCTGTCATCGCACATCCAACTTCGCAAATCATAACCTTTACCCCCTGTTCCTTATAATAACAAACTCTTGATTCCCTGATTGCGATTTGCGGGCGGCCCCACCTGCATCATGCCACGTCACCTTCCACTCATCACACTTCGCACTTCGCACTGTTTCATTCTTGTTACCCGTCCTGATTCCCGACCCCGATTGCAATTTACGATATGAGTTGACCTGCGATAATCTTTAACTTTGCGATTTGCGATATCACAAATCACAAATCACAAACTTTACCCCCCGTTCCTCATAATAACAAACTCTCGATTCCCTGATTGTGATTTGCAGGCGGCCCCACCTCCTTGCCACGTCATCAAAACCTTCCACGGCCTTTGTCCCACTCTTTTCAGTGATAAACATCCCGCTGTGTGTTAATGCCGCAAGCCCCAATTTTAGCTTCGCCATTATAAAGGAAAAGGGGTTGTTACCGCCATATTTCCCTCATCCGCTCCCTATCACACATCCGACGACTCATGATCTAGTTCGGCCCCCCTCCGAAACTAGGTCTCCGGTTTTGCAAATCAAACACAGCATGGGTTTTTGGCGGGACAAACACAGCTATGGTATATTCAGATTGTCCAAGAACTCCTCGCTAAAGAGTTAGGCACACACAATACGACTGGCTATTACGTAATGGTTAATGAAAATCATGAGAATCCTTACTGGAGGTTTTCGACGGCAGGTCGAATCATGTGATGGAAGCCAAGCTGCCCACCTGTTCACGACTACTCCTCACAACCCCATTTGAGGATTCTAGGATTTGGCTTTGGTGGCCAACTATGTTGTTTCTTTTACTGTCTGATTATGATGTTTCGCTATTGAAGTCTTGATTTCACCTGATTCTGTTTTGATTTTTTGATTACGGGAGTGATTGCTCGATGCACGCTTTGCGATTTGGTTATGATATTTTTGATTTTCACATGTGTGGGTTGATCATGAAAGTTTATTCGATCGTAAACCCTCAAGCAGAAATCTATATGTAAGGAGTTAAGAGATGAAATAAGGGTTTTGAATTTTGGAGAATTTTGCTGTAGTTTTGTATCACTGTGCCCCTTATGCTCCGAGACACATATTTGGGAGAGTTGTTTTGAACATAATATGATATACAATGCTGTTTATTTGGATTCCAGATGGAGCAATGACTGGTATTTATCTATATTCTCTTGTTTATCAGTAATCTCCTGTTTATGTATAATCATCTTTCAATGTTCTTTTGCTTTGATGATTCGTGTAATGTAGCTACTAGTTGTATGCATTGTTATTCATGAATTTGTGTATGAATAATGCTCATTTGTTAAACTTTCTGTACCCCCTTAATTCACGCTCGACGAATCTCTATTGTTGGTCACATTCCACTTACATCTGCTTCCTCTGAGCTCATGGGAGACAAATTCTTAAGACTTTTAAGCCTGTCTCTCGTGGGTTCCTCCTCTGTTCCTTCTCAGCACCTCTACATATTTTGAAAGCCTCTGCTCATTGTTTCATACTTGGCCCATTTGAAAAGCCACCAAGCCATACAACCTCCTTTTCCCTCTCACAATATAGGGTAATTCACATGAATTAAAACTCCAAAGCCTTCATCATTCTTGAACCACCACAATCATCATCCTCTTAATCCATATTCTGTCAGAGGCACCCTTAAAATTGTCTACATCTAACCTCTGATTTCAAGATGTCCTAGGCACTGGTATTTTGAAACTCAAGGCTGTCTCTGGGAGAAACAACATCTTTTTGGCGTCGTTGCCAGGGATACGAATGAAGAAATTTTTTCCCTGGGGGACGACATAAATTCCACCCTTCAGACAAGTGAGCAGGAAGGGTTGGGAGTTGCGTATTCCTCACCTTGGTGACTCCACAATAAAATAGTCCTAATTAGAAGTAATCCTTGCTTTCACCAGGCCTCACACCAGATCCAGATCCACCATCTACCCCCACCTCTAAATCAGATGGCTGTGCCGGGTTTCCTTTTGAACAAGTATGCCCCCTTGGCTCTCCCTCAGACTATAAATGATATGCCACAAAACTATCTTGAGCGGTTACTGCGGTTTACAGGGGAAGATAACACTCTGGGGCAGAGACATATTGAAAACTTCTGCGCTTTTGCTGAGAATGTGAATGTAGAACACTTAGATGTGGTATTATGGCTTTTTGTCCAATTATTGGATGGAGAAACTCGGAAATGGTTCAAGTCTCTAGACGAAAACACTGTCCACACTTGGGAAGAAATGGAAAATTTATTCACATTAAAATGGGGAGAAAAGAGGGACCATGGATATGTTCTCACCGAGTTCAATGCTCTAAAAAAGAGACACAATGCGGATGTAACATAATTCATAAAGAGGTTCAATAAGCTCTATAATAATCTTCCTACCGAAATAAAGCCACCCCAAGTAGCTGCTAAGGTGGTCTTCGTAGAAGCTTTCGAACTGGAGTTTGGGTTCACCCTAAGATAAAGAAAATCCACATCTCTGTATCAGATCCAGACTGATGCATTGGAGGTAGAAGCAAACTTTGCTTCTACTGGTAAATTCAAGGGGAAGACAAAACATGAATCTAGAAGAAAGAACAGGGAGGAGGCTTCTACTTCAAATTAGGAGAGGGAATAACAAGAGTATAAAATTGAAGTGTTAGGTCCTCATATTACTAGTTTAGTCCATTATTGTTATTAGTGTAGCCCCCTTATTGTTATTGTTGTACCCCTGTAACCCCTATATTGTTATTGTTGTATCCCTGTAAACCCTATATTATTATTATTAGGTCGGCTAGGATTATATTGTGACCCCATGGACCCCTATATATAGAAGGAGGTTTTTTCATTTGTATCATCCAAGAATTGTTCATTTATGTAATGTATTGGAGGTTTCCCCCTCGAAGTGGCTGATTTCTAAGGTGTTGATCTCTCTTTTCTTCTATTTTTGGAGCTAGCTTCATAACATTTGGTATAAGAGCTTTGGATTCTAGGGTTTCATTGCTCCAAATAGGTCATCGTGGAATTTTCATTATAACTATTTTTCTACGAAGGTTCAGAAGCTGAAATTTTTACAGTGCTAAATCGAAATCCTGAGGAACGTCGTGCAAAATTTTAGATCTTGGTTCGCATTATTTTCAGAGATATGATTTGTGGAAGTTAGGGCTTTTTGTAGGCTCTTGAGTTTAACCTAAATAGGTCATCGTGACATTTTCGCTATAACTTGTTTTCTATGAGGGTTCAGAAGCTAAATTTTTTCGGAGATATCGTCTATGGAAGTTAGGGTTTGTTCAGGCTCCCGAATTTCATCTCAAATAGGTGACCTTGGGAAAATCGTCATAACTCTCTCTCTGAGCATCCGATTGGAATTCTGTAAAAAGTGGCCACAAGTACATATAATGTAGTTCATGTGTATCAATTTTAGAGCCGAAGGGGGAAACAATGAGATGTGGCATGCCGTACAAGTGCGCTCTACTGAACTAGTCCATAATTAGGTCATTGTGGGAGATTCGACATAAATTTTCCTTGAAGTATCCAAATCAGGTTAGACTTGTGGCATTCGAAAGAAGATTTAGAGGGCTACTATAGGACCAAATTTCAGATATTGAAGATTCGAAATTACAGAGATAATTCAGTTTCAATATCGAGCTCCTCAAAAGCAAGAAAAAGGTGTGTATTTTTTTCAAATTGCATAATTCTTGTTTGAAAAATTAGTTTTAAGTGATTCCAAGGACCTATTGAGCATTTATATCAATATTGGGTTCTAATATGCCCGCTAAAAAGAATTCAACACCCATTAAGCCCTCAGAATACTCTACTATGACTCATGAAGGTGAAGAATTGCAACATGATCTATCAAAATTACAAGAGCAAGTGCACCAAATTTTGCTATCGCAAAGAGCAACAAAAAATGAAATGGAAGTTTTGAAGAAATGTGTGGAAGCGAAAATGGATGGTTTGAAGAAAGGCGTGGAAGCTAAGATGGATGGCATGGAAGCTGGCATGGAAGCTAAGTTGGATGACACGAAAGATAACATGGAAAACATGAAGAATGATCTAAAAGCATACATGGAAGGTTTGACAAAGTTGATACAAGAAATGTTTTCTAATGTCGAAAAGATAGTAGAGGAAACTCATGATGAGAACAAAATAAATATTAATCGTGATTTCATTAACTCTAATGTTAGATGGAAGAACCACCATATTCCAAAGATGGATATGAGGAAGTTTGATGGCAAGGATCCTGTAACATGGATACTACAGATGGAGCAATATTTTGATCTCCATAACGTGCAAAACACACAAAAAGGTACGCATTGCAACTTTACATTTAGAACAAAATACATTTGTATGGTATCGATGGCTTTGCTCCCATAAAAAAATTGTCACTTGGTCAATTTTTACGGAGAAAATGATAGCGCATTATGAGGATACAAAGAGCAACACCTTCTTTAGGCAATTGATAAATCTCAAACAAAAGGGTTCGGTAGTGGAGAACATTTTGTTAAGAATGAATATAAAGATGGCAGTATTCAAACCTTTATGATTGATGTCTTCATAGGGACTTTAAAGGATAACATCCAACATGAAGTTCACGTTTGAGAACCTGATTCATTGGAGAAGGCATTCAGGTTGGCAAGAAAAATTGAATGTAAAATTATGGCGACAAGGAAGCGTACCACTCACATCTATAAAGATGGAAGTGTTGCTACTCCTAGACTTCCACAACCTACAAGGTTAACATCACAACAATTGGAAGAAAAAAGAGCAAAAGGGCTTTGCTAAAGTTGTGATAACAAATACACTAAAGATCATAAGTGTGTCGAGAAGAAATTATTTTACATAGATTGTGAAGAGGAGGAAGAAAGTGAACAAGATGTTGGCAATATGATGCAGAGTGTTATCCTTGATGGCAACCCACTGAATGAAGATGAAGACATGCGACTATTACATGTGCTGTCCTTGATGGCGAACCACCTGATGAATTTATTCTTGACCTGATGGACTTGGTAAACGATGTAAATCTAATATGAAATGATATTTGTTAGCAATATGATGCTGAGTGTTGTCCTTGAATGGCAACCCACTTGATGAAGATGATGGCAACTTACTTGATGAAGTTGTGCTTGATAGAATATGTTCTTGATGAAGTAAATCTGATGTATCTACGTATGTACGCAGGGCAATGAAGAAAGGAATTCAAAGATGTGCTAGATCTTGATGAAAAGAGTATGTCTCTAGGCATACGGAGATCGCTAGGGAAGCCGCGATAGCACGCCGGAATCAACGTGCCAAGTCGCGTATGGGCAAAAGCGTCTTAAAGTGCAAACCGGTGGGTAACCACCATGGTATCGACCCATTGTATTGGGTAATGATTCGTCTAAATGACCCCGCTCAGGAATATACCACTCAAGTGTAATGTGGTTTTTGCTCATGGTATTGAAAAAGGGTAAACCCATATAAGGAGAAGAATTTCATTGTGCAAACCATGAGTGTGGGTGCAAGATGTCCGAGCTTGAATGAATACTTCTCTCCGGAGTATATCTTAATGAAAAGGGTTACGCTTGAATGAAAGATCCGAATGTATGATGCACCAATGAAGGAGTGATGAAGAAGGGGATCTAGATCCGTATTGTACTTTGGTATTTTCTAGATCTTGTTTATGAAATGATTAGATCTGTGATGAGGCGAACATCTAGGCGAACATCTGTCTGAGGTAAAGGGTAAAATCTGAAGTGATGTATCTATTGTGAAGAATTGCAATGACATTTAAGTTTGAAGAACCATACGCTAGTTCGCCGAAGAGGAAGCACGTATATACGCGGATTCGCTGAAGAGAAAGCGTGTATGCGCAATAAAATTAGCTCTGTAATTTGTACTGAAGTATACGCTGGTTTATATGGACGGAAGCGCGTATATACGCGACTACAGAGAAAGGAAAGCGCATATGCAAACTAGGGTTTGCTGAAGTCTGTGGTAAGAAATGTCTAATCTGTTCTGCTGGATTATTGATATCTGTCAGTAAGTTATGTGTATCTATTTCATGGTTGACTGTGCTTAAAAGTATGGAAAGGGTCTAATCTGAAAATATGATGAAATGTGGCCTACAAGTGGTGTCCTAAAGGAAGCTTTGGGATCGATTGTGAAAATTGATGAAACGTGTGGTCCCTTAGAGTCTGCGGGGGTTATGACCTTGATCGGAGGTTGTAACTCCCTTCCGGTGGGGGGTGAGTAAACGGATGGGGGGTTCGTAGCTCCCTTCCGGAGAGGGCAGTGAACGGATGGGGGTCGTGGCTCCTTCGAGAGGAGGCCCCAGTAAACGGTCGGGGGTTGGGCTCCCTTCCATAGGAAGAGGTTAATAACTTGGTAGCAGTGGGTGCCTACGTCTTGGTAGGGTACGCATGACACATATGTTGTAAGATATTTCCTCTATAATAAAATATTGAAGAAATTTGAACAATGACATTGGTGGTTTTCTCCAAACTTGGGTTTCACTAAAATCACGAATTCATGTGTGATGCTTTGTGATGATTTCTCTTATTCTTATTGTTCTGTTCTGTTTGTGTGTCTGATGAATGAATGATGGAATGATTTAGTGAAGAACTAATGACATAATTGAATATGTATGTCATGAGTTCTTAAAGAGAGCCCGCGTATATACGCGGAAGTCTGTTTCGAAGCAGCGTATGGGTTTAGAGCGAAAAATGAGAAGTTTTGAATATGCGGTGGTACGGTTCACCCTCTAATTATTTTCCCAACAATTGGTATGTCGGAGGAGGTCCTTGCGGGAAGCTTGATCGCTTCGAAGGATCCGTCGCAGTAGAGAGTCAGAAGGGTAACGTCTGTAAGCCACCTCTATTCGGCGAAACGATAAATTATTACGGAAGGTACGAACAAAGCTTGTCACCAAAGGTCTTGGTGCGGTCTTAGGCAATCATAGCATGGAAGAAGGTTATCAATACCCGGCAAAGTATTCCCTCTTGATGCGGTGAAAGGAAAAATATGAAATCAATGCCAAGCGATGAAATGTCTTGATAGGAAACGTATACAGATAAAATTGCTAAAGTGATACACAACTACATTCGACAAAAGAAATATGAGACAAATCATTGAGCTATGAAGGAATACGAAAGGTAAAATGAAAAACTCCAAACTCTTAGAATTGAATATGAAAATTTGAAGATGTAATGATGATGTTACCCAGGTTTCTTTCCGTCTAGATATTGTAAGTACGGATGAGGTGCATTGGGCTCACACCAATGATACTACTACGGTGGAAAAAAATCTTAGAATCATCGCTTAAAATTTGACTCTAAAGTTTGACTATTCAGCAAGATACGCAAACTCTACTATTGTTCAATTACATGAGCAATACAGTACAACACCAAAATGAGACAAGAAGTCCTTCTCAAATCAAAGAAAATTTTGCTTTCAAAAAGTAAATACGCAAGAAAAAAAAAGGAAAGTTGTCAAGGAATCCGACTATATATCCGAAAAAGAAAGAAAAGCGAATTTCGCCAAAGAAAACTTTCAACTAAGTCTTTGAAGATTCAAAAATGCTTCCACTTCAAATGTTTGAGTATGGAAAAGTTGGTCATTATGCGCAAAATATCCTTATAAAGAAACATCTGCTTTAAAGGAAAAGTAACAAGAAGGAATAAGAAAACGATCTAGCACAAGAAAAAGTTACTATATTAATGAAAGCCAGGTGATGGGTCATCTGATAGTATGAGGAAGAATATGAACAAAAATAATAAGCTGCTCATGACGAAAAGAGAATCTAGAAGAAAAGGATACTTTTGTGGATGCTCTGGAAAGACAATTTCTTGAAAACAATCAACTCAAAGTAAGCACAGAAGAAAAAGAACATAATCATAGAGACTCTTGAAAATCGACTTGAGCAAGGCTTCGCATTGAGGAATTGGAGTGTGAAGTAGTAAGTCTAAGGAAGAAAGTAATGAGAAAGAAAAAACTCTCAATCTTAAATTTGCTAAGGTTCGGAAACAACAAATGAGATTATCAGATACAACGGTCTCCTCTTATAAAAGCGGTCTTGGATATCTTTGAGAATATTCCCAGGACTTGACACTGGTGTACGAAAAGCGACCACGGTGGACACACTACATTCGACCACTCGACAAGGAACAAAGGATGTTCCCGGAAATTAAGCATGATCATCTCAATTCAAAAAACACTAACGAGAGGAAGATCTTTCAAAAGAAGCTACAACCAACGAGTAAACTCAAATAGAAAGATTTCATGATAAGGCTACTTCAATGAGGCAATGTTTCTCATGTCACAATTTCTGGTCATAAGACATTCAATGTGTTGTAGAGAAGCAAGAAAGAAAAGAATAAATATTGAACCAAAGAGGAACACCTATAACAACTTTCTCCTCTTCAAGCGAAGTTGAATGTACTTATTGCAATAACACCGAGTGCGAAGAATGCGAATGCGAGGTGGAGAATACGACCAAAGAACATGATCCCATCAAGCTCTAGTGTGGAAAAAGAAAATACTGATTTGAAAATTGTGGGATAGCATTATTTGCGAGAAAGTGAAGAAAATCAATGTTACATTGATGAGCAGGTGCTCAAGACACATGACGAGTGACAAAAGCAAACTCCTTACATATAATGCTCTAGGAAAAGGGAAAATAAAGTTACGTTTTGGAAATGATACTCCTAACGCAATTAAAGGAAAGGAGTCGGTGTTTCTAAAAGAAAAAGGTAGAGCTAAGTATACGTATGGATAGATTAGGCTTCTTTGTTAAGTATGGAAAATCAAATGTGTGATCGAACAAAGTGTTGGTTCAAAGAATAAGTGATTGCGTGATATCGTCGAGTAAAATCATTATAAAGGAAAAAGAAATCCAACATTTTGTATATGTTGAACGACATAGATCAGTATTACTTAGAGCAGGTCTTCGGTAGCTGTGGCATAGAAGGGTGAGGCATACGAAACTTCTCTCAAATCAACAAGCAAAAGCAGAACTTCAAGGCAATGACGAAATGTTTTATTAATCTACCGGAAAATATCTGTATACAAATCTTGTCAATTCGATAGGGCTGGGGTACGATTTAATACCAAAGAAGGATCATCAGGTGAGCCTCTTGGACTCGTTCATACTAACATATGTGGACTGCGGGAAAAAATCACCACGTAAGGAAAATACTATCTTATTCGTTGATGATTATAGAATGTGTTGGATACGGTCATTAAACATAAAGATAGGCTTCGTTGAAAAATTGAATCTTCAAAAGCATTAGTTGAAAATTAATTAGATCTAAAAATCAAGTGTCTTAGATCTGATCGAGGAGGAGAATATACATCAAACGAATTCTTTGAATTTTGTGAAGAACATGGCATAAAAAGACAATTCTCTGTAGCAGGCACTCCACAACAAAATGGTGTAGTAGAAAGAATGAATAGAACAATTCAACAAATGGCTAGAGCTATGCTCGAGATTTTGGAACTCCTGACATGTTCTGGGGTGAAGCAGCACATACAACAGCTAACATTCTCAACAAGGCTCATGTTTGGGTAAATAGTGACAAAACTCCATATGAACTCTGGTATGGTAATTCTCCCTCTGTGAAGCATTTTAGAGTTTTTGGAAGTAAATGCTTTATCAAAAATAATGATGAAAAGCTTGGCAAGTTTGAACCTAGATCGGATGAAGGGATATTTCTTGGTTACTCATCTACAAGCAAAGCATACAAATGTTACAATAAAAGGCTTCGAAAGATTGTTGAATGTATTGATGTTGTTATTGATGAGTCTCCTGCAGCTCCTAAAGAAGAAAAACAAACAACAAAAGAAGATGATGGTGACCTATGTCCTTCTACATCAAATGATATAGACAATGGATCCAATGAAGAACCTGAAGATGATCTATCTGGAAAAGCTCCATCAAGATATGTGCAAAAGAATCATCCTGAATCTCAAATATTGGGTGACAAGGAATCAGGTGTACGAACAAGGAGAACTCTTGTAGGATCTTCTAATCATCTGGCACTTCTATCCACAATTGAACCACACAATGTCAATCAAGCTAGCAAAGATGAATGTTGGAAGCAAGCCATGAATGAAGAGCTTGATCAAATTGAAAATAATGATACTTGGGAATTGGTACCAAGACCACATGATAAAAATGTCATTGGAACTAAATGGATTTTCAAGAACAAGTTAAATGAGAATGGGGATGTTGTAAGAAACAAAGCTAGACTGGTTTGCAAAAGGTATACTCAACAAGAAGGTATAGACTTTGAAGAAACTTTTGCTCCTGTAGCTAGACTTGAAGCCATAAGAATGTTTCTTGCTTTCTCAAGCTATCAACGAATCAAAGTTTATCAAATGGATGTTAAGTTTGCTTTTCTTAATGGTGATCTAGAAGAAGAAGTATATATAGAACAACCGGAAGGATTCATTTTGGGAAATGATGCAAATCTTGTTTGTAGACTTAAAAAGGCTCTATATGGTCTCAAAAAAGCTCCAAGGGCTTGGTATTATCGTCTTGACAAATATCTTCATCAACAAGGATTTTCAAAAGGGTCTGCTGATAGCAACTTATACACAAAAGTTGAAAATGACAAACTATTGATTGTGGTTGTATAGGTTGCTGACATCATTTTTGGGAGTAACGAAGAATCTATGAGTCAAAAATTTGCCTCTGTCATGCAGCAAGAATTTGAAATGTCTCTACTTGGGGAACTAACATTCTTTCTTGGCTTGCAAGTGCATCAAGCTGCAGATGGTATATTTCTATCACAAACAAAATATCTTAAGCAAATTCTGAAGAAGTATGGCATGGAAGAATGCAAACTTGTAAGTACACCAATGATAACCGGATGCAGTCTCAGTTCTAATGATGATTCTCCCACAGTGAATCAACCAGAATACAGATCGATGATAGGAAGTCTACTTTATCTCACTGGGACTAGACCAGACATTATGCATGCAGTTGGGATTGTTGGGTGATTCCAAGCTAATCCAAAAGAGTCTCACCTTCAGGCTGTTAAAAGAATATTCAAATATCTACAAGGAACTCAAGACTTTGGTCTATGGTATCCAAAGAATGCTGATCTTACTCTTCATGCTTACACTGATGCAGATTGGGCTGGAAGTGTTGATGATCGGAAAAGCACTAGTGGTGGTGCATTCTATATGGGACCTCGGTTAGTATCTTGGTTCAGAAAGAAGAAAAATTCTATTGCCTTATCTACAACAGAAGCAGAATATGTGGCTGCCGCATCTTGTTGCACTCAACTCCTTTGGATGATGCAAACCTTACAAGATTTTCAAATCAAATGTACACCTCCTATCCCCATTAAGTGTGACAATACAAGTGCCATCAGTATTTCAAAGAATCCTGTTATGCATTCAAAGACCAAGCACATTCCCATCAAGTATCACTTCTTACGTGAACAAGTGCTTGAGCAAACAATGAAGTTGGAGTATGTTCCCTCCAAAGAACAAGTTGCTGATATCTTTACCAAACCTCTGCCCAGGGAAGCGTTCGAGTATCTAAGACAGAAGCTGGGAGTGTTCTCTGCTAGTCAAAAGAACAAATCTGCATAAATTTTAGAAGATGGTAGTGGATACGCGGGTTTCCTGAAACACAGTCGCGTATATACGCGAGTTCCTGCCTGTACGTATGTCCCGATTCTTGACATTTTGTTTGGAGTCGACTCTCTTAACCTGTTTGTGATCTTGTTGATATCTCTCAGAATATACATTTGGTATCTTTGGTGGTGTTCCAGTTCTCATAATTCTATTTCTAATGTTTTGATAAAGATGCCTTGATGATTTGTTGGTGAAAGTGTTTAGGATGCACAAACTAAGGGGGAGCCTTAGTCATATGAAAAGGATGCTTGGATGCACAGTTTCAGGGGGAGCACTAGCTTTGCTGAGTATAATGCATTATTGGCATTATGATGGTTCTGAAATATGTTCTCTTTCTTGAGGACTTTCTAGTGTTGGTCTTAAAGTTATATTTGTAGTTTGATGAAAAGGTCAAGTTGAGACCCATGATGTAAAAATTGTAATATTCAGTCATGTAAGGACTTGTCAAATTTGTAAACCCACTTGGTTGGGTAGCTGAGTCAAATTTTGTAAACCCACTTGGTTGGGTAGCTGAGTTGAAATGTGTAAACCCACTTGGTTGGGTACTTGAGTCTCATATGTAAATCCACTCGGTTGGATATCTTATGTAAGTATGAGTCTTTGATGATAGGAAGTTCATAGAGTCATGTACTTCATTGGAAAATATGTTTGAAGATTCAGCATGAACTCAGGGGGAGCTTGGTCACTTCAGTATATATCAGATCTGCAGGACGCTTCTTCCACATGCAGAGAACAGGGGGTGAGTATGTTGGTTTTGATCCACCCTTTGCCCTTGATGTCAAAGGGGGAGAGTGACATGGTGGTGTTTGAATGAAGTCAAAAATGGGGCATGTGACATGGTGTCATTGTATTCATCTACCTATCTGTTGTGGTAACCAAACACCATCGTGGTTGCCATCAAGTCCAAAGGGGGAGATTGTTGGCAATATGATGCAGAGTGTTGTCCTTGATGGCAACCCACTGAATGAAGATGAAGACATGCGACTGTTGACATGTGTTGTCCTTGATGGCAATCCACGTGATGAAGTTATTCTTGACTTGTTGGACTTGGTAGATGATGTAAATCTGATATGAAATGATTTTTGTTAGCAATATGATGCTGAGTGTTGTCCTTGAATGGCAACCCACTTGATGAAGATGATGGCAACTTACTTGATGAAGTTTGTGCTTGATAGAATATGTTCTTGATGAAGAAAATCTGATGTATCTACAGTGAGTACAGAAGGCAATGAAGAAAGGAATTCAGCATGTGCTAAATCTATGGTGAAAAGGTAACATATCTAGGCATACGGTTGCCCTAGGGGAGTGTAATACGCGGAAATCAGCAGGTACTTGGTCGTATGGGGAAAAATTCTTAAAGTGCAGAAACGGTAACCACCATGGTATTGACCCATTGTATTAGGTAATGATTAAGTCTAAATGACTAAGTCCGAAATACCATGATAATGTGGTTTGGCTCATGGTATTGAAAAAGGGTAAACCTATATAAGGAGAAGAATTTCATTGTGCAAATTATGAGCGTGGGTGCAAGATGTCTGAGCTTGAATGAATACTTCTCTCAGGAGTATATCTGAATGGAAAGGGTTACAGTTGAATGAAAGATCTGAATGTATGATGCACCAATGAAGGAGTGATGAAGAAGGGGATCTGGATCTGTATTGTACTTGTATTTGCTAGATCTATTTATGGAATGATTAGATCTGTGATGAGGTGAACATCTAGCCGAACATCTGTCTGAGGTAAAGGGTAAAATCTGAAGTAATGTATCTGTTGTGAAGAATTGCAATGACATTTAAGTTTGAAGAACCATCGCAGCTAGTTAAGCGAAGAAGGCATTAATATACAGCTTCCCATTGCTTGCACAGAAAGCGATATCATAATAAATTAGCTCTGTAATTTATACTGAAGTATACGCTGGTTTATGTGGACGGAAACGCGTATATACACGACATCAGAGAAAGGAAAGCGCGTATGCAAACTAGGGTATGCTGAAGTCTGTGGTAAGAAATGTCTGATCTGTTCTGCTGGTTTACTGATATCTGTCGGTAAGTTATATGTCATTTCATGGTTATTTGTGCTTAAAAGCATGGAAAGGGTTCGGTCTATGATGAATTGTGGCCTGCAAGTTGTGTTCTATTGAAGTTGTTGGATCCAGTGTGAAAATTGATGAAACGTGGTCCAAGGTGGTGCTGAGGGTTGTAGCCTTCAGTGAGGGGGTTGTAGCTCCCTTCCAGGTAGAGTGCAGTGGCAGATCGGGGAGTGTGGCTCCCCTTCCGAGGAGGGTGGTAGCTTAGATCGGAAGTCGTGGCTCCCTTCCGGGGAAGTGAAGTAAATGGTCGGGGTTTTGGGCTCACCTTCAGAGGAGAGGCTGGTAAACGAACGCAGGTGGGTGCCTGCGTGCTGGTAGAGTCTGCACCAGCACATATGTTGTAAGATGTTTTCTCTATAATAAAATATTGAAGGATGAGCAACGGCAGCGGTGGTTTTCTCCCGACTTGGGTTTCCACCTAAAAATCCTGGTGTTCATGTGTGATGCTTTGTGTGATGGTTTACTCTGTTCTTATTGTTCATGTTTACTGTTTATTAAACATCTGATGAATGAATGATGGAATGATTTAAGTGAAGAACTAATGACATAATTAGATATCTGTGTATACGCGAGTTTCATAAAGGGTATCCGCGTATATACGCGAGTCTGTTTTAGGAAAGTAGCGTATGGGTTTTAGAAGCAAGAAAAAGTAAAAGTTTTGAATATGCAGTAAATACTGATTCACCCCCCCTCTCAGTATTTTTCCCAACACAAGAAACTTCAAAAGAAGAGGATATACACCAGGAACCAACCCTAGAAGAAGAAGAAATGAGTCTGACCATATCATATAATGCATTGGCAAGAATTACCACTCCTCAAACTCTCAAGGTAGAAGGACATATCAAGAAGAAAAATGTAATAGTGTTGATTGATTTGGGTAGTACCCATACTTTTATTCATTGTAAGGTAGCCAAGGAATTGAATTGTTTCCTATACCCAACACCAGAATGTCAAGTGATGGTTGAAAATGGAGGAACTATAAATTGCTCTGGAAAATGCCATAATATCAAGCTAACCATGGGGGAATATGTATTGAATATTCCAATGCTTTCCATTCCAATGGGAGGCGCTGATGTTGTACTAGGAGTACAATGGTTACAATCTTTGGGGACAGTTGCTTTTAATATTCAAGAACTTTTCTTGAAATTTTTTTCGGAAGGAAAGGAAATTGAATTACGGGGTATCGTAGGGAAGCTTGGAAAGATAATAAGCTCTAATGTCATGACAGAGCTTCTGAAGAAAGAAAAATGAGGCGTAATTGCACAATTATGCTCACTATAAGTTCCAACATCAAAATCATCTATTTCTCCAGATCTCCAAAAAGTTCTGGACAATCATTCCAAGGTTTTTGATACTCCCAAAGGACTCCCACCTATTCATGATAATGATCATGCTATTCATTTGATTCCAGGAAGTGTTCCTCCGAACATCACGCCTTACAGATATCCGTATGTCCAAAAGAGAAAAATTGAACGTATGATTGCTGAAATGTTAGAGGCTGGTATAATTCAACCTAGTCAAATTTATTTCTCTACTCTTGTAGTATTGGTGCACAATAAGGATGGATCATGACGCATGTGTCCGGATTATAGGGAGCTCAATAAGCTCGCTATTAAAGATAAATTTCCCATTCCTGTGATTGATGAATTATTGGATGAATTACATGGTGCAATTTATTTCACCAAGTTGGATCTTCCTTTAGGATATCATCAAATTAGAATGAAGACTGAAGATATTCTGAAAACAACATTTCGAACTCATGAGGGTCATTATGAATTTTTGGTCATGCCTTTTGGCCTTATCAATGCACCTTCTACATTTCAAGGGTTGACGAATTCCATTTTCAAACCCTTCCTTAGAAAAATTGTGCTAGTATTTTTTGATAACATACTAATCTACAACAGGTCTTGGAAGGATCATGTTCAACATGTTGACAGGGTGCTCAAACTATTGGAGAAAAAACAGTTATATGTAAAAACATCCAAATGTTTCTTTGGAGTACAAGAGGTGGAATATACGGGTCATATTGTATCTCACGAGGGTGTTAGGGTAGACCCTAACAAAATTATAGCCATTAAGGAATGGATCCAACCAGATTGGATAACCGAAGCAAGGGATGAATGGAAGAAGGATGAAGAAGTGTGGACCCTCATTCAAAAGTTGAAGCAAGATCCTAGTACATCTGATACATTTAGTTGGAAAAATGATTCCTTATGGTACAAATATCACTTATATATTTGTAAGAATTCCCAACTAAAACAAAAGATTCTTTTGGAATTACACACTTCTCCTTTAGGAGGACACTCAAGAATTTTAAAAACTTACCACAGGGTGAAGAAATAATTTTTTTGGGATGGCCTTAAATCTGATATTAAAAAGTTTGTGGCAGAATCTTTGGTTTGTCAACAAAATAAAGTTGAGACAATTAAGACCCCAGGTCTTCTACAACTTTTATCCATTCCAAGTCAACACTGGGAGGAGATTTCAATGGATTTTATCACAGGTTTACCTAAGTCCGAAAGAAAGAGTGTCATCATGGTGGTAGTTGATAGACTTACCAAGTATGCACACTTTTGTGCATTATCTCATCCATTTAAATCAAGTATAGTTGCTACTGTATTTATGGAAACAATTCAAAAGCTACATGGAAACCCAAAGATTATGGTAAGCGACAGAGATCCCATTTTTACTGGAAATTTTTGGACGAAATCATTTTCTTATTTGGGCACTCAACTAGCTCTTAGCTCATCTTATCATCTTCAATCTGATGGTCAAACTGAGATAGTGAATTTTTTTTTGGAAGGATATCTTCATTGTTTTGTATTTGATAAACAAACACAATGGGTCAAGTGGTTACCTCTGGCTGAATGGTGGTATAACACTTCCTTCCACACTGCAAAAAAAATGACCCCATTTATGGCACTTTATGGATATCATCCACTGTCCATCACATCATATTTAAGAGAAAATTCTAAGATGCAAGAAGTGGAAGATCACATCGAGCATTAACAACAAGTTCTCCAACTCTTAAAGGATAACCTAAATTTGGCACAAAATCAAATGAAACAACAAGCAGATCAACATCGCAACGAGAGAAGTTTTGATGTAGGAGACTGGGTATTTTCACGTCTACAACCATACAAACAAATGTCCCTCAAGCAAGCTAAGAAGGATAATAAATTATCGCCAAAATACTATGGTCCTTACAAGGTGTCGCAAAAGATTGGTACTATGGCTTACATATTGAAGCTTCCTACTTCTTCGCGAGTGCATCTAGTTTTCCATGTTTCATGCTTAAAGAATTTTATAGGTGACAAACTTCAAGTTCAAACAATATTTTCAGAACTTGACGAGGAAGGAAAAATCATATTGGAACCTAAAATAGTCACGGAAACAAGAACTCGATAGCTACGACATCGATCAATTTCAGAGTATCTCATCATGTGGAACAACTTACCCTCTGAGGATTCTACATAGGAGGATGATAATTTTATACAGAAGCATGCAGATCAACTCAAGCGTTGAGGACAACACTTTTTTGAAGGAGAGGGGCATGTTAGGTCCCCATATTACTATTTTAGTCCCTTATTGTTATTAGTGTAGCTCCCTTATTGTTATTGTTTTACCCCTATAACCCCCATATTGTTACTATTGTTCCCTTACATTATTATTGCTAGGTCGGCTAGGATTATATTGTGACCCCATGGACCCCTATTTATAGAAGGATGGTTTTTCATTTGTATCATCCAAGAATTATTCATTTATGTAATGTATTGGAGGTTGCCTCCTCGAAGTGGCTAATTTCTAAGGCGTTGATCTCTCTTTTCTTCTATTTTTGGAGCTGGTTTCATAACATGAAGAAATGAATAAGTTAATCAAGAACCTTTCCAATAAGCTGATTAAGCTTGAATTGGAGGCAAAAAATTCCCCTCCTTGTCCCAACCAAATGATTCCTAATCGAGGGTTTAATCCTCAATATTGGAAGCCCCCTTTGCAGCTGTTGCAGCGAGAGAGGAAGGAACACCAAGACCACATTAAACCCCCTCTATACTTGGAGGGGGAAGTGGAGGGACAGGACGAGGAAGTCACAGACAGCCAAGAAAATCAATTCCTCGCTTACTCTAATGATGAGGAGGGTGAAATCATCCGGGAAGAGGAGAAAGAGAAGAAGAAAGTCCCTCTAGAGGATCAAGATATTGAAAGTTACTGCAGATAGTTCGTGGATTTCATGCAATCTCAACTCCACAAAAAGTATGACCTCAGGTCCTCCAGGAAGAGAACTCGAGTGCAAGAGAAAAATGAAGAGTTTATATCAAGAGAACAAACCCCTCCTAGTCTTTCTAGTAAAGGGAAAAAGCCATTAGAAGAGTCAACCCCTTATAAGGCCACTGCATCCACTTTCACAAAGCAAGAAGCTGATCCTCCCAAATATAAGAAGCCCTCATCTATACCCTTGAAACTTCCCGACCCTCCTAAAGAATAGTTCAAATAAGCCATTACAAAAAAAGGGCCCACACCTTTTAATCTCCAGAAAGAACTAGAGAAGGTCAAGATCATGGTTCCCCTCATCGAGCTCTTGAAACAACCTTCATACAAAGCTCAAGTGTCCAAATTCATGCAGCCCCATGGTGTAAGCCCTCTGCCTGACAGCATTAATATCCAAGAAGAACGACCCATGGTGGTTTTTGGACCTCATGCAGAAGAGCTGGAGTGTTTCCCAGAGGAAAAAACTAAAAACAACAACAGTCTGGTGATCAGGAAATAGAGGCAACATAGATTAATTGTCTAGATCCACAAGAACATATTCAGCAAGAATTGTTTCCTTCAAAGATTAAAGACCAATTAGATTTTCACAATGAAGATCATCTCTCAAATTCTCTTTCAGGTTGCACCTTATCTCAATTTACAGCCCTTGAAGAAAATCATAAAAGCTCTCAATCATTAATTTCTTTCTTGGATGTTAATGAAGTGGTACAACAGATTGCTACAAATCATGTTCATTCACCCGAAATTAACGAGAGCTTGCAGCTCCCTTGCAAGCTTCTGTGTGACAAAGAGAATGATAAAAAACACTTAGATCACTTGACTGCTGTGGATAATGAGGAAAAACAATTTGTTCCCTTGATGTTTGAAGAGAATTAGTTTCAACACACAAGCAAAGCAACAATTTGGAATGAGGTTTGTTTTCCTGTTACAAATATTCTAGAAGATCTTATGTTGCATTTTTACCATGATCGTTTGGTCAGTGTATTGCAGTCATCAATAAAGGAAGAAGATGATGTATGTATTAGGATGTTTGTCATACCATGGCAAGGTAAAGTTAAAAATCGGTTTGAGAATCTTCCAACTGCTAACATGAGAAATTTTCATCAATTCATGCAAGTTTTCCTAGGTCAATGGGTAATCATGGGAAATGTATTTCTTATCATATAAGAGTATGAACATTTAAAAAGACAGTGAGGGGAGACAATACAATATTTTTTAGCTAGGTTCAATAAGGTGTATCATTCAATGCTTGCTGATATAATGCCACCCCTAGGAGTACCTCTCTTGCACTACCCAGATGCCTTTAATCTAGAGATGGAATTCCAAGTAAGAGAAAGGGACACTATAAAACTTGAAGAAATGCAAAATATTTCATCTGATGTGGAAGTGAACCTGCTGAACAAAGAGGAAAAGTTTAAAGCAGAGGAAGAATTGATCCAGTTTGATTCTCTACCTTTATGCTTTAATTCATCTTAGATTGTGAAAGGGAACCTTGGTCACATAATCACATGAGAAATCATGAGATGTCAGTAGAACCAATGCTACAGTCATCTAAAACACTTCATGACCCAATAACTAATACATTGGATGGTTGGAGTTTTCAAAGTCAATTTTCATGTACACGTAATAATTTCAGAAGCTGCTATGATATGGATATGATCACACAATCTATCCTATTGTATGGTTCAGTAGAAGTATCGACACAAAATTCATCAGATAAAACAAAAATAGGTTCCAAGTTGTTTGAAGACATGGAGAATGCATGTGCAGTACCAAGTTATGAGGTTGGATCGATTGGGTCGAAATATTGAGATATAGGTCAAGTGTATCTTGATCCAGTGGCTATCTATATTGAGAAATTATTCATCACAAAGCCACCATACCTTTCCAGCATTTCTGATGTTGTTTAGGTTTACCAAGCTCCTTGCAATGAAGATCAGGCTGGGAATTTATATCAAATACCATTAACAGGTTTGTTCTTGAGTTTGGTGAAAAAAAAAGAAAGAACAAAGTTACTAGAGTAGTTGCTTGCTTGGTTACACTGGAATTATTGTATCATTTAGAATAGAAATAATTCCAGTAGATTTAGGTAGGTAGGTGTGCAAATAAGCTTAGTGCTATGAGCATATTTCCAGTTCTAGTTGCAGATTGCTTTGCATTTTTCAGTTCAAGTGTGTTTTAGATTTTAGATTCAACATGGTTCAGATTTCAACATTCAAGATTTTCAGGGTGCAGTAGTGATTTCTGTTTTGA
The DNA here is from genome assembly GCA_034641835.2 of Pinus albicaulis. Taxonomy (NCBI): domain Eukaryota; kingdom Viridiplantae; phylum Streptophyta; class Pinopsida; order Pinales; family Pinaceae; genus Pinus; species Pinus albicaulis. The sequence continues at coordinate 792,383,428 of CM076573.1, read as the reverse complement.
TAGTTTGTAGTGAACAACTTAGTTGTAGTTTCAGTTCAGATTTACAATACGCATTTGTGAATCCATGCGCCCAATAAAGCACATAAATTAAGGTTTGCAGGTTCTCAACGCACTAAGAACAACACGTTGTCCCCAGATGGAGCCAATGTTGACCTGTGACTGCACATAAGGTGGAGAAGTGGTCCCTATAAGAAAATCATAGGGATGAGGTGTGAATGGCTAAAGTGAAGGCCAAAAAATTCAAGCATAGGTCGGGTGGACACCTCGCAGTCAAAAGAGGAAAGAACACTTACCACTTACCTTTTCGCATCGCCAAATACATTGCACTTACACTTTTGTTAACTCCACCTGCACCATTTCCCCGATTGTGATGCAAATGGGACCTACCTTCTCTGCCACGTCACCCTCATGGCACATCGCACTTCACAAATCGTAACCTTTAACCCCCGTTCTCATAATAACAAAATCATGTTTCCCCAATTGCGATTTGCGGACGACCCCACCTCTGTCATGCCACATCACCTTCCACTCATTGCACATCGCACTTCGCACTGTTTCATTCTTGTTACCCATTTTGATTCCCGGCCTCGATTGTGATTTGCGATATGAGTTGACCTGCGATAATCTTTGACTTTGCCATTTGCGATATCAAAAATCGCAAATTGCAACCTTTAGCCCCCGTTCCTCATAATAACAAACTTCCGATTCCTCGATTGAGATTTGCGGGCGGCCCCACCTCCTTGCCACATCATCAAAGCCCTTCCATGGCCTTTGTCCCACTCTTTTTAGTGTTAACCATCCCGCTGTGCGTTAGTGCCGCAGGCCCCACTTTTAGCTTTGCCATTATAAAGGAAAAGGGGTTGTTACCGCCATCTTCCCCTCCTCTTGGCTCCCTATCACACATTCGACGATTCATGATCTAGCTCGGCTCCCCTCCAAAACCCGGTCTCTAGTTTTGCAAATCAAACACAACATAGGTTTTTGGCGGGACAAACACAGCTATGGTATATTCAGTTTTTCCAAGAACTCCCCGCTAAAGAGTTAGGCACGTGCAACACAACTGGCCGTTACTTTACGATTAATGGAAATCATGAAAATAAGGGAGTGGAGGCTTTCGACAGCGAGTTGAATCATGTGATAGAAGCTAGACTGCCCACCTATTCACGACTACTCACCGCCCCATTTGAGGATTCCAGGATTTGGCCTCCGTGGCCAACTATGTTGTTTCTTTTACTGTATGATTATGATGTTTCACTATTGAAGTCTCGATTTCACCTGATTCTATTTTGATTTTCTGATTACGGGAGTGATTCCTTGATGCACGCTTTGTGATTTGGTTATGATATTTTTTATTTTCACATGTGTGGGTCGATCATGAAAGTTTATTCAATCGTAAAACCTCAAGCAGAACTCTATATGCAGGGATTTCAGAGATGAATGAAGGGTTCTGATTTTTGGAGAATTTTTGTTGTAGTTCTATATGACTGTGCCCCTTATGCTCTAAGACACATATTTGGGAGAGTTGTTTTGAACATAATATGATATACAATGCTGTTTATTTGGATTCTAGATGGAGCAATGAGTGGTATGTATCTGTATTATCTTGTTTATCAGTAATCTCCTGTTTATGTATAATCATATTTCAATGTTCTGCTGCTTTGATGATTCGTGTAATGTAGCTGCTGGTGGTATGCATTTTTATTCATGAATTAGTGTATGAATAACTCTCATGTGTTAAACTTGTTGTGCCCCCTTAATTCACGCTCCATGAATCTCTATTGTTGGTCACATTCCACTTACATCTGCTTCCTCTGAGCTCATGGGAGACAAATTCTTAAGACTTTTATGCTTGTCTCTCCCGGGATCCTCCTCTGTTCCTTCTCAATACCTCTACATATTTTGAAAGCCTCTGCTCATTGTTTCATACTTGGCCCATTTGAAAATCCACCGAGCCATACAACCTCCTGAGCCCTCTCGCGGGTAATTCACATGAATCAGAACTCCAAAGTCTTCATCATTCTTGAACCACCACAATCATCATCCTCTTAATCCATATTCTGTTAGAGGCACCCTTAAAATTGTCTACATCTAACCTCTGATTTCAAGATGTCCTAGGCACTGGTATTTTGCAACTCAAGGCTGTCTCTAAGAGAAATAATAGGAACTTTGGGGCCTAGAGAGTAAAAGGGAGTGAGGGCCTAGCTTCTCATCCTTTTTATCATTCATCTTCATAATTTATGTCTAATAGATATTGAACACACTTACGTTGTTTAGCTAAGTCTACAAGTGTTGTTTAGCACATGGGTGTCTCCAAGTGGAGAACCCAACCTCAACGTCTGGGGACTTCAAGTGCCAGCTTAGGTGAGGAGCTTCATCATTAGTTTTAAGAGGAAAGACCAAAGAGCCAACCTTTAGGAGTTATGCAACTCATCAGGAAGCCAATCACTCAGAGGGATTACGCAGTTTTTGAGGACAACAGCTCTGGGAGTGAGGGAGACTTAGGAGTTTCAGTCTGGGAGAAGTGAGAGGGGTTCAACCCTTTCAGAAGTTGAGTTTTAGAGTAGGGAGAGGCTAGCATTTCCAGTAGATCAGCTTAGAGGCCATCATACTCACCAGGAGTGCGTAATTTTCCCAAGGGGGTCAAATTCCGGGGTCAGAATTTCTGGAATTCCTTCTTGAGTTTTTTCGGGTTTTAGAAGGAGAGCTCATAGCCAGAGTTTCAAAATTTTCTGAGTAGGGGAACATCCCCAAAGAGCAGCTCCATTCCAACCAGTAGCAGCATTTTCCAGCAACAACAACAACCCAGAGAGTTACACAGTCACTGGAGGAGAAACCATTCCATAACAGGGTTTGGAGAGATATTTTAGCCTGCCTTGAGTGGGCCAAGGTGCCATCATTCTGATCACCTTTTGTACTCATTCCATATTTTCGGAAATATAATAAAATGGCTCAGCTTTTCTGAATTGTTTGCAGTAATTTTTATTGTGCATCTATATTTGCTGTAGATTTTGTTTATGTTGCTTTATATTGCTGTCCATTCCCTTTTTGGGATATTATAGTGGTCTCAAAGCTCATAGACTTGGCTCAGCCTGTGGAGCAGATCATTCTATGAAATTCAAAGACAAGGAATACATCACTTACCGGAAGCAGTGATACAAGAGCATAGTGCGGAGGATCGAGCCCACATTTGGTGAAGGGGACTGCATTACAGTAGAGGACACAGAGGAGGAAGCACCAATGGTGGATGAAGTAGATGACGGGAAGGAGTTTGGTAATCTCCTCCTGAAATATGTACAAGAAATCTCTAGAAAAATAAAGGAGATGGGTCAGAATATTGTCAGGGAGAACAGGCAGCGTGAGACCCCAAGGGGATTTCACATCGAGGAAGGGTCTGACATTTATCATCATACACAGGAGAAAAATTCTACGTAACAGGTAGTGCTATGCACTCCCCCACGTTCCACTATGCCCACATTCTTGACTGCAGGTACGGGAACAGGAGGATCCCAGGAGCCATAGGTGGCTCATTATGGGGATAATTTTGCAGAATCTCAGTCATACGAGCCAGAGTTTGGAGAAGCCCTCACCTTCCATGATTTCTGCCAGCTAAATAACAATAGCAGACCCCGCAACCAAAATAGAGGAGGTAGGTAGACACAAGGAGGTGACCTGCAACGTACCATGGGTAGCTTTTTCTTGCCTACATACGACGGGTCATGAAAATGTTCAACAAAGGCTTGGGTGGAAACGCTGAACATTTACTTTCAGCTGAACCAGATGGTGGAGGTGGACGCCATCAAGGTGGCAACACTGCACCTTAAGGGGGAAGCCCATGACTAGTGGTTTCATGGAATGTCCACGCTGGGTCATTCAGGAGTGAGAACATATGCAGAGTTCACTCAAAGACATATGCTGAAGCTGAAGTCTCTTTTGATCAAGCTAAAATGGATGAATACTGTAGGCACTTCACAGATTTCATGCAAGATGAGTTACATAAAAAAGTATGATTTGA
>CM076573.1:792271561-792379316 GCA_034641835.2 Pinus albicaulis | reverse complement strand
AACCTCCAATGCTGGGGGAAGGAACTGAGGGAAATATTGATCTGAAAATGGAATGTACTTGAAAAGGGTGCAAGGTATCCATTTTCATTTATGTAAATGAGTGCAAATACTTCAAATTTTAAATCTGAAAATGTGAGAACATCATATTTCTAATACAGAGATAGACTGTAGGGGCATTTACCGGATATGTCACCTTTCAAAGAAAGGATGAATCCAAAGGCTACCTGGCCCTCTTATAGACTCTGCCTAAAGAAATAATAGAAGTAAAAACACTCAGACTTAATTAAAATGACCTTACTCAAACTTGACATTATGCAAATTTTTTGCTTGGAAGAGGTGTATGTCTTTTCTTCTGTTTATGTGTTTTAAGTTTATTTGTTTTTTCTGAAACTTATCATGTATATCAGCAACATAATTCAGCCATAGAATAGCAAAACACAACAGCAATATAATATAGGAGTTCACCCCAACTCTTGGGCTACATCTCCTTTGAGCTTCGTCAACATGACTAGACTCTTTGGGATTAAGGTAATCAAATTCTTTTACAAGCTCCAAACTTAACCACAATGAATACAAGAATGATTCAAAGGGCTGAGAATACCATTTTAAATCCCTTTAATGGCTGTCCAATTCCTGCAAACAGCTTTAGGCTTCCATGGACACACATCCTTCCGTCGGTGCACTAAGCTTCTCTGAGCTTCTAAATGGCAGAAACTCCCTCAGATTTCTATTTCTGCTCCTGAAACCACTACTTCTGCATCCAATAATGATCAGACATCAAATACCAACTGATAAATTGCTTACATTAAGCACAACATCCCCAAAAATGGCTCTCCTCCACGGTTTTCCCAGGGCTGCCCACAACTTCATATCAACTTTTCGAGCTATAGAAGTAATAAAAATGATCTGAAACCACTTCCATTGGTTCCAGAATGACTGAAATAGTCAAGATAGAGTTTTTTTTCATCAAAAACGGCCTCCGGATGCTCCGGTTTCGCCTATACACTCTATTTGGAAAATGGCCTCTAGAACTTAAATGAAGCTTTTCGGCTTTATAAAGTTCTTAACAGGCTCTGAAAACCATCCAAAAATATTCAAAAGGCATGAAATAGCTAAGAATGCCTATTCATTTACCTTAAACAGAGAAACACAGTCCAATATACAACCTTCTCCTTCTAGGCCCTGATGGCTCCTTCATCTTCTTCGATGATTAAACCCCTGAAGATGACCTATGTTAGACTTCAAACCTACTCCATTGAGTCCAGAATGTCGAAGAGACCCAAAATCAAAAAAAAATTCACTCCAAAAGGATCTCCCATGTGAAAGATATGCCATATTTACTAACTGCCAGTCTCCCCCTTAAAAAACTCAAGTTAAGTTTAGTTAACTGGAGCTAAAAGTGGAAATCCGCCTTAATTGGTGGGATGGCGCTAAAATTGGCGGACGGTTAGAGATAATATTTAATGTCACATATTATGCAGTCACATGTCACCGCGTACCCGTCGGCATATATGTTGGATCTGTTAGCCATCAGTAACAAGAACTACATGCATGGTGTATTGGTAAAGCGTTGCACTGTCTGCCAAGATGTCTCGGGTTCGATTCACAGGTTTGTCAAAAATTTTAAACGACCACCATTTCACCGACCAGGGTGCCACGTGGTGCCCTCCGGGCCTGCCACGTGGCAGCCCGTAATTGGTCAAAATTATGAAAAGTCAAACCTGTATCAAATGACATATTGCCACTTGTCACAATACAATTGGTCCACATAGAATATTCCCGAAATATTCTTTTTTAAATATTTGCCAATTTCTAAAGTCAAACTGGCCTTTTTTTACTGAAATTGAAGAACTTCAAAGTTGAATAAATTATTCATACAGCGTCGGTTTTCAGTGCCGTTTGTGGCGTTGGGATCGTATCGCCGAGGCCTATCCCGTCGCTCAGGTTCAAAATCAATTTGAGCACTTTCATTTTTGAGCTTTTTCCCAAGCTTCGGTTGAAATCACGATCATCGAGGATCTCAAAAAATTGATCAAGCAGCGATGTTGCCTACATTCATGAATATGATCGCAGATATGAGTAGCCCGATCCTATTTCAAGGATGTTAGGAGGTGCGTCCCAGTTTCATAATGAATTGGTAATTGAAAGTGCGTGAGAAATGCCATGGCTAGAGAGTTGAAATCTTGAAAGATGTCGCGAGAGAGCTCAATGTACCACTTTGCAGCAGAACCAGTGAGAGTCCTTTGAAAAATATGTAAACAAATCGAATCATGAACCCAGGAGTTATAGGAGCACCATAGATGGTATGTCATAACATGCGCCTGGGGGTCTTCTCCGGACTTGCCTTCAAATTTAGGACAATCACCAGGGATCTTGGTAGGAACTGGGGGTCAATATGGGTTATGAAGGATAGGATCATTGGTTAACTTCCACACATCGGGTAGTTCCAACGTAGAAAGGAATGTCAATTGCTGATTGAAAGGCATTGCAGGCCTTTGATAGAGACCAATATTGAGGTTCCAACTGGGTCGGGAGAAATTATGAGCCCATATGTTCTGTCTTGGAGGATTTTTTCCATAGGGGTTATAATTTTAATAATTCTACCCATACACCGGTTGAGGACTAGGGTATTGATTATGAATGAGCCACTGAGGTTCTGTTTGAGAAACATATGGATTTTGTTGCAGAATGTAAGCAGTTCCTTGGGGCGGACCTTGTACCGTCAAAGGTTGACCTTGAGGAATGAAAGGTGCGCCCTGAGGTTGCATAGGCTGCCCCTGGGGTGTAGGTTGACCTGGATACTGAGGTTAAACAAGCTGTCCCTGGGGTGTAGGTTGACCTGGATATTGAGGTTGAACAACTTGTCCCTGGGGTGTAGGTTGACTTGAAGGAAGTGGACCAGGTTGCCCATGAAGACCAGGTTGACCTGAAGGTTGATATGATCTAGGTTGCCCCTGAAGACTAGGTTGGCGCGACTGACCAGTAGAGGGTTGGCCTTGTTGTAAAAGAGATGGGCCTTCCTGAATGTAAGGCTGGTTTGGTTGCACAAAAGGTTGTCCCTAAGGTGGATAGGTTTTCCCCTGAGGAGCATAAGGTGCTCCTTGATGAACATAAGATTGAACAACAAGACCATAGGGTTGTCCCTGTTGGACGGAAGGTTGTCCCTGGAGGGGTTGTCCTTGTGGACCATAGGGTTGTCCCTGTAGGTACGTAAACTGGTTGGGGTTAACCGACATTTGTGGTGTTTGAACATACAATGGACCCTGTGGGTGAGGCCCATAGTAATAGATGTGATTTCTGTGTTCATCGTAGTACTGTGGAGGATTGATGGGAGCTTGAACCTGCTGAGAACCCTGGGGGAAGTAATTTTGTTGTTGAATGGCCATCATATACAGGTCGTACATCAAACCTCCAGGAATAGGATTAGAGGAGATAGGTGTACTACCATTAGGTTGATAGAGTCCCAATACGTGAGGTTGTGATCCACTCAGAACGGGCCCAACAGATATTGTGGAAGAAATAGGAAGCGTTCCACTAACAACAGAAGATGGCGGCAATGACAGAATCACACCAGTGGATGGTGTGGATGAAGTCACACAAATAGTGGGCTGGGTTGGGTTAGATGTAACCATCGTCGAAGAAACGAGAGTTGAGGAGGATGGACTTGACACAAACGACCTTGTAGAAGAGGCCGCTGTACTCGACTATAGCGGATTTTGATACAAAGATGTAGCACTAGAGATTAACTGACCCAAAGAACGATAAATAGCTAGGAGAGTTAAAGGCTATGAGGAAGGCTGACCTGAAACATAAGGAAAATTCTCTAGAAGGAACATATATTCTCCTGTAGAAACATGAGTCTCTTCACTACTAATAGGACTCGCGGCATCCATGTCGGACGAAGACATGTTGTCGGAAAAAAGGCGACGAGCGGTGGCAAGTAAAGCATGTGTTAATGGAGATGCAGGCGGTTGCGAGGGATCTTCCCTCAAAAATGCCCAAGCATCAAGAGGTTGCCAATTTATATCAAATGGTTCCCCAGGAGGAGATCGAGTCGCAAGAGGTTGAACACTCAGAATAATAGCACACCAGTAGCCTAGAGTCCTATCAGACTGAGATGTTTTTGAAGAAACTTCGGGGGAAGGTTCTTCACTATGAGGTAATGAAGAGGATGAAGAAACTGGTGGTTCTGCCATCATGAATTTGTCTCAAAGAGAAGGAGAGAAAAGAGATGAAAAATTCGAGGCTTTAAGACCAACCATTAAGGAATTACTTATGAATAAGCTAAGAAAATAACTTTAATGGGCGTGTGATCGTGGGTAGTTAATTTTATGACACTGAAACAAAACTCTGCCTTTTCATATTTTAAGAGTCGGGAAAAGGACAAAAGGTGACTCTAGTCAATTTCAGTTTGGATGAGCTTGAAAGGAAAACTGCTCGATGATCTTTTAAATTTTTTAGAGAGTCACGGAAATATTAAAATTTCTACTCGGAAAATCTAAGCAAGAGGGTGTACCAAGCTCCCATGAATTTCAATATACATTTTGGTGATCAAATGAAATAGAAATGACCAAGGACTTAACGTACGTGCAGGCAGTCTCCCTGAATGTTGTGTTCGGTGTATCACGGTTACAGGGCAGCAGACTCGGCGTCCTATGGATAAAGGATTGAAACCTATGAGGGTCTCCCTTTATATATGCGATGGTACGGGGAGCACAAGTGCATGCTAGTGCTGTCTAATGCTAGATGGCGAATGACAGCTACTAGGTTTAACGATGTCAGAACATGTCACTAGCATAGACTTCTAAATGTGAGCATTAAGTTTCAATGCTTCCTTAGGTTCATTGAGTTCATTTTAAAGTTTATCTTGAAATTATTTTTCAGTTTCAAAGCCTTACAAAATGTAATCTCAAATCTCTAATGCATAACTATATGAGCAAGAATATCATTCTGATTCGATGAACAACTAGCTAAGAGAAGGATAGAAGTTCACAACGAAGCATCAATCAATCAAATGCAAAAATAACTTTTCCTAATGCTACTAACACAGCCAAAGCAGAAAACAAAAGGATTTTCTCTTGTTGTTTACTTTTAAATGAGAAAGCTACTAATGCAAAAGAGTACTTTTCATTTTCAAATAGAGAGAAAGAATCACTACAAGGAAAAGACCCTCTAGCGGAGGTTATAAAGGAGGTTTTTAGTGTTATAAAATTGGCCAAAATTGTCAAAAAAGCATTTTCTACAACATCCTTTTATGGTTACAGAGGTTTTGGCGGAGCTTTTAATGGAAATTCAACACAACTAAAAAAAATGGGTGGTCGGAGGTTATTACAGATGTTTTTTTTCATTGGTATGCTACTCTGGCTTTAACGCACCGGTGCGTACATGCAGACGGTGCCCCAGGGTGGTCCTAGTCCAACGCACTGGGACGTTTAGGTGTAAAACCGCACTGGGCGTAGTGTTGGTCATACAACGCATGGGGTCGTTATAATTGGTCTTGGGATTTGTGCGGTGCCCATAGGTTGTATTAATGCACCGGTGCGCCGTATCACAGAAAGGCACCAAGATTTATAATTGGTATCAGTATTCGTGTGGTGCCCATAGATAGTAAAAATTCACCAGTGCTTATAGATACGTAAACGCCCCGGCACACTGTATCACACAAATGCACCGATATTTATAATTGGCATCAGTATTTTTGCGGCGCCCATAGATCGTACAATGACATTGGTGCGTATAGACACATAAACGCACTGGTGTATAGTTATTGACACACACTGGTTTTCATGTTGTATTTTTTAGAAACATCGGCCTGTGACAGTCGAATTATTGTGATTGTTTTAAATTCATTATTCATCAAAAGTCGAATCATCTTATAACAATATTCATATTAATTACATTTTTGTTAATGCATTTGAATGTGATGTTTGGATTAATTTGTTATATCATATCATAATTATTGTGGTTTTTTAAAATTCATTATTCATCAAAAGTCAACACATATATATCTTATAACAATATTCATATGAATTAAATTTTTATTAGTGCATTTGAGAACGACAATGGAGAACGCAATAGTGACAATAGAGAACGCAATAGAATAAATTAAAACACACACACACACACACACACATATATATGAATAAGACAGCCTATCACACAAAATGGGACAGTTATTGGTATCCTTTTGTCTTTCAATTGGGACACTATGTCCATTACATTAAACAAAATGTCTGATTTCACAGACATATATATTTCAAAAAATAAAATGCCTTGCTTTAATATCCGAACATAGTGATCATCATTCTTCACTTGAACTATTGTCACTGCTAGAGCTACTTCCATGACTTGGGGTTATTTTCAGGAATATTTTGTTCACTACGTTGATTGTTTTCTTCTTCTTCACCTTCCATCTACAAACATAAAAATAAACTGAAATGAGTGTATATACATTGGTGAGAATAATGAAAATTTCAATATTAAATAATATACATCAATGTAAATCGAAAATAAAAATGACATACCATAGCAACAATTGACTCATAAACTATACACATTCTTTCAAAACCATGTACCATGCCATCTTTCAAAATTTCATCTGTTAGCACAGTTCCATACTTTGTTTCCTGCAAGTTTTATACCCCATAACAAATCATATATTTAATATAAAAGATGTTTTTTTCTATTAATTATAGACAAAGCTAAGTAAAACAAGATCGATAGATTCTTACAAATTCCACAATTAATTTTTGATATTCCAACATATACTCACAACCCATATTTAACCCAATTTCAATCAATTCGTCTGACGATTATTCTTTGTATTTTAGAACCTGTTTGAAGACATTCAATGATGATTTTTGTAAAACAACTTTAAAAATACAAAAATGAAATCTAGTTAAGTTGTTATAAGGAAGTAACAATTATTCACAAACTTAGAGATCAATCCTTTTCTTGCTTGTCGTCTTGTTTTATGTGTTGAATGGGTTACATTTTTTTTCTTTTCTGCAGGAAAATTCTTGAAAATTAATATTTAATGCTAAATTGTTTATTTATTGTGCCTAATGATAAAAAAATTCAATGATTACATATTACATTTGAAGCACGTTGTTGTTGAGATGGCTCCTCCTGCGATGCAATTTTGTCCATTTCTTTGATCATCTCCTTGTACACCTTTTTGGACATTCCTACTTGAATATTTCTGATATCAGCACGTTCATCTTTTGAGATTTTCATAATCTTCCTAAAAATGTAACATGACAATAAAATATTTAATTTTTATATTGATATATGAAAAGTAAATATAACAAAAGTGATATTTATAAATAATTCTAGACAAACATTTAAAGGAGTATTATTTTTTCATTCCTTCTTTTTTGTTGTACATTTTTGCTATTAAAAGTCTGACATGTCTCATTGACCAATTCTATGGAAACTCTTCCGGTAGTTTAGATAAAACTTGGTTCTTGGAATCGTTGGATTGATTTTTGTATTGTAAGTGGAAAGAACGTTTATACATTCATTCCACTATATCCCTCAAAATTTTGTAAAATTTTTTCTCCCTTTCGTTAACTTCCAACACCACTCCAGATGAGCTAAGAAGCAATTCATTTTCATTTTCATAGTCTATTTTTTTTCTTTTTTTAGAATAACATTCCTTTTCTGAGTTGTTGGTCCCTGTAGAAAATTAAACAAATGTGAATTAATAGATTGTTTGACACATGTTATCTTGTGGCTCTACATGATACACAGTAAACAATACATATTAGTTAAACTTACATATAGTTCAAAAATAATATTTTTTTATAAAAAAATTACAAAGAACTTGTCTTTTTTTCTTTTCTTGATGTGTTATCAGTATTTTTGTTACTTGATCTCTTGTCAGTCATTTCTTTATCAATCTGAAACGTGTATCATATCATTCATTAATATATTTATAAATAAATTCTCAACTTTTCAGGTACAAAATAAATATCAAGATACCAGTGCGCCTTTCATGAGGTACACACTGTGGCCGTTGCGTGGGGGTATTAAAAACGCACCGTAAAACAATATAATATATCATACTGTGCGTGGGGTATTATAAACGCACCGCAAAAACAATGCAATAGACCGTACGATGCTATCCTCGTAAAATGGAGCACCGGTGGCCTATTTTAGATATGCCGCACTGATTTAGAAAAATTGTTTTCATTTTTTTTATTACACAATATTTGCGCGGTGTGCTACGGTACGTAGGGCGCGCCGATAAAGAAAAATCCATTTTTTTCCAAAAGTTCACGCAATGGTCAAATGGATTGGGATCCGACTATGCAAGTCGTCCCGTGGGTTGGATGTCAATCTAAAATGAAAAACCCTAATTCTGAAACCACAGAAATAGGGAGAAGAAAGGGCAAAAAAAAATGAAGGGTTTAGGGTAAAAATGGATAAAACTGCAGAAAAAGTAAAAAAACTGCAAAAAAAAGTAAAAAAATAATCAAATTTAATCATGAGATGGTTTGAAATTCTATGATACAGGGTTTGAATCACCAGAAGTTTGGTTTTTGATTGTATGAATACTTCTGTTCGAACATATTTCACTTCTTCACAGTGCCTTCGTGCTCTCTTGCTCCAGGTTTGTCTCCTACAAATATCTGGCTGAAAATTTTAGCAAAAATAGTGAAATAATGAAAAGTGTTTAGTATTTAAATAATTATTTTATGAAATTAAATTTTCGAAAATATTTTGCTGCCCATTTTTCAAATTGCCTTTTTTTTTCACTTAAAGAAAATAGAGTTATATTTTTTTTTTATTTGCATTTATTCGTGACTGGTGCGGAATAGTTGTGAAGCACCGGTGTGTTTGAGTAATATGACACACCGGTACGTGTTATGATGATAATAGCCCCGTACTGTATATATATATATATTTGTATGTGAGATCATAATAAAATAATGATAATTCTAAAGTACATGAATTTATTTTAATTATTTTCTAAACTTTAGTATGTTACAAAAAAATAATTTTATTCTATATTTGTTATTTTACTATTATTTGCAAATTTACAAATTTAAATATTTTAGTAAAATCATTTCAAATTAATACAATTAAAATTTTACAAATATTTTACATACAATTACAATTACAATTTTAATTTTACATAGAATTACATTTACAATTTTACATAGAATTACATTTACAATTACAATTAAAATTTTACAGATATTTTACATACAATTACAATTAAAATTACAATTACAAATACAATTACAATTTTAGAATTTTACATACAATTACAATTTTACAATTTTTCATATATACAATTACAATTAAAATTACAATTACAATAATTTCCCAATAAATTAAATAATACAATTACAATTAAAATTTTACATTAAATATTTTACATAAAATTACAGTTAAAATTACAATTACAAATACAAATATAATTTTACAATTTTACATACAATTACAATTTAAATTTCAATTACAATCACGACATAATATTTAATAAATATCATGGTCATTTAATATTAAATTAATTAATAAACATGATCATGATAACCATCGTACAAACATCATATTCGACTAAAAAACACATTCAAACATCAAATTAACATTATATATTAACATCATCACAACACAAACATCAAATATACATCTCATGTCAAATAACTCATGCTATCACGTATACACATCTATCTGCAAGCTAAACATTAAATGAACATATCTAACATGACCTAACAATATGCACATCATAATGATCAACAACATGTAAATTAAGTACAACTGCAACATGAACATAAAATACATGGACCATATATATATATATATATATATATGACTGAATAATGTTAAAAATATACAACTGTAATATAAATGTCATGGCTCAGCTGGTGGTAGTACTACAACATCAATAGAAGTACAAGTGGAGGCCTGCTCAGTAAATGGTGCAACCTCGACGGTCGATGGTCGAGCCTGCTCATGATCATGACTAGTACTAATGGATGCATCAGCTGGACGTGGTAGTACAACATCAATATAAGCAGTAGTAGTGGAGGCCTGCTCAGTCAATAGTACAGCCTCGACGAACGTTGATGGTCTAGCCTGCTCATGATCATGACTAGTACTGATGGATGTTGTAGGCTGCTGACTTGACGTGGCTGATGGTCCAGCCTCATCTCCATGATGACTGCTAGATGCTGCTGGTGGAGTGTCATGCTCATCAGGCGCGGTGCAAGGTGAATGATCATGAGATGATGAGCCGTTGCTCGTGGACTGTCCATCACGTGTCGTGGCTCGACTACGCCTATAACTTGCAACAGTCCTCCTTAGTCGCGTAACAGATGTCGTAGCTCATACGACATGCCACATCAGGCTGTACATGTCACGCGACATCCCTCTCCACATCCGTAATAGCCTATCATCGGCCTGTATGTCTTTGTAATGAGCGGGCCTGATGCCCACCTCAACAATCAATGCACTGAGTTGGTTGCCCAACTCCATCCCATATCTAGTCTCAGGTCGACCATGCCTAGCAAAAGGCAGTACCGGTGCACTAGCAGGAGGATGTCTCTCTGCACCAACCTCATCCTTATCATGATCCTCGGCATCGGCCATGTCCTAATCATCATAAGGATCTACACCTGAATCATGTGGTGGTTCCGACATCTCCTTGCCATCAAAAGAGCCAATGTCTGCAAAATATATACAAGTACACAACAATAATTAGACAATTTCATTACTCAATTTAATAAAAAAAGTTAAAGAACATGTTAGAATAAATATAAATAAAACAACAATATTACCTCTATCATCTGGCGGCTCATCATCCATGAAGAGGATGTTGGCACACCCTCACCAATCTAATCCAAAATAAGGACATGGGACCATAATGAAGGGATGCAACCGATCGTCAACATTGGCTAGTAAGTCTAGTGCATCATGCGATATCTTGGCTGAAAATATAGTATCTTCCCTCTTGGGCATCATCTGCCCCCACATGTGCATCTGGGCCTCCAACATCGACCTACGAGGTTGTCGAACAAAACTAGGCCTCATCTCTAGAAACCTCTCAAAAAATAAACAAAACAACTCTGAAGCAAAAGGGAAGTTGACCCTCCCTTGTGCATGACCACGACATCTATCGAAGGCTGTACAAAACTGCTGCAAAAAAATAGTAGACCTCCTAACAATTCGTGGCTCATGTACTAAAGAATCAACATAATATAAAAGTGAGCAACTAATGCGTTTCCCGTCACTGGTGTTGTGTGAAATGGTCGAAATGATAAGTGAGAGGCACTGCACGTCCTATCTACCAAATGAACCTATACGTAACTGACCTCCAGGTACCTAAAACTCTGAAGGAGATAGTACATGTGCTCCAATGTATCTCTGGGAGTAAACTAACTCCCTGCTATAGAACCAGCTGGAACCTCTGGGAATGAGGGAAAATACACCCCTCTTCTCGATAGTCCTGTAATAAAATAAATATCCTCCTCAGTGGGTGTGTACCATTGGTCAGGACCAACCTGGAAAGCCTGTCAGTGGGCATTCCACTTGCGGATAAGATGTCTCAAAAACACACTATGGGCATTTAGGGAAGTAGCCTCCTCATAGAACTTGAGGAGGCCTACCTACTTTATGATACCTTGGGTATCTGCTGTAATAGGGCTAGGGTATGTATCTCTCTCCCTCTCTTGTGCCTCCCACTGTCAAATCATGTCATATTGTTCTGCTTGTTGTTGCTGTTGTTCCTCCTCTTCTCTCTGAATCATTGACATATTAAATAATTTTTTTTTATTAAAACATACATGTATTTAGGAATACATATATATATATATATATATATATTTTTTTTGAAAAAAAACCAACCGCCGCTGCGCCACAAAAATAGTCATGCACTAGTTCTCGTGCGGTTTGTGTTTGTGAAATACCGTTGGCGGTGCTCCCAATGAAATAAAACGCACCGCATTGGTGAAGCTGATTTTTTTTCAAAATATCGGTGTGTTGCCTGAAATATATGCCCCGGAGCGTATAGTTATGTCAGTTCACCAAATTCTTGACAATTACATAGTTGACGGTGCGGTCTTTTACTTGGCCGCACCGTTGACCCATTCAGAATGCCGAATGCGGTGCGCTGACAGACTCCGGGGCGGTAATTCCATCAACGAACCGCACTACTATTCCCATGGTCAACGATATGCTTGGCTAAATGAGCGCACCACATTTTATTTTTTTAATTTAAAATACGCAGGGCACCTTTCGGTACCGCCCCGGAAACGGTGCGGATACCGTTAGCACCAGTGGCGGTGCGTCCTGTAAATTTTATAGGTAGCACCACTATCCGGTGTGAGCCAAACGGCTTGGGTGCACCGCGTGAAAATTATTTTTTTTCTTTTTTAATAGTTATTTTTGAGGTTATTTCAAATTCTAATCCACTAAAAAGCTTAATTATGGAAAAAATAGAAAAATACCTATACATTTCGCCATCAAGGAGGCATATTGACTGTAGCCACCGTTTTTCAAAATGCAAGCTGGAGATTGGTGGCCAATGCACAACAGCAGTGCATGCAATGGGTGCAATGGGAGCACCGATGTCAGGGCGGCTCAGAGAAGGGGAAATGGCACCGGTGCTTGAGAGCTCTGGAGCACTGAGCAAAGTGAAAAATGCAATTTTTTGGCCGTAATTTTTCTTTTATTTAACCCTGTTTCGGTGCGCAGGGTTTTATATGTGCACCGGTATGCTTACTTACCACCGCACCGGGCGGTGTCAGATTTGGTGCGTTGTTTATGATACACCGGGGCGTTTCCCCAACACCGCACCGTGATGTTTTAGTTTTGGTGCGATGTTTTGATGATGCACCGGGGTGGAATATTCGTAAAGCACCATTGCGGAATAGTTGTAAAGCACCGATTTTCTGGCCGTAATATTTTTTTTTATTTAATGCTATTCCGGTGCGTGCGTTTTATAGGAGCACCAGTGCTCTTGGATAAGAATGCACGGACACGTTTCTGTTTCAGCACGGTGTTTTATGATGCATCGACATAGAAGAGTTGTGAAGTACCGGTGCGTTACCGTAATAGGACACCCTAGGTGTGTGTGTACGTCATGAACAGTGTCCAGTGTGCCAATGTTTGTGCACATTGGGGCTTTCTATGGTAGAGCGCACCGGTAATTGAGAGCTTAGGAGAACTGAAAAATGAAAAATCTGGCTTTTTTGCCGTAATTTTTTCTTTATTTTACCCTTTTTCGATGCGTGTGGTTTATAGGCGCACCACTTCTATTTCTTATGAACGCACCGGTCAATTTGTGATTTGGCGCATTGTTTTATGATGCACTGGTGCAGTTTCTTAATACCGCACTGTTTTATAATGCACCGACGCGGAAGAGTTATGAAGCACCGATGCTCTACAATAATAAGACGCATTGGGCGGGTGTGTACAGAGTGCACGGTGTCTGGTGTGCCAATGTTTTGTGCGCACTGGTGCTTTCGAGTTTCAAGAGCACCGGTGCGATGTTTAAGGATAAGCGCACCGAGCGGAAAACATCTACAAAACCCTTTGCCCGCCAACCTCCTCTAGTAACCTCCGTTAGAAACGGATGTATGGGGTATTTTTCTATGGGGTTCCTCAAAAAATCCGCTAGAGGGTCTTTTCCTTGTAGTGAATGCAAATTTTGTTCTTTTATATGAATGAGAAGCAATAATGCACTATTACACTGAAATGAAAAAAACGAACACTAGCTTTGAGCAACTCGAATGAAATGATCAAAGCACAAAGATACCAATCCAAGAATGAATATAGAACACACTAAAAACCAGATAGGCACTCCTTCACGCAGAGAAAGGACTTTCAAATTGACTCAAAGAGAAATGTGATATATGCTTAGGGTGACAGATGGAGGGTCAAACATACACCAAAATGACAGTTCAACAAACCCACAACACGTAGAACTGAAAGAAAAGACCAAGAAATCAGTCAACAAGATGAAAAGATGAAAGACTAACTGACTCATACACAACTAAAAATATCAATGAACTTGTGGTCGAACAAGCAATCAAAGGCACCTAGAAACCCTAGGATGAGGAGCCACATTGATAAGATGAGAAGCAATGAACTGAAAAGAACGAGACAGGGAAGTAAAAAACAATCCAAGTGGACTAATCTAGAGAGGAAAAACCAATCCAAAGGGTAAGATGCATTGGAAAACTCAGGAAAGAGGCCTAAACCCAAACCTACAGGATTCGACACGACTGTTCAATTGTAATCCTTGTTGAACAGGGAAAATTGCACTTGTAAAATAGGAAACTTGTGCCAATTGGCACGACTGTAATGAAAACAGTAGCACTGAGTAAGGAAACCCAAGAAAGGATAAGAGGAACTTGAGAAAGGACCAGGCTTATCACTCTGAGAATAGGTGAGATGGCTTGAAACAATGAGATAAGCAAAATAAAGCAGAGAAATGGAAATACGACCAAAGTCAGACAGGCAAGAAAAATTCCAAAATGAATCAATGAGAGACGATAGACACACTGATCCCCAGTATGGTCGCCAAATTTTTGAGTAGGAAAATCTCCTCTACGGACATAGGTGATACCTCTAGCCCTAGGGTGGGTCTAGCAACTAGGAAATACGCTGGACTCCTGAATTCCTAGCTTATAAATGAAATATAGACTAGAACAGATATCCTACCTCGGTCCAATGCTTTTGTCGTGGCACGCGACAACGATCCTTCGATCTTTGTCTTCACGCCTTGTGCTCCATGTTGGTGGCAATGTTCACACGTCTGCACAAAGATCAAAAAACGATGACAACATACAATGTAATATTCCCAAATTTTCACATCATATTTGGAATATTAGAGTTCTTGATTTTCTTAATAAATTAAGTAAATAAAAGGGTAGAGGGACCCAAAAACCTCAAAGATGAATTAAATCCACTTTTAATGTGTGTATGTGGATATTCTAGATCTAGATCTAAAATCATGGAGTAGTGGAGCAGCTCCATTAATTGAGATCGTGTCTCATTTATGAGATAGATTATGGAGGATGAAACAGTCAAATAAGATCATGGATATTAAATATAAAATCATGAGGATCTTTGATAAGGTCAACTGAGATCATAGTGCATTCAAAGAAGATCATGAAACACTTATGATAAGATAGTGGAGGAAGTGGTGCATTTAATGCACATATGATGGGGAGGGTGATCACCCCTTGTGAACTTGATGGAGGACATGAGGCCACAACGTAGTCAAACATGGAGGCTATGTCCACATGTACATTGTAGATTTGGAGTGGGCCTAGGCTATGGAAGGCTCATGCATATAATGAAGGTCAAGGCACAATGGAAGGCATGATTTGGATTATTCATTTCTTGATTTGTTTAGAACTAGATTTGTCTTAGGAAATTTCTATGCAAGCTTGGGCTGTTTAGCATAGTTTGCAGTGCTGTTTAGCACAGGGTGTTCCCGAGCGGGAATCCCACCTCTTTATTTGAGTGATATCTAAGAAAGAGGCTTGTTATTCATTCCTTATCAGGCATTGGTGCCATCTTCAGGAGGTTGTTTTTAGCATTCAACTAGGAAACTAGTGGAGGATTCATCCTACCACTTTGTTCTTCACATCCAGCCTTTCAGGAGCAGCAGATCTACATCCGAAATTCAAGCCATTGGGTTTTACCTCCATGCAGTAGGAGTCCCTTCAAGGATTGTGCAATTTAGTCCTATAGATCTATTGGAGGAAGGAAGTTTCCAGTATTTCAGTTGGAAATCCTGTTAGGGATCATCTCCTCACATTTGATCTACTGTTTCCATCATTCGGGCGCTGATTTGACACATCCAACAGTTGGCTATTGAGCCTCCCTCTATGACAGCACAATTTTCTGAAGCTATTGTTCATCCAACAACTATTTTCAGTGGAGGATATTGGAGGAACTAGATCTTGAGCTTTTAGCCCAAGGATCTAGTGAAAGGGTTAGCCATTCTTGCATAGATCTGATTATGCATCATTGCAGCCATCATATCATCAGATCTAGCTTCAGATCTACATTCCCAACATCATATATGTGAAGCCCTAAGAGGGAGGTTTTCTTATACTTACAGATCTGAGAAACCCTTTCTGGGTTATATTGGGAATCCATTAGTGAGCCCAGATCTACAATTTCAGCATCATCGGAGCTCCCATTCTACCTAGATCTGAATTTATATCTTTGAGGCAGTTGCAGTCCCAAAATTTGCAGCAGGGACAATTTAGTTCACCTTCCAGTAGTACAGTAGTTACGCAGTCCCTCTTAGGAAATCATTGCAGGGTCATTCTAGGCCACCCTTGTGGCTTGAGTGTCTCATATTTTGAGCATTGTTTTACTTGCTTTATTACCTCCAATATAATAAAATGAGTCAGCTATTTCTGTGCATTCTGATGTGTATATAGATTTATTTTTTACTTTGTTGCAGTTCTTATATCGAGTTTTAGTATTACTACATTCTCCCTTTTGGGATATTACATACAAACATATACATTCATCTACAACTATTCAGCTGGTCAAGGAGAGCTAAACACTTTGCATATAAATGGAAACAAAGTTGGAACCAGTAACCAGTCATGTATTATTGATATATGAAAAATAAGTTTACAACCTTATGCCTTGACATTGTAGATCTCCTTCGACAGGTTCAGTCAGACACGTCTCAAGCATTCGTTCGACATTCGAATCGATGAGGAAATCGACTTAAAATCTCACTCAAAAATGGATTCTTCTCTGCTTTCTTCAACACACCAGCTATACTAATGATTGTTCATCTAGTTGAATCAATGTGAGGAGGAATAATTTATAGGAGAGGAGGAGGAGGTTTGGGATCCCACATAAGGTGGAGGAGAGGTCTATCCCTTTGGGGAGTTGCAAAATTGTAGGAACTAACAAGCCAAAGGGAGGAACTCGATGTGATTTAGCCGGAAAAACCATGATGACTCCTCTCATGAAGCTATTAAGCATGGAAGCTTGGTTTCTATTTTAAAAAACTTTCCAAAAGCAGCTCAGTGCGGGTGCCCTTCTAAGACAGAGCACCAAAGGGTGCGAGGTCCAATGTTAATTTCTCCATGGGCATGAGGGCGTAACTGCCTATCAGCGCCGACCCAAAATCATATGCTTTTGAAGGTATTCTTAAGGAATGATCAACAGATATTATGATCTTGACATGCCAAGGGATGCAATGATATTTATGGCAATGTATGACAGTACACAGGGGTCACTGAAATGGTCCTCCAATATTCGAGATGGGGATTGCAAGGACAGTGAAAAAATTCAGTGTAACGTATGGTCAAATAGATGGTATTGCATCTAATGATTTAGGGGAGCAATGATTCTTATAGATTCTCAGATAAGTATGAGACCCCTTTTCTTTGTTTAGTTGTTTATACCTATAGCTTTCATGTTTGTGACATGTTTGACGGAATGCCTTTCATGGCTAGTAGGGGTCTAGTTTAGTCCTCATGGATATTTTTGTAAATTTATCACTGTTTGGTCATTTTAATTCATCTATGAACTTGTCATGAATTTCTGGGTTCTAGGCCTAAAAAAGTGGCTCAAATATCGGGGATGCTAGCACAACGCTGAGGAATTTAGTCCCTGGACGTTGGCTTTTGGGCTTGTGAATGCGTCCAGAGACCCATAAACGCTATCTTGTAGGCATGTGCATATTTCCAGAGGCCCAAAAGAAAATTAGGTCAGTGGGACCCAGGGGCAGGTTGCCTGAATGGTTAGGTTAACTCCTGGGGGTGATATTGTTGACGTACAAGGTCTGTGTGAAGAGTCTCTATCGATTCCACTTCCTTAAGGTCGGCTATGAGGTTTAATATCACCATATTAACCTCTTGTCACATAGTTATTGATCCAAGTGGATATTGGTGGCCACCCACCTATTCCAGCTAGTCAACTTCATTAGTTTTCTTATTTACTATTTTTAGCAGTTTTTCGGGTTGTGAACTTCCAGAGTCGTTTTGAGGCCCAAAAATATATTTTTTGGGCATGATTCCTTCAACAATTTCATATAAATAATTTAATTAGATATATTCCTTGGAGAGATGTTTCCAACGAGGTATCATACATGTCAAACATAGATAATATGACCAAGTTACGACCTCGAGAAATTGACTACCCAACTAACCCCAACGAGGCCCATAAACTATTGTTGTTACATCTCCTCGGGTAGGGTTTTATATTATCGTTAAATATGAAAAAGGACATTGAGCCTAATTTTAACACATTTCAGAGGAATTTATTTTCCACATCTCTTCTTAGAGATAAGCTACGATTTCCCGAGCTAGTTTATTTGCTATTCTGTGTGTAAGAATTTTTCAATATTTGATATTAATGGAATAAAGTTTTATTTCTATTGAATCTCTCCATTTATGTTTATTTATATATTTTATTGTGTTCTTGCATAAATCTAGATTAGTGGTATCAGATCAGTATTCTCTTTCTCAATCTTTCTTTGCATGTCCCTAACGAGGTCGGGGTATAAGGAGTTAGGGCTCGATCTGGTTGAACCTTTGCAAGATCACCCTCGCAAACCCCGAAGGACTCCCATGGCGAAAGAAAAGAAATATGAGGAAGAAAGAGATCTTATCAAAATATTTCTTGAGGAGGCCTTCAAGAAACACGGGGATTTGATGATGGATAACTTTTCCCAAATCCTTCAACGACTGCCCACCGGCGACCCAGCTGCATCCAGTAGCCACTCTAGAGGTGCCACTCCTTTCAAGGTACAATTCAACTTTGACATTCCTATATTTGAAGGTCAGATAGATGAAGACGTCATAGATATATGGTTGAATTTATTGGAAGGGTATTTCTCGGTCCATGATTTATCTGACCGAGAAGATTATTTTTTCACTCCTCAAAGCCACCCTCCATGTCAAAGACTAGTGGGAAACCTGCTGTGAGCAAAAGGATGAGAGGAAACCCTCTCTATTCTTGGTCACACCCACTTGGAATTCGTTATGAGACGACATCAAGGAACAATATCACCCCATGGGGAGCTATGAGGACAATTACATCCAATGGACCACGTTGTGACAACAAAGGGATCGAGATGTGCATGAGCTGACAAATTTGTTCCATACCTTGCAAACAAAGTTGGGTATTAAAGACTCAGAGAAAAATTTGGTGCTCAAGTACCAGAGCTGTTTGCACAGATAAATTCAGGAGGAAATGGAGTTCCTTGACATTACCTTGCTTGGCACAACATATCGATATGCTGCCAAGATCGAGTAGTAATTTAAGTAGAAGAAGTGAGACTTTGGATCCACGAATCCGAAGCCAAGAAAAGGCGGCCCCGAACCACAGAACAAGGGGAAAATCCAAAGCAGGGCGAATTGGAACAAAACCACAAAGCCAAAGAAGGACACGGGGAAGTGGTGTGAATTTCATAACAACTGCACTCACAACACAAGTGATTGTTAGACCAAACAGTCGTAGGTGGCCGAAATGAAGGCATCCAAATCATATGCATGTTCTGATTCTGAGTAAGAACCGAACAAGGGGAATGACAAAGGGAGGAAAATAATTGATGTCGAACCTAGTGCCACCCTTGCCACAACTAAGATCCAGAATGATCAAGAGCTAAATTTTTTCTCAAAAATCAAAGTTCTCATAATGACACAAAACCTTAATGACTGCGTAGTGTTCATTGTTCTGAATTTGGTGCAATTTGTTTCGCGCGAAATGGACTCCATATGGCTTTAGAAACGAGTTATGTTCGTTTTCTTAAACATCAAAAATTGGAAAAATAATTGCAGAACAGTGAGCCTAGTCATCAATCTGTACTTCTGATATGGAATGTTGACTGGGAAGGTCAAATTTTATTCAACTCATTTCCTCTAACGAATGAAAGGCTGCTAAGTGGCAGAGTCTGGTTGGTGCATTTTGGTAAGTGTTTCCATTTTCTTATTGGTTGTGTATTGGGCCAATGAGGGGGAGTCACGTGCCTCAGTCTGGGCCCCCCACATGTCCTCCTCACGACATTATAATTTTTTTTTTTATGGACTGGAAGGACCGGGCGGGGGTCGAACACGAGACTTCCGCCGAGCTAACAAGGCACGCCACCACTCCGCCTACACCAAGTTCATTACCCCTTACATTCTCCATGCATATTTAAATTTTCATAAGATTTCTAACGGGAGGAGAGGGGCCCAGAACCATGGGGCTAGCTCCCAAGCCATGTAATCGCGGCCCAATACCACCATCAGAGTGGGAGGAGTGCTAACCATTAAGCGCAGTTAACTAATCTCTAATCCCACATTATTTAATGTTAATCCAATTTTATTAACATAGCATTGGTTTAGCATTAAACCAGTTTAATTATCCACTAATGCAAATTCATTAAACTAATCCAGATTTAATTGGAAGATCTGACAACTCTGGCGGGATTTTCCAAATTTAGCGCCAGTTAGCCCAATTTGGGGCTAGTTAGCTAAATTTAGGGAGGAAATTGTGGGAAAACTAGGAAAGGTCGTAACTCCTGAAGTTTTCAACTAAATTGGATGTAGAAAGAGGCTAAGGTACCATTTTTTAGCATTTTGGACTCAATGGAATAGGTCTCAGGAGCCATAGAGCACTCTAGTTAGGATTTTTTGTAGGTTAAAGCCAAATATTTCCATGATCAACCATGGTGTTGAACAAATCATGGAGGAGTTTGATGTTGAAGATGGCCTTGGAGGTGTTTTCTACTCTCCATGTTCTTTCTGAAACAACAAATTCATGAGTGTTATAACTTCTCATACTTCTTTCCTTCTTATGTTATTGAAGGAGATATTTGTTCATGTACTACATGGTGTATTGTGGTGCAATTGTAGCTCTTTGAAGCTGGAGCTTAGGATCTTGATGTAAAATGCCTAATTTTGATGTTTGTTACATGCTTGACTAAAGGTTAGCATGATTATGGAATGATGTACTTGTAGTGGTATGTTT
Organism: Pinus albicaulis; assembly: GCA_034641835.2. Classification (NCBI taxonomy): domain Eukaryota; kingdom Viridiplantae; phylum Streptophyta; class Pinopsida; order Pinales; family Pinaceae; genus Pinus; species Pinus albicaulis. The sequence goes on along the minus strand of CM076573.1, from coordinate 792,358,367 downwards.
CTTTGTAGGAGAAACTTATCATCCCCTTGTCCAACATTTGATGTACTCCTTGTTTCATTCATTGAGCTTAATGAGAAGGGATCAAGACATTGAAGCTGATCCAAGGAGATGTAGCCCAGGAGGGGTGAGCTCCTTAAACAATTGCTGGTGTAAGAATGATGATTACATGCTTCCATTCTATGTTTGATGTCATTTAAAAGAATTCATAAAAATATATTCACAAAAACACTTAACGCCACCTACTTCTACTTGTTATTTGGAGGACAAACCTTAGACACAAAATTTATATTCTAAACTGGATCTTAGCATAACATTACTAACATTCCCATTTAGATCAATTTGTATTAGAGCACATGGTTTGATTTTTGTAAGAAGGTTTTGTTTGTTGTGCAAGTGGTGTGTTTTGAAGCTCAAGTGAGGACAAAGATTTTGGAAAGGAGAGAAAGTCTCTACCACTAGTTCTACCTCAAAGTTCCAGATTGAGGCTTCAAATAAAGGATTTTCCAAGGAGGAGAATCTACCAAGATGTCAGAAGATGTAAAATATTTCAGAAAGGATTTTCTAGAAATGGCAGATATGGTAAAGTTCCTCAATGAAGAGAGGAACACCATGTTGCATGGTGAAAGCTCTACACCACCTCCAGGTGAAGAATATTCTTCAAGGGAAGAAGGATACAAGAATGGTGTCAAACCACCATCCTCTCCACAAATTTCATGTTTTTCTACAACCTTTATTCAAGATGCATGTGTATAAAGTCCTTTAGAAAAGATGATGGACAAGTTCATGCCTTGTCCACATGATGTGGAGGATGAGGTTTAATCAGTACCTAAGTTTGGGAAGCTGAAGGAAGATAACCAAAGAGTCCAAGTGGACACATCCATGATCAAAAGGGAGTTTTCAAACATCTTTGTCCCTCAAGAAAAATATGGAACCATTGGTAAGAATTTGCATGCTTCTTCTTTTCATAAAAGTGTTGAAGAAAGTTCTTTTGCAACTTTTGAAAAGTATGGTAATGGAATTGGATCCAAGATTTTGTATAAAATGGGTTACAAGGGAGGAGGTCTTGGTGTGAACCAACAAGGAATCAAGAATCCAATAGAAGCCAAGGAGAGACCTAAGTATGAAGGCTTGGGTTATGTTGCAGTAGAAGAATGGTGTTCTGATTGAAATTATTGTGTATCATATACCTTTTGTCACAAAAGAGGACATAAGGAGGCAAGGTGTTGGACTTTGCATCTGGAACTAGTACCTGCTTGGTTCTTCAAATACAAGGAAGCCTTGAAGGTATCTCCAGAGAGATATGGAAAATATGAGGAAGAAAATAAATTAAGTTCTTCTCACTATGAAATTTATACTCTACTCGCCATGCAAGTTCTTCATGCAAGAAGAGAAAGTCAAAAAGCAAGAAAAAGAGGTATAAACATCTTGTTGTATCAAATGTTTTTCGAGATGGGAAACAAAATAAAAATTTGAACAACTTGTTGAAGAATATATTTCCATGTACTTTTTTCCATTCATTTAACCATAGTGTAGATAAGTGCGAAAATAGGGAAGCAATTCTCAAGTGGATGAACATGTCTAATTGAAAGAAACCTTAGAAGGGGTAAGTTAATCCAAAGTTTGAGGCATGTGAGCCAAGCGGAGCTCAAAAGAATTTTTGTACTTATTACAAAATTAGTGGAGATTGGGTTGCAAATGTTGGAAATTGTTTCCACATCTTCATCCTAGCAAGGGCAAGCAAGTCGTGCATGAACCTAAAGAGGAAGAAACCATGTAAAGAGTGGTGTAAGATGCAGCCATACCTAATGCATCTCCAGAAGAAGAGGAAGAACAAATAGAGGGTTCACTTACCTGGTTGGGTAAGAAGTGGGCAGACTATTTTTCCAATTGAAGTTGCAAATATTGTTTTTCACTAGTTGCATGTCCCATAGTTGGACTATTGTAAAAGGTGATATTCATAAATAAATCACTTTGAATGCAAAAATGTTTTTCTTTGATCATTTTCATGCTAAGTTTGGCTTGTGAATAGTCATTTTTAATGGAAAATTTGGATGTCAAGTTATTTCCATGTTGTAAAAAATGAATTTTTAATTATGTTTTTAGAAAGAATTTTCAAACCATTGTATGAGTAGTAGTAGCACATGTAGTAGGATACTAATGTGTTAGGAACTCAATTATACAAGTATTAACTATGTGGAACTTGTTTGTTTTATTTGCTAAAGTATTTTTGGATTTTATCCTTGGTAAATATTTTGCAGCAAGAATGTTTTCTTGTGACATTGGCATACATCAGATGTAAAAAAAAATTCAAAGGAAAATTTTGTTGAACAATGGAATCATGCGACAGTATCTTCCGCCATGTAGTGCACCTATGGTTTTGGTTACCAAAGGAATGGAAAGCATTGTATTGTGAGGAACAAAAGGAGTGAGTTTCATCAAAGAATAGTTGTTGAAGGATATCCTTAGCATGCATTGGCATGTTTGAAAATGTGTCCCAGTGGGGAAGCAAAGAATAAGAGGCTTGTGATGCTTCGAAGCAAAAGGTCATTTGACTTTCAGGTTGATGCAAGTGACTCCCATCTCATGGAATTCAGAAAATTTTAATGGTGTGATGAGTAAGTTCAGCAATTAAGGCACTTTCATTTGATGGGTGTCGTTAACAACTCCACTTCATTCAAAGGTATAAGAGAGGTACAAGTGACAAGTTTGTTGATATTACTTCTAGGCCTGTTATGTATGCAATTATCATACACAAGCATAATTTTGTTTTACATGAAATATGTGTTCAACAAATGCATAATTTCAATATGTGCATTCAAACTTGAGTCAAGTAAAACAGGTAGTGGAACTCCTTAGTTCAATTTTCGTAGTTTCTTTTTGGGGTCTTATCCTTGATGAAAATTTTGCAAAAAATCTCCTTGAGAATTATTCTTGGGAATGATGTTGTTGTGCTTGACCATAGCAACATGGAAAATACAAGATGAACATTGAACTAGAATTCAAATAGTGTATTCCAAGATCAACTTGAAAAAGAGCCTAGACGAGTATAGGTCAAGGCACGTCAAGCGTCGATTTGATCGAGTTTGGAAGAATGGAGGAACTGAACCTTCAGAAGCTGAATTACGGAAAATGAACTTTTGGGGTCCAAAATATTTTCAATAAGGAAGAGTGATCAGGAGCTAAATTTTTTCTCAAAAATGAAAGTTCTCAGATTGACGCGAAACTTGAACGACCACGTAGTGTTCATCGTTCTGAATTTGGCGTAAACTGTTTTGTGCAAAATGGGCTTTGTATGGTTTCAAAAACAAGTTTTGTCCGTTTTCCTAAACAAGAAAATTTGGAAAAAAATTGCAAAATAGGGAGCCCAATCAGAATTTTTTACTGTTGACATGGCATGTTGATTGGGCAGGTCAACTTTTAGTCAACTCAATTCCTCCAACGAATGAAAGGTTTCCAAGTGGCAGAGTCTGGTTTGCACATTTTGCTAAGTGTTGGAATTTTGTTATTAGTTGTGTTTTGGGCCAATTAGGAGAAGGCGCGTGGCTCAGCCTGGGGTCACCACGTGTTCTCTTCATGGCATTATAAAATTTGTGTTATGGACCGGAAGGACCGGGCGGGCGTCGAACACTAGACCTTTGCCCAGCTAACAAGGCGTGCCACCACTCTGCCTACACCGAGTTCCTTACCCCATATATTCTCCACACATATTTAAATTTTCAGAAGATATGTAGTGTCCCTTCTTGGTGAGATAAATTTTATGACACCTAGAGAGGGTGATTTTGATATAATGATATAATAGTATGCATGACAGACTTATGTACATGCTTATATTCCATAGACCTAGTTTGGGTCACCTGGTTGTTGTGTGCTTATGATAATATCTATGGTTTTGTGTATAAGAACTGATTTTGTTTAAGATCATATTAGCTATGTTTTCTCTTTAGGTATCCTATTTTTTACATAGGTGTATGACATGGATGGTGATCCGGGACTGGGACACATAGATCCATGGATGATCATGGTTATGTGGAACATATGGTTAATTATGGTTTATGGATGATACATGATTTGTATGAATATATGTGCTTAATCTTGTACTAAGCATGATGTCGCAAGGGACTTGGTCATTTCCAACAAGCATGCTCGACTTATGAATGACTGTGGAAGTCATGCACAATCCTTGGTAAAATGTGAATAATTTAATTATGAAATTCATTTGATTCCTTTGATCTATGAGATTGTGATGTGTGAAGGTCTTGGAAGAAGACCTTACCAGTGAACCATCAGATGGGTATGAGCTCACAATTAGTACCTTAAGGTGAAGCGCGGAGTTTCAAATTAGATTAGGATAGAAGCCATGAAAATTAGGGCACAAAGTCCTAAATCCATGATGGTAAATTGTGGTAGATGGTAAATTGCTTATTCTTGTTTTGTATGCTAATGATTTAATATTGACAGGTGATGAGTAGATGATCTTGCCTTGAAAATAGGTTCTTGCAAGGGAATTTGAGATGAAATACATGGGCTTAATGCATTACTTCCTTGAGTTGAAATTATGGAAATGTGATCGTTAATTAATTGTGTCTTAGGGGAAGTATTCAGAGATTTCATATGGAGAATTGTAAGCCTATGGACACACCTCTAGCTACAAACTGGAGGAAGGAGAATGCCACTTTAGTTGAAGAGGTTGATGCTATAATTTACAAGCAACTGGTGAGTTCTTTGATGTATCTTGTGTACATAATACCCGACACATGATATGCAGTAAACCATCTTAGTCAAGATATGGTGAGGCCTACCGTAGTTGTATTGGATGGTAGAAAAGCATGTGTTACGATACCTCAGAGGCATCACAAAGTATGGATTATGGTACAATAAGACAAAGGGAGTGAAGATCTAAGGCTTCATTGATGCAGATTGAGCAGGTAGTCCATCAGCCAAGAAAAGTACTTCAAGTTCTATCTTAAGTGTTAGGTCTGCAACTATTTACTGGTACAACATGAAGCAAAGGTCTATGACGCTTGACTCGACAAAGGCTGAATACATGGGTGTAAGTCAAGAAACATGTGAGGCCATATGGATGAGGAAAATACTTGTGGGTATTTTCAATTAGGAGATGGATCCGATAGTGATATATTGTGATAATCAGAGTTGCATTAAACTCTCTAAGAATATGGTATTTCATGATAGGTCCAAGCACATTGATATCCAATATCATCATTTGTGAGACTATGTGCAGAGGAGAATTATGTTGCTATATTACATTCCAAATAAGGAGAAAGATACTGACATCTTGAAAAATGAATAGTAAAGAGATATATTTGAAATCCACAGGTGCATGATAGGGGTGGTGAAAAATCCCTTTCTTGCTAAGAGGGAGTGTTAGAAATTGTAGCAAGAAAGGCTCAATTCGACTTTAGCCTTAGTCAAATTGAGTAAATCAAATTTCCACATAATTAGGAAAACTTGGAGGCAGTTAACTAGTGTTACATGGATCTTCTCACTTAGTTAGATCAACAAATTCAAGTTAGTGGGCTTAGGGTCCAGTCATGTATGTGTTTATCGCTAAATTTTAGCAATATAGTTAAGTTATTTTCAGTTGTACTCAGTTAACTAACATATAACAATTAATAGAGTCAGTTGAGCAGTGATACAACTGTCTAACTTAGAGATCTATAAGTTAACTGATCAATCAACCCAAAATATCTCATGCATTCATCGAATTCAAATTTCTCAACTGGAGTGGAGGAGATAAAGGCTAGTGTAATATTACATGTATACTATTTGAGTGTACAATTGTTTCATGCAACCATGAGATCAATTCCTTGAGAATTGTGCAAGGAAATAGGGACATCCCTATTTTTTATGACCTCAAATTAGCTCATATTTATGAAAGGAAATAGGAGGCTGGAGGAGGCATAATTTGGCTAAGTTTTGGCAAAAATTTGTCATTCAGTAGAGAGAACAATTTTACTTTTAGAGGTGGTGCTCATAGTTGGAGCATGCAATTGTAATAGTTTCTCTATTCAACTGATTAATGCAAAGAGGCTTGAGGGGTTTTACCTAGTTGGATTCCCCTATAAATCACTTCTTATTTTTGGTTTTTCTTGTTGCAGGTATATGCATGTTGTTTTAAATTATGGTTTTCATTCCACAAATTAGTATATTAGAATTTCAGTTCTATTTCTTGATAAGTTTCAATTTCTATCAAATTTCTACATCATACATATAATACCATCAATAATACCATTTGTAATACCATGAGCCCTCAATATCATACATCCAATACCATGACCTTATCACATTATTCCATAACTACCTGTGTTCCTTTGCATACATAGGGTTAACCACTTTATTTATTAACTATGGCCCATTTACTCATCATCCTTAACTAAATAACTAATTTTAGTCCCTTTTTATAATGAGGGTCAACCACTTACAATCATCATTAATGTGGGTAACCACTTACGGGCTTTATTTATTAAACTAGGTAATTATGGTCCCATTTTTACATCAAATTATGCCCTTGGGTACACCTCTAGGTACCCCATATTCTCCACCTCTAGGTATACTACACTCTCAATGGCTAGCGATAAGTAATGGGAATGTTTCACGAGGTTTAAATATGCACGAGGAGAAATGAATCCATGCCAAGACTGATGCAACTCAATCCTCTCATCTATGTCAAAGAATTTGTGGCTTACAAGGAACAATCCTGCAACATGCAACTTTGACAAAAGAGAAATAAACAAATAGACTATATAACTAACTACCATAAAAACCATGCAAGAAATAAAATTACTCTATTTCTCTATACAAGAGTAACTCAATACTATATTGCTTTTAAGACAAAATGTTTACACATTAGATCTACAAGATTACATGGGGCATTAGAGTGAAAGTTAGTTCAATCTTTGCATAACAAAATCTTTTTATATTTTTTTTATTTGCAAAAATAAAATAAAATGTTAAACAAATAAACAAAATTATAAGATTAAATGGCAAGTTACATGTAAGAAAATAAAGATTAATGTAAAGAAATAAAATTAGGTGATATTATATAACATTTAAATTTAATATATGCATATAAACGAAAGGATATGTAAGAATTCTATATAAAAAAAAGAAACCAAGGTGTCATGCGAAACAATGATATAAGATTTGGACTAGCAAGAGGTTTTTATTTTGTTATTGCTTCAAGATTTTAAATACACAACTTTGAAAAGACGGAAAATGCATGTAGAAAGGTGAGTGAACTAGAGTCAAATTTAAATGTATTGATGGCTAAAAGTGTGATCTTGCTCCTACATATCCATCTCGTGATCAATACTAATGAGTCAATAAGAACTTGTGGAAAAATGCAAGAAACATTGCTATTAACTTCATCTGGCCATTGCTTCATAGATATCCACCATTCACTTCCTTTGATGCACTCAAGAGGTAAACCTACAATCAACAAACTTCATCAAAATTTGCAAAAAATTATGGAAGAAAAAACTTAAGAAAAACAAGAGAGAGAATCCTCTCAAATTGGTAAGACCCTCACTCATCATTTTGACAAAATTTTGGTGCCAAAATTGGGGATCCTTCTAACTGAATGGTTTCCTTTTATTATATGATTTTTTGAGGTTGATGAATGGTATGGATCATCCTTGAGAAGCTAGCTCAACCGTTGGATGGGCCTTTGGTCGTCAGGTTCAATCCACCACTAGAAGATCTAATGCAAGACTTTCTAACTATTTTGGAAACCAATTTATTTTTTCTTTAAACTTTACTCCATCGAGTAAATACAATGCACCCTTCATAAATTTGGTATTTTCCATTGGAGTGAGCTAACAATTCAACGAAATTCCATTTTGGTTTCGCGCCCCTTCGTCGTTGGCGAAGGCCTTCCAGCGAGCTCATCCCCTTCGTCCCAAACGTTAATGAAACAGACGTTAACATTCGTTAACTCACTTGTTGTTCGGCTCTCGTGGGCAGTGAATGTATGTTTCGATGCTCTCCCTCTGTTTGTAGGCCAACGTACGCAGCGAGACATGAACGAGGCACCTAACTCACACAACCACTCCAAAGCCAAAGTGACAGGTCGTCATTCCAATTTGAAATTTGAATGTGACGGATTGGAATTTGAATTAATGAGATTAGATTTTGCATATCTGTCGAATGGCCTTGATATCTATGGTGCGTGGCCTGTTAGACAATGTGCGATCCTTCTGCTGGTTATACTGCCGAAACCTCATTTCTATCCCATTTGAATTTGGATCTCATTCCATCGATCAAGGTTTTATATTTTCATTCCATCGAGTGAGGAAAGGGCTTTCATTCGGTCGAGTGAGGAAAGACTTTCATTCTGTCGAATGGTTAACAATGATATTTAAAGGGGAAATAGATGGTTAATAGTGATCTTTAAAGGGGAAATAAATCGAATGGTTAACAACGAGATATAAAGGGGAAATAGCTCTAATGGTTAACAAGGACATTTAAAGGGGAAATAGCTCGCATGGTTAACAACGAGATATAAAGGGGAAATAGCTCTAATGGTTAACAAGGACATTTAAAGGGGAAATAGCTCGAATGGTTAACAACGAGCTTTAAGAGGGAAATAGCTGCATAGGAATTGAAACAGGAGCTTTACAGAATATGCAAGTCCCAGTAAATACCAGGCATGGAAAATACCAGGTGTGGAGCTGTACATAATACCTTGCTGCCTCCCATTCTTTTAGAGCTTATTTATGGAACAATAGAAAAGGTAAATTCACTCATGTTTATTTGGAACCTCATTGTTATTAGGAAACTCAATGTTTCTTTGTGTATATGTTTGGAAATTCGTCGCTTCTTTGTCCCCTCCATCCCAAAATCTGTTTGATTTTGCAGTAGCAGAAACTCGTTGTTGCAGTAGTGGCAACTCGTTGTTCCAATAGCAGTAACTGTGACTTGTCGCCACTGCAATAGTGAATTTGCGTCATTGTAATAGTGAATTTTCACCACCGTAACAGTGAATTTCCAACACTGTAACTCATCTCAATATTAACATTTTCTTTAGATTTTAAAATTCTATATTTTATATTAAAAACTTCTCTAGTTAACCATTAATAAATTTCTTTTTCTACCATAATTTTTTAGTTATTTACTATGTTTTTATTTTACATATATACTGCAAATTTAAAGAGAGAGAGAGTGGCAATTCGTTATTGCAGTAGCGGTAACAGTGACTTGTCGCCATTATAACAGTGAATTGGCGCCACTGTAACACTAAATTTCCGCTACTGTAATAATGAAATATTGTGGAAATAATTCACTATTACAGTGGCAGCAATAATTCACTGTCACAGTGGAAGAAATTTAGTGTTATAGTGGTGGAAATAATTCACTATTACAGTGGCGGAAATTGAGTGTTACAGTGGAGGCAATTCATTGTTACAGTGGCGACAAGTCACTGTTACCACTAATGCAATAGTAAGTTGCCGCTACTGCAACATCAAGTTTCCACTACTGCAAAAACAAGTTTCCGCTACTGCAACAATGAGTTGCCTCTACAACAATGATTTTCTACTACTGCAACAAAGTTACCACTACTGCAACAATGAGTTGCTGCTACTGCATTTTAACAATGTAACAATATTTCATTAAATTATTTTTTTGTTTTGCAAATGGTTCAAAAATGGGCTTTGGTCATCCAAATATGGTGTCACCCAAACCCAGGGCATGTACGGACAAGGTTTGTGCTTCATAATGAAGCACTTAGCCAAGTGTACCAAAACATTAGATAAATTCTTGGCATTAGCACAAAAAATGAAGCATATTATCATGCTTTGGTTGATGGGCTCACAACAACACAAAATTATGGTGCAAGTGACAATGTCACTTGCAAAAATTCCAAATTAATCACAAATCAGATGAATGGTACCTACCAGGTCCGAAGACATAATTTAAAACCCCTTCACCAACAAGAAAAACCCAATGCTTCACAGTTCTAAAGCTTAAACATTATTTACAAATCATATGTCCGAAGGGTTTTTGACTCCATAATCATTGAAGCAACATCCAATGGACGTGGATGTGCCAGATATGTGGAGACAACATGTCCTCCACCAATTATCATTGGTAGGCATCAATGTACGTGGCATGTTAATGAATGGATTGTTCTTTTCATTTGTATTGGGGTTATTATTGTGAGAGTCCTATTATGGTGTTCCTATTTCTTGAGATAGACTGGAGCAACTTTATGTCCATCATTTTTATTTATATGAGGTGTGTTTTTTATATATGGGCTCACTATATTTTTTGGTGCTTTTTTTATATCTCAACACAACATGTATGTAGAAAATGTATTTTTTAGTAATACTATTAATAATATTTTTTAGTAATACTATTAATAGTATTTTTGTTATTACAATATAGTTGTTTAATTTTTATTATAGTTTAGTTCTGTCATTATATTATGTGAGGGATTATTTTATATATACAAAACATACATACTTACTATTTCCTTTTACAAATGATATTTTATCAATAAAGATCACTTTAAACATAACCCAAAAATGAACAACAAAATAAGTAGTTTTATCAGCAAATAGAGAATTCCAAAAGATGTTACAAAATGAGACCTTAGAATGCCTTCAATTCGCCTTCGCAGTTCCAACTTCTAGGAACATTCGTTCATTCATTATCCATGAGTAGCACATGCATAATTTATACAAGACTCTAATAAAATTCCAATGAGCTCTAATTCTTAAAGAAGCCTCTTCAATGACAAATTTTGTGAGATAACCTTGGTTACAAGCCAACCAAGATAGCTTATATATCAATGATTATTTTTCCTTTATACATGGTTAAATGAAAAATGAAAATGTGACATCTTGCACTTTTTCAATCCATAGATCCAACCTCATTTAAGGGGCATAAATGTATAAATATCCAAACAAGCAATCAAATTGTTGTGAATTTCTCCATTATCAACATCTATAGCCCCAAGGCTAGGTGTTTTGAATTGAAGCAAGTTTTGACATCCATGATAGTAACAACAACTTAGCCTACAAATAGTGAAAATAATATAAACAACTTGAAAATAAATGAAGTTAACTTGATAACCATGAAAAATTACAATATGCATCAAAGGATAACTAATAAAATGTTTATCAATGCATAGAAGTGAAGAACAAAAAATGACACTAAGTATGAGTGCATAGTATTTTTGTAGAAGTATCAGTGCACACAAGTGTCACATAAGGAAATAGTGCATGGAAAGGAGAAGTGCTAAAGGTGGTCAAATTAAAAGTGATTAAGTTTGATTATATATTTTCGACCTGTTTTGATTGGGTCAAGAGTAGAATTTGTAGTATACTTACTGATGGTAAATTCCCATGCTAAATATTTTCCATAATAATGAGTTTGGCTTGGGACCACTCCATCATGTATAAATATATAGAATCCAAGAGGATTCTAGTTGTGTAATTTTTGGGTTTATTACTCTGGGGTTAATTTGGTGAGTGTGATTGTTTTAATGTTGTTTTGATTAGGTTGGTTAGCCAAACTAGGTAAAGCAATAATGATGTTATATAGTGCTCAACACCCTTTGATATTAATAGAAGATGGCTAATGGCTAGTTTGTCCTCATTTATATGGTTTGTGTGATGGATGCTTAATATATTAGATTATGATTATTTTTATTATGCAGTACTAATGTCTTGAGTTGTTTTTCAATGCATCAAACGTATTAATTTGAAAGCCCGCATAATGTATAAAAGTGTAGCACCCCTTTTTAAATTTGGTTAATGTTTTGATATGTTTAATGGTTTTTGTGGATGAAATTTTGATTCCCTTCACCATTGAAAAATATTGGTTCTTGCAGTCCACATAGGTGCCTTCAGTGAGATTTCACCCGCTCTCTGGGTGATGCTAAAAGGGATATTGTCTAATGGGTCTTTGTTAGTTAACCTTTCTGCATTAGTCGAAGTCAAACCATCCTTAATGCTAAAAAATTATTTCCCAAGGATGAGTGGTAGATGGAAGGGGTGGTATAGACCCTAATTCCTATTTAAGGCAAGTTATTTAAGGATTTAGTATAATAAAACCTTAAATTATTATGCGGAAACTCCTGAGGAATATTTGACTATGTAAAACGATAACGGAAATCTCCCCTAACCACGACAACAATGAACTGTTGGTGTGAAATGGGAGGCAACTGTTGCGGAAACACATGTCTACATACTGGCACCACCGTAGACGACAGGTCGTTATATTACTGTACTGATTAGCCCAACTCTTCCATTGCGCCATTGTCCCACATTTGAACTATTGCAAAGAAATAACACAACCATAGCCACTCTAAACTATGACTAAATATGAGAGGTACAAGATTACGTCGAGAAAGTGTCGAAGAATTGTTAGATGCATTTCCACCTATTAAACAATTTTTTGAACAGGTCGATTGGATAGATTATATTCACAGGTTTTAGGGGTATGATGATGGCATAGCCCTATACTTTTCCATGCATTACAGGGAGGGTAGATCATAAGTAGCCGGGATAGTGGTGCATGCAACAAAAGAAGTGATTGCGGAAGTGACAGGGTTACCCCAGACGGGAGAACAATGGTTTGCGCCCTGAAAACCCCAACCTGATGTTGTGCAAAAATTCCTTGAGACATGTGAACAACTGATCAGGAGATGCACATGATATGAGAGGAATTCATTACCAAAACCTTGGTCGGATGTTGCATTCTGTTGTATCATATTTTGACACACCAAAAATTAAAATTTTTCAGTGAGAAATTGACAATTTCTCACTAAGCTAAATGTTGAGAGATATATTTATTATTCTTTTGAGTGGTTTATTCTTTTATATATATTAATTTTAATTTAAAATTATATTATATATATTTTTTTAAATTTGAGCCTAAGTCAAACCAAACATTCATAAGAAGCCCAAATCTCAGAGTCATTGACCTTGATAAACATATATTATGCACATTTAATTCCCAAAGATGAAAAAGCATTTGAGAATTATGAAGAGATCTCAAAAAAGAAATTGGTGGAGGTAGATTTAAATTAGCGTATCAAAGTTGAAATATCTTGGGCAAGTCAAAGTCAGTGAATAGGATAACACCCAGGCATTTTTAAATGGCAGAGATTGTAAAAAAAAAAAAATGGTCTCCATTCTATTTCATACCCCCTAGGGTCATTCGAATTTTAACAGCTGGGGGGGGGGGGGGGGTCCTAAATTAGTTGTTTTTCAAAAACAAATTTTAAGCACATGGTAGAAATTGGAGCAGTTCGCATCCCCTAGCTACGAAATTGCTTAACTTTATGGACCCCCTCCGAAATCTGCCGGTGGTTTCAAGGTTGGGTCTGTCTGTAGTTGTCAGCATTGGTGTAAGTAATAATACCTTACGCATATTCTGTAAATATGTTTCCAAAATGTTGGCTGAATCATCAAATTTGGAGGTTATGAGGACATTCTACAGGAGAGAGCCATTGGGTGCATGGTGAAATATTTACCAGTTGAGTATCTAAATCTAGCAATGGTGGCAGAAAAAAAAACATCAACTCTCATCTTGAAATTATATTTGGAAATGACCAACTGCAACGATGGCTGTTTGCAAAGTGCCTAGTGTTACACAACATTTTGTCACTGTCCTTGCAATCCCCAACTCACACATTGGAGGGTCGTTTTTGTGACTAATAAGCAGTTTCATGCTTTGCAAATACCATCCTTGCATCCCTTTTGATGAAAGAAACATTCTTCTTGTTGACAATTCCCTGAGAAGAGTTGTAAAAGTCCCTATTTTTTCCTTGGTGTGAGTAGCTAGTTACACCCTCGCGTTGATAGAGAAATTTAACACTGAGCCCACGCCAGTTGGCACTCTGTGCCAGTTAGACACCTGCGCCAAGATGTTTATGAAATGTTTTTAAAAAATAGAAGCGAAGGTTCCATTCCAACCACCTCGAGGATGAGTCATTGGGAGTGGTTGAACTGAAACAACCACAAACTACTTCCTTTAGTTAGTAGTTTCCACCTCCCTTGGAACTCTCCTAAAGGATAGGACTCCCTCCCACCTTTGTAGGGATCCAAACCTCCTCCTTTTCCTATATAAAAGAAACTATCTCTTTTAGTAGAAGCGAGCTGAACTGGGAGAATTATACATACTATAGCTAAGTTGCTAGAGAAGATTAAATAAGAAGGAATAACGTTGAGGAAGCTTGAGTCGATGAATTCTAAAAGAGCTTGAGTCCATGCCTTCATCTTGTCCAAATTCCCTGACCAACATTTGAGATGCGCTTCGCCTAAAACTTGCTGGAGGAGACTTCGACGTCAAAGCATCGGTTGTACTCTTCATTTTATTCATTTATATACATGACTACTGTTTGGTTCCACTATTGTGTTATGATGTTTATTTGATGCGATATGTTTAGCCATCTTTGACTGGCTAATAGTTATGAGTGAAACTATTATGTCGTATGTTTTTCTTGTTCTTTGTCCTATGTGTAGGTATTTGAGCGTAACAACGAACATATTGTGATTTTCCAAGGCAGGAGCGAGAGGCCGCTACTCTTTCTGTAATGACGAAAACGTTGGATTCAAGGTAGGTCAATCTACCATGTCTTTTGTTCATTAATTAACTAGGAAGCAACACTTTAGCGTGTCCTTTTGTTACTAGACCCACCCTAGGGCTAGAGGGATTGTCTCTGTCCGTAGAGAGGATTTACCTTCATAACAAATTGGCGACTCCATTGGGGATCAGTGTGAGTTTGTCATTTCATCCTGTTGGATTAGTTTTGATTATTGGTTTAGTTATATGTCTTTTTATGGTTTGTTTGCTAAGTTTCCATCCTTTGTTAAGCTCTAGAGTGTCAAGGTTGACCTCTTCTCATTAGGTTATGGTTTTCCTCCTTTTCCCATAGGTATCCAGCTTGGCATGGTTTTTGTCTGGACAGTCACGCTGATTGGCGCAGGTTGCTCTTTTTAGCACTCGCGCCAACCTCTGTATGGCATGGATTACAACCTTACAGTCGCGCGAACCCCTGTAGGTTTTGGTTTGACCTCCTTAATGAGTGTTTTGGTCATTTTTTCTTGCTTCTGGGTTATTTTTTAGTGTGATTAAGCCTTTGAGACTGTGTTGATTACTGTAGACTCGTTTCCTTCAGTCGTTTGTCCATTTTCTTGTCGGTGTCATTTAAGACCTTAGGGTTTTTAAGTGTTCTTGCACACCGAGCCTTCTGTTCGAGAACAAGTCTCTTTGATTGTTGTCAGTATTTTTTCAGGTCATTAGACTGTGTTTTTCTTGATCCTTTTGTTTTGCTGATTGAATGGTCTTTTCGTTTTTTTGATTAGTCCTTCTTCTTCAATACTTTGAGCATCAATTACTTTGCTTGTTTGGGTCACTTTGGGAAACTCTCTTTTTCGATTGAAAGTTTTCTCCATTAGCTTGCATGTTTTTGTGTCTGTTTCACTTTGGTTGAGTCATTAAATTTCAAAACCCTACATTTGCAAAACTCAAACTAGTGTTTATTTTGTTTTCCATTGAATTAGTGCGTTGTGTGATTTATTTCATTGAAAAAAAATATATATATCTTTGCATTCTTTTGTTGCATCAAAAGTGAAACATTCCTTTTTACATAACTAGCATTTGTCAATCTAGGAAGGGATTTTGTTTTCAATTGATTGCATTAAAGGCATTAGAAGTTTCTTCGCATATTTTCCTTGCTTGCTTGTTCCTTCTTATAAATAGCATTCATCGAATTGAAATGATGTTCATTTGCATATAGCCTGCATTTAGGAAGTTGAGCTCCAAATTCGATAGGGCCTAGAAATTGATACATAATCCAAGATCAATTTTAAAATTTACTCAATGAACCTAAGGCAACAATGAAACCTAATGAAAAATTTCTAGTGGTCTAGGCTACAGACGTGTTCTGGCATCTTAAAACCTAGTAGTTGTTGCTCACCGTTTGGCTTCAGACAACACTAGTATGGACTTGTGCTCCCTGTACCGTCGTGTATATAAAGGGAGACCCCTCTAGGTTGCAATCCTTTATCCATAGGAAGCCGAGCCTGCCACCTTGTAACCGTGATAAACTGAACATAGCATTCGGGGAGACTACCTGCATGTACGTTAAGTCCTTGGTCATTTCTCTTTCATTTGATCACCAAGGTGTATATGGAAGTTCACGGAAACCTGGTATACCCTCTTGCTTAGAAACCTGAGTAGTCATTTCGATATTTTCATGACTCTTTAAATAAGTAAAATATCATCAAACACTTGTCCTTTCATGCTCGTTTCAAATTGAAAGTGACTAGAGTCATCTTTTGTCTGTTTCTCGACTCTTAAAACATGAAACAACAGATTTTGGTTTCAGTGTTATAAAATTAATCACCTACAATTACACACCTATTAAAAGTTTGTTACTTAGTCTGATTTATTTCCTTGGTTCTTGATCTTGGAACCTTTGATTGGTTCTCTCCATTCCTTCCTGTTCTGATATACGGTCAAAGTGGCGGAACATCCAGTTTCGTCGTCTTCACTGCCTCCTAGTGGTGGTTCTTTTCTGGACGTTTCTTTCGAAATCCCTCAGTCCACTAGGCCTGCTGAGTTTTTGCAGCTGATTCTATTGTCTATCCAACCCCTTGCTACATGATCTTCGCTTGATGAGCTGGTTGATTTCAATTGGCCTCCTTCAAGCGCTTGGTCTGGTTTTGGGGAAGAAGGAGAATTTTCTCCTCTTACGTCTGGATCACCTTTTGTTGCTTCTGCGGTACCTCCTAGTCCCTGTAGTATTTTAAAAGATCTTATGGCAGACTCAGATATGGATTCCTCTAGTCCTGTTGGCAGTGAAGGAATGCCTGTTTCCATAGGATAATATCAACTCTTTCCTGAAGATCTCTCTCGTGCCTCTATCCAATCTTCTCCGCCTTCGGTGTCACGTCCAGCTGGCTATAGGTCTCTGAGTCAAATTATGTCTGGTGTTGCATCCATAGCACAATCCAGCACAGTAACTCCTCCTCGGAGTTCGGTACTCCCTTCGTTAGGATCGTCGCCTTCTGCATCAGATCCGTCGGTTACTGTTAAATCTATCCCATTTCGACCTACTCTCTGTGTGGCTTCATCTACGCCTTTGGTTTCTACTTATGATTTTGACGAGAAAATGTTGGATATTCAACGATGTTATGCTCCTTCGACGGAAGCCTCACCTACTTGTAGTGCAGTTTCCACTACTCCTGTGATTCCTGGCGGTCTTACTTTTGGGGAATATCTGTTGGCTGTTCATCAGCAGACCTCTTAGGGTTCTCAACAATCCCAAGCTCCTAGTCACCCTATGTTCCATCACTATGATGCGGTTGGTAATCATGTTTATTCATATCTGCTTTATTATGACGAGTGTGGTATTTCGGTTTATTTTCCTCCTATTGATCCTCATCAAGTCGTTTCTCAGTTTAGACCTACTTTTCCTGTGCAACCCTCTGGCTTACAAAGGAAAACCCTCTCAGGGAAAACCTTTAGCTCAGCAGGGCCCTGCTTCTGGTCCACAGGGACAACCATACGGTTCACAAGGCCAAAATTTACAAGGACAACCTTTGGTCCAACATGGACAACCCTCTGGTTTCTCGGGTCAACCTCTGAATCAACCTGGATTATCTTTGGTCCTGGGGGGCAAGTATATCCACCATAGGGACAACCTGTTGCACCTCAATCATAACCGCACGTTCAGTATGGCCCAAATATTGTGCAACCAGGACAATCTTACGGTCCTTCTCTGGGTCAAACTGGTGGCCCTCAACAACCATTTCAACAATCGGTTCAACCAGCTCAGCAACCATTGCAACCTTCCCACCAGCAGATTCCTTCATTTCCGCAGCCAGTTTTACCTGTTTACCCTGCTCAGCAGCCTGCTCAACTTGCTCCGCAAGGTCAACCTGCACAACCGCAGGGTACTTATTACCCTCAAGCTTCATATCAACTGGTATATAGTGCACTCTAGATTCCATACCCTCAAAATCAACCTGTGTATCAACAACTTCAAAGTCATACTTACATTCTGCAGCGGAATCCTTATGCTACTCAGAAAGGACCTCAATGGTCTACTTTGACTCAATATCCTGGTCCTCAACCCCAGTATCAACCGAATTATCCTATTTCTAATCCCTATGATCCGACTCCTTCGGGACAGAATGTATGGGGATAGAATCCCACTCGGACTGGGTGGAATTTACACATAGGTCCTTATCAAAGACCTCTGATGACTTTTAATACTCAATTACCATTTCTTGCTACATTGCAATTACCTGATGTGTCGAATTTGACAAATGATCCTATTCTTCATAGTCCATATTGGCCTCCGGTTCTGACCAAGATTCCTTGTGATTGTCCTAAATTTGAGGGTAAACCTGGTGAATACCCCCAAACACATGTTATGACTTACCACTTGTGGTGTTCTTCTAACTCTTGGGTTGATGATTCTATTCGTCTCTGTCTTTTCCAATGAACTCTTACTGATGTCGCTGCAAAGTGGTACATTGAGCTGTCTCGTGGAGTTTTCCAAGATTTCAATTCTTTGGCCATGGCATTCCTTACACATTTTCAGTTACCAATCCGCTATGAGACTGGGACGCATCTCGTCACTTCATTGAAATAGGATCAAGCTACTCATATCTCAGATCATATTCATGAGTGGTGGCATCGTCATTGCATGATCAAATTTGAGATACCTGATCAGCTTCTGACTCATTGGTTCAGCAATCAGATTGCCAAAGACATTATAGCTACGGGGGAATGTGTAACCAAGGAACAAGCCATTGCTTACGCCCAATACCTTGATCTCGTGTACTCTCAGTCTAGCGCATTATATGATATATTGGTTGATTCTCCTCAACCTGGAACTTCTAAACCACTAGCGACTCCATCCATTGATGGTATTATTGGTTTCATATTGCAGACTTCTCAAAAGTCTCCTTCATCTAACTCTGGGAAATATAAGTCTACTTCTTCCAATAATGTAGCTTCTCAGTCAACTTCGAATTTTGGCAAACCCGTAGAAGTGAATTTTGTTCAGGACAATCCTATATATAACACTTCCAAAGGTAAAAATAAGGCCAAAGTCGATACCCCGAAACATGATTCTACAAAATCTCGTTCTGTTGATAGTTCTCGACGCAAACCGAAGTATCCTTGTTTGATTTGTGATGATGAGCACTTCACCAAGGACTGTCCTCGATGGTCTGAAGTGATTCGATTGATCAAAGGCACCCAAGGAGCTCCGACTGTTCTTAAAGAACCTTTCCCTCAGTGGACCCAGATGGTAGAGAACCCTCAGTCCTGTGCCTCATCTAGTTCGCAAGTGTTCATGATGAACGGTTCTGCACCTGTTTCTATTGATACTCGATCGAAAGATTATTTTGGTTCACGTGAGGCTTTGGGGAAAGAGATCACTGATGTTCCTCCTCCTCCACCTATTTTTGGCTCTCTTGAGATTTAACAGCCTAGCGCCGACTCCGTTGTTCGGCCGCCTTCCAAAGGCGTACTTCGTAAATCTTCGTACAATCCTAACACCCGTGCCGCTGAAAATTACAGTATTGTTGAGGATTTGGCTCAGGCGCCATCCTTGATGTATGCGTTAGAAGTACTTTAGAGTTGTTCGTCACAACGAAAGGCTTTGATATCTGCAATAGGTGGGATCGATCCTGCCGACACTAGCCTTCTTGCTTTCGATTTGGAGCATTTCATCCCGCGAATCCCACACCAAATTGCACTCATCATTCTAGTTGGTATTAATGGTTTGAATATTCACCGGGCTATCGTGGAAGAGGGTGCATCCACCTGTGTTATGTCATCTTCTTGTTGGGAAGCCATTGGTTCTCCAGCTCTCACTTCTTCCCCCAACTCCCTTGAAGCATTTGATGGAAGGGAATCTAAACCTCTTGGTGTTCTCGCTAGTTTACCGATTACATTTGAAGGGAAGACAGTCAACATCAAGGTTGAAGCCGTTGATGCTAAAATCAATTATAATATTCTCCTCCGATGCAGTTGGACTCACGCCATGTTGTGCGTTCCGTCCACTCTCTTTCGTGTTTTGAAGTTCCCGCATAAAGGAAAGATTATTACTGTTGATCAATTGTTTTTCTTCACTTCTTCTTCCAAGATAAATGTTCTGTATGTGGACAAGATCCCTACTCCTTACGAGAGCGTTGGGATAGGCCTTTTCAAGGACCCTATCCTCATGGGTATTTTTCCCCTTCCACCACCAAATACTGTCCAGGTCAATACGATTTCTCACACCGATGACCCTTGGGTTATCCCTTCTCCTCAACAGATTGATTTGTTCAGAGATTCGATGCCGTTGAGTCCAATTGAAATTGATTATTGTGAACACATTGCTGCATCAGACACTTCGTCCTCTAATTCTGCTCTCTTGAGAATGACTCTTGACATCTATTCTCAATCCCCTTGGCTTGGTGATTTTGATTCACCAGATCCGTTGAAAGAAGTGTTTCCTTCTGATGAGGCTATCGTGGAAACCCTGTCTCTTGACGATCTACCATGGGATGATGGTCATCATCGTTCCTCATTTCTACCAAGTCTCAGGGCCATGTCTACCTATCTTGAGTGTTTTGTCTCTCAATTTCATTCTCCTCCGCTTCAAACACCTGTTTAGGTCCATGAAGTTTTTTCGGAAGGTAACTTGAGTAAAATTACTCAGACAATGCCTATTGACATTTCCATTAAACTGATAATTGTCGAGAACATCCACATTGGGGTTACTTGTTCTTTTGATGAAGTGCAAGTCTATACTAGCCTTTTTCGTGAATTCCGTGATGTCTTTGCATGGTCCTACGAAGAAATGCCCGGCATTGATCCTAGCATCATGGTACATGAAATTCATACTTACCCTGGTTCGAAACCTGTTCGTCAGCATCTTTGTCCGGTGCATCCTAGGAAAGCTGCTGCCATTAAGGCTGAAGTAGAAAAGCTTCTCAAAGTTGGTTTTATTTATCTGATTCCATTCATCGAATGGGTATCTAATATTTTTCCTATAGCCAATAAACAGGGCACTATTCGTGTCTGTGTTGACTATCATGATATCAATTGAGCTTGTCCTAAGGATAATTATTCTACTCCCTTCATCGATCAAATCATTGATGACTGTGTCGGGAGCGAGATTTTTTCCCTTATGGACAGTTTTTCGGGTAATAATCAGATCAACATTCTCCCGATTGATCAACACAAGACTGCCTTCATCTGTCTTTGGGGCACCTTTGCATATAAGAAGCTTCCTTTTGGTTTGAAGAATTATGGGGCCATATTTTAGTGTGTGATATCTTATGCCTTTCATGATATTCGCCACATCGTTTAGCCTTATCTGGATGACCTTCCAGATCATTCAGCTAAACATAGGGACCATCCTGACCATCTTCATCATATTTTTCTTCGTTGTAGACACTATAACATTCGGCTTAATCTGCACAAGTGTGTCTTCTGCGTCGATTCCGGTAGACTCTTAGGGTTTATCGTTTCCAAAGATGGAATTCGCTTGGATCCTCTCAAGGTTGAGGCTATTATCAATCTCCCCTCTCCTTCCTCATTTCATCAGTTGCAGATTTTAGAAGGGAAAGCTAATTTTCTACACTGTTTTATACCTAACTATTTTGAAGTAGCTAAACGATTCACACGATTTTTAAAGTAGGGTGTTCCTTTTTGTTGGGATGAGATCGCTCAGGAATATTTCAATGCGTTGAAAACATTGTTGGTAAATGCTCCTCTCCTCTGCCCTCCAAATTATCATCATGATTTTTCCCTTTATTTAGCTGCCTCTTTTGGCACGATTGCTATGGTGTTGGTACAAGACGATGATAACGGTCTTGAGAATGTTATTTATTACTTGTCTCGTAACCTTGTCGACCCCAAAACACGTTATGCCCACGTCGATAAGTTAGCATTGGCTGATGTTCAAGCCATTCAACATGTTTGTCATTATATTATTTTGTGTACAGTGACGATGATTTCTAAATGCAACCCCATGACCTACATATTGTCTCGACAATTACTGGGGGGAAAATACTCAAAGTGGATTGTTATCCTCCAAGAGTTTGATTTGGAATTTACTGCTACCAAGTCTATGAAATCATTGGTATTTGATGATTTAATCTCTTTTCTCCCTTCCGACTCTGCTCCTTCTCGTTCTGAGGAATCCATTCCAGATGATTATCTTTTCTTGATTAGCACCCTTGATCCTTGGTACGGTGATATCATCGTCTATCTCCAGACTTCATCTTTTAGATCTGAGTTGATGAAGGATGCCTGCCGATGCATTTGCCATCAGTCGAAACCTTATCATAAATTTGGAGATAATCTCTATCGTATTGGAGTCGATTCCGTACTCCGACAATGTTTGACTCTTGAGGAAGCCGAGAAAGCTATGAATGATTGTCACAGTGGCACCTATGGTGGTCACATGTCTAGTTATGCTACTTCACAGAAGATTATTCGTGCTGGTTATTTTTTGCCTTCTATTTTCAAAGACTGTATTGTTGCAGTTCGTAAATGACATGATTGCCAGATTTATCAACACTATTTGCATGCGCCACCCGTTCCTCTTCATCCTGTCATTACCGTTGGTTCCTTTGCGAAGTGGGGCATCGATTTTATGACGTGTAACCCTCACTCGGCTAGGGGGTATGCTTATATTATTGTAGCCATGGAATACTTCACCAAATGGGCCGAAGAAATGCCTACACTTGTCGCTTACAGTAAGACAACTGCTCAATTCATATTCAATCACATTATTGCTAGGTTTGGTGTCCCTCAATCCATCGTTACCAATTATGGTTACCATTTTCAACATTATATGGTGGCAGAGTTGACTTCTAAGTTGGTTCTGCATTACGACAGCTCAACGCCATACTACCCTCAAGCCAATGGCCAGGTTGAAGCTGTGAACAAAGTTCTTGTCACGATGCTTCAAAGTACGATTGGGATCCACAAATAAAATTGGCATCTCATGTTATTTTCGGCTCTTTGGGCATACCGAACCTCGGTTAATAACGCAACCGGGTTCACTCCTTTCCAGTTGGTTTATGGCCTGGAAGCTACTCTCCCGACTGAATGTGAAATACCTTCACTCAAGTTGGTTGTTGAATTACTGCCGAATACTTCGCCAGAAGAAGAGCATCTCCTTTATTTATAAAGGCTGGATGAAACCCGCCGCTTTGCTGCTCTCATTATTGAAGCATAGAAAAAGCGGGTCAAAGCTCATTTTGATCAATCAGTTTCTCCTCATTATTTTGTTGAAGGAAATCTCATCCTCCTGTATGACCAAGCTCATGATAAGGTAGGGGTAGGAAAATTTCAACCTATGTGGCATGGGCCCTACATCGTTAAACATATGTTTCAAAATGGGGCCTATGAGCTAAGTGACTATGAAGGTCATCCTCTTGAACAGCCCAGAAATGGGTTGTATCTCAAAAAATATTATGTGTGAGTCATTCATGCATAATAGGTGTACATAGGTGTTGTTTTCATTTTTGTACATGTTTTTGGTTTAGTGTTCTTTGCGAGCGTTTTCATGCTTTTTGGGACTTTCTTATTGTGCAGATGTCTATTACCCCTTATGTCAGTTTCCCGGATGGTGCTTCCCGCAGTACCAGGAATTTTCCTTTGGCAGCCTGGGTAATTTATGATCTTGCTGGTGAGTTCATAGTCTTGCAAAGTATTTGTCTAGGACAAACTACAAACAATGTCACTGAATATAGTGTTGTCATTGAGATATTAACCGAGGCGATCGACCTCGGCATACGCGCATTGCTTGTAAATCTAGATTCACAGCTTGTTGTTCTGCAGCTCAATAATCACTATTCAATTAGAAATCCGCACATTCTGAGATTGTATTTACGTATTCGTTTGTTGGAAAGTCATTTTGATTTTATTACCTATCAACATATTCCTAGACGAATGAACACATTAACTGATACAGTGGCTAACATTGTATTAGATAGAAATTTGCGTAATTTGTAAAAGCATCATCATATGTAAAAGATCCATGTAAGGAAATAGATGTATATATATATACATATCACATGTTTGCAGCAGTGTGCATCATAACTTTAAAAAATATATGTGTGTTTCTGTTACATCCCGAGACATCATGTCTCTCAAATATGCAGATAAAATAAAACCTAGGTGTCTAATCAGCATGGTGCTCATGATAACATGTCACTGCCTGTACTAGCCGCCTAAATAAGCGGTGAATTCGACTGGGCACCCCTACGGTATGTCTCTGGTAGGCGCGAGGAACATCATCAAAACATGGATAATCCGGGACTCCTCGTGTGATCCCCTCTAGGTTGCGCACTATCTCATCTTCCTCGCCGCCCTCGCCTTGAGGGTCAAAATCATGAGGGATTTGCCTCGCTATTGGTGACATGCCGACAGGTATCTCTGGGCCAGCGTCTACAATTAAATGGATTTAATGTTAGAACATGCATAAATAAAAAATCATAATACTCATAAAACTTAAAAAATGAGTCTCACCCAAATATTCATCCCAATCTTCTCCCTCCAGGAGTGGGAGGTCTGGATCTCAGTGAAATATGTACCAGAATAAGGCTAGTCCTCCACGACAATCGGCGAAGCCAATATAATAATTTCAGTCTCTAGGACATCTGTTGACTTCCCCTTGCCCTTGGCATCAGAGCTGTCAGGACTATGACCTCCTGTCGTTGAAAAATGGGTAGTCATTCCAAGAAGAACGATACCAGAATAGATCCGTAACCAAATTGTTTCAATTTGGAATTCTTCCATTTTGTTAGTTGGCGCTTCATGTTTATTGTCACAGCCTCTGCCCAGTTGTAGATGGTCGGTGCCAAGTAGTCTACAGCAAGAAGAAACTGTGTATTTTTTGCTTCTTGTGGTGCTTGTGACCCCGCAGCTCGTGTGATGGTATGTAGCACCACTCGTAGTGTCAAATCTGGGATAGTTTGAATATCAACTTTCCCACTACCTGACCCCTTCCGTGCTCCTGGACATACCCTGTCTATCACCATGGTCATGTTTTCCATGCAAGGCCGGGTGCCAGTTATGATTGGTGCTCCTCCCCTCTGCGATAATCCTGTGATGAAATACACGTCAGAGACTTCAATCTCAAGTTCTTGATCTCGAAGGATGAACTTCTCTTGATTTTCATCCCATATGCTGACTAGATATTGTAATAACTATGGTTGGGCTCAAAGACATGGCATTAGGAAAACAAATTTCAGACCATAGTTTCTGAGAGCTTCCATGACTCTCATTTTCCATGGCCAACTCATCTTCGCTATGTTCCCATTCTTTCCAGTCGATGACCATTTTGCCTCTTTCTACCTACAAACACATTCATATGAGTGGTATTAGTCAATTTTGAACCTTAACTTTGTGAATAATTGGGGTATTTGATCAGAATTTTGCCTAAAAATGGTTTGCGCTGTTGGCACGCCCTAGTGTAAAAAATCGGGCAGTTGGCGCGACTCTGTGCCCAAAACCCACGCCAGCTGCCGTGCCCTAATTTTTTCATTTCCTCATCCAAAATTCGAAATTGAAAATTTCAGATAGTAAGAAATGACTT
The DNA here is from genome assembly GCA_034641835.2 of Pinus albicaulis. Lineage (NCBI taxonomy): Eukaryota > Viridiplantae > Streptophyta > Pinopsida > Pinales > Pinaceae > Pinus > Pinus albicaulis. The sequence goes on along the minus strand of CM076573.1, from coordinate 792,332,779 downwards.
AAAATGACGAGAGGGATCTCGGCTCTTACCTGGAGTTGACGAATTGTCGATTGGTCTGCTGGATCGGCCACTATCGTTGCCGCAAGATTGCCCAGTGAAATGGGTAACTATTGCTCCACAAGAGGTAAAAAGTGAAAAGTAATTATTTTTACCATTTTTGGCATTTTATAACTTTTTCACAACCCTAATTAGGTTTTAAGACATGTTTTTCGATTATTTTATTATATTATTTTCGAGAAATGGGTTTTACACATGTCTCTTGTGCAGCAACAGGTTTTTCATGTGACAATGATGAAGTAACGAGTTATATTTTATACTTTTTCGGACTCAGTAAAAACATGAAAAATTCGCTACTGGAGTCATCTTTTAGCTCTTTTCTGACTCTCTAAAATTGAAAATATTGACGAGATTCTTGTTGTTTTGAACTCGTTAAATGGCTACGAAACGATATCTACCCAGTATACATTTAACCCTTTTTCAGGTTGGGATGGATTATTTACGAAAAAGGAATATCTTAGCCTATTGCGACTAAGAAGTTCTCTCAGACACAGTTTTCTACATTTTCAGACTTGTGAGACTACCTACGAAAAGGGACTACTAGAGTTTTCTTTTCTGCCTTCTTTTCAAACTCTCTAAACATGAAAAGAGAGTTCTTCCTTTGTCAGACTCGTTAAACCCTAATGACATCGGACTTCATCACCATGACGTTATTCGAGTTCCTCCTTCCTAGGGCTCGTAAAATGTACTAGGTTGTATTTTTCTGAAGGCAACACTTAAAGTGCAAGCATATATTATCCCCTTCAATCTTGTTTTAAAAAATAATTGGGGTACTTGTCAGAAATGGTGGGGGAAAATGGAACCAAGTTTTAGTTATGTTGGTAGAATGTCACTCTTGAACATGGTACTTGTCTGCATTCGTGTCGGGTTGGGGACATCTCATTTCGTCATTTTTGCCTCCATGGGTTTGGGTAATCTCTTTTGACCTCTCATCTGCTCTTTGCCACGTCATCATGACCTCAGATCCTTTGATGTCAAATACTTCCAAATCCAGTGTTGTGCTGTTGATATGTTTAAGAGAAGTTTACCTCTACAGTTGTCAACCTTCCTTTGATCTCCTATTGGTCCTGATCCACTTTCACCATGTTCCTCTGTTTCGTGTCGATGATGTGGGAAACATTAGAGCCCTCCTTCGACTAGGTCACTTCTTGTCGACTTCAGATCATTATCCAGGAATTGATCTAGAGACTCCCTTCTGGTACCTTGGAGCCTGCATGCCTCAATGGCAGGTTTTTCGCATTCGACACAAGGTTCACATCATTGGCCTTCGATCGAGTGATTTTGCGGATGTTGGACGTCAGATCATTGTTCACATTCTGTAGATTGTACCTTTTTGTACCTTGAGGGCCACCATCATCATTGGTGGTTTCTCTCGCATCCGTTAACGACCTTCATCATTGGACGCTAATTAGATGATTTTCCTGCATGTTCAAATTCATCTCATATATTCGCATGCTCGAAATTGTACTTGTTCGGGTTGAGATGGAGCGCAAGACCCTGGATTTTGTCTAATAAACTCCAGGATGCAGATTTTTGTGGATTATTATGACTTATTTTATGACTCTCTTGATTGGTTGGCTGCGATCATACCTGAGTCTCTTTATTGATCCTTCCTACTAGATGGTTGTGTCCATATATCAGATCTCAATTTTTATATACTCTATTATGGATGGTTGCGCCCATGCCACATGGTTCATGTATCACAGATATCAGTTGTATTTGTAATTGCAGGTCTTCCAACAATGGTGTTTTGTTCAAAAGCGTTCTCATATAGCATTTCACCTCTCCCACTCTCTCGGACTTCATGCTTTAGGTGACATCTGTTACATAGCATTTTGTCACTGTCCCTGCAATCCCCAACTCACACATTGGAGGGTTGTTTCTGTGACCAATAAGCAGTGTCATGCTTTGCAAATACCATCCTTGCATCCCTTTTGATGAAAGCAACATTCTTCTTGTTGACAATTTCCTGAGCAAAGCTGTAAAAATACCTATTTTTGCCTTGGCACGAGTAGCCAGTTACACCCTCGCCTTGAAAGAGAAATTTAACACTGAGCCACGCCATTTGGCACTCTGTGCCAGTTAGAAACCCGCGCGAAGATGTTTATGGAATTAAAAAATAGAGGTGGAGGTTCCATTCAACCACCTCGAGGATGAGTCATTGGGAGTGGTTGAACTAAAACAACCACGAACTCCTTCCTTTAGTTAGTAGTTTACACCTCCCTTGGAACTCTCCTAAAGGATAGGACTCCCTCCCACCTTTGTAGGGATCCCAACCTCCTCCTTTTCCTCTATAAAAGAAACTATCTCTTTTAGTAGAAGAGAGATGAACTGGGAGAATTATACATACTATAGCTGAGCTGCTAGAGAAGATAGAATAAGAAGTAATTACGTTGAGGAAGCTTGAGTCGATGACTTCTAAGAGATCTTGAGTCCATGCCTTCATCCTGTTTGAATTCTTAACCAAAATTTGAGACACGCTTCGCCTGAACCCTGCTGGAGGAGACTGCGATGTCAAAGCATCAATTGTAATCTTCCTTCTATTAATTTATATACATGACTATTGTTTGGTTCCACTATTGTGTTATTATTTTTATTTGATGTGATATGTTTAGCCCTCTTTGACTGGCTAATAGTTATGAGTGAAACTGTTCTATCGTATGTTGTTCTTGTTCTTTGTCCTATGTGCAGGTATCTGAGCATAACAGCGAAAAAATTGTGATTTGCCAAGGCATGAACGAGAGGCCGCTACTCTTTCTATAATGACAATAGCGTTGGATTCAAGGTAGGTTAATCTACCGTGTCTTTTGTTCATTCATTAACTAGGAAGCAACACTTTAGAATGTCCTTTTGTTACTAGACCCACCCTAGGGCTAGAGGGATCGTCTCTGTCCACAGAGAGGATTTACCTTCATAACACATAGAATTATCACAGTTCAATCAGATTTATGTTATTTGCATGGTAGCTGAGCTTGTTGGCAAAATAGTGGGCATGTATTTTTTTTTTTATCACTGGCATGGTTTCTCTAAAAAATTTCACACCTCAACATTTGGAGATTTACAATAAGATTATGAATAAAGGCGTAGCATTTTATATTTTGTTTTTCTCGAGTGACAAAGAGGAGAGAATGAAGGAAATTCAAGCCGAAGAGAAAGCTAGACAAGAAGAAAAAATGCAACATTTTCAGTAGGATATTTTCGGGCTCATTTTGTGCGCAAACGAAGATTAATTTCTCAATTCCGAGAAATGGTTTTTTTTTAGGATAATACCAATTTAATTAAGTGTGGAATTTTTTGTGCAAAATTGTGAGAAAATAGAGATATTTTGCTAGTTTCCTGTAAGGAAAATGTTCAGTGCCATTTTTTGCAAAACCATATGCCATATGCCAACAATATGAATGCTTCTGGTCCAGTGATTTATACTTTCCATTCATTCTACTATGGCCAGTTTACACCCAAATATTTCAACAAACCCAAATTTTGGAAAAATCACAGTGGAAAAGGCTAGAATGTAATAGTTCTCGATCTGTGTAATCACCTTTGCAGGCTTGATGGAGAGATTAAAGACGAGTCCTTTGGAGTAGATATCAAAGTTATTTGCACTAAAGCAGGGTTACTGTTGAGATTCAACAAGATGATGAGCTTAGTGAAAAGAGTCGCCTTCACTAAGTGGGATCGCATGCTATTTTTGGCGCAAGTCTATTTTTAGACATGGTGATCATATTTCAGAAGTTGTAGGATGCTATTTGTGGATGGTTGGTCAAGTTGGAAAAATAGATGAAATTCTATTTTTAGAATATTGGGCGAAGTCTATTTATAGATCGTCGATCTAAAACTAGAAGTGTCGATTATTATTAGCTCTTAATAATAATCTGAAAATAAAAAGAAAATTATTCTCTTGGAGCACTTAATTTCAGTATACAGATTTGTCAAATTAGTGGGCTAAAGGAATTACACAATTCCTAGGATTTACTGGTGGTTCATGCATGGAGGACTCAGTTAGAACTGAAGTGGCAAAGTTATGACAGAGTTGGAAGAGTAGGTCATGGAGTTTTTATTCAGTTTAACTCAGCTAATGGAGTTAAACTCAGTTGAGCTAGTTGTATCTAGTCTAACTGAATGATACACTAGTGAGAGTGGAGTGAATTAATTAGTTAATTAATTCATAGATAATAACTCATTAATCAACTAAAAAATAAAACATTTAACTACAGTGCATGGCAGTTCCAGTGGAGACCAAGTGGAGAGATAGGTGAAAGGGAAAGATGGACTATCTGTTGTGACTATAGTGATGCATTGATTTCGCCACACACACATTGGAGTTGCTAATGAGGATTGTTCAGTCAAGGAAAGGGTAATTCGAATTCATTCAAAGCTATTATTCATTTGGGATTGCACAGTGGAGGTAGGCTATTAGGTGGCAAGAAATTGGTGCATGGATTTGCATATTTCTTCTGATTAGTGTGTGATGATTGATTGTACTGAGAGCTTGATGTACTAAGATTTGTATGAGATTTTTACATGCTCTCCATGATATATAATATATGATAGTTGGGGTTTTTAGCTTCAGGCTTTGCCATTAAACAATTGTGTTATGTGCGATTGTTTTTATTGCTTCATGTGTTTGCAATTGAGTTTTTAAATTTCCACAAAATATTAACAGTGGAAGGATTCTGTATTTAGCAAGAAGATAAATATTTTTATATCAGGAGAATATGGATATATGCATGCATCTTGTATATAATTTCTACATGGTATCGGAGTAGTGTTAATTCTTAAAGATTGCAATTGTGAAGAATTGTTGAGTTTGTGCTGGTGGACAATTCGAATTTGCTACAGAAAATTCTTGGTGCAAAAGTTGAGTATACATGGAAATGTATTTCAATGGGTTGCGATTGGAGTATTCCCTTAATGGGAGCTCAAATTACATAGCCTGGAAGGATAGGATGGAGGCGGTGCTAGAGGACAATGGACTGAAGGAGTTCATCGATAGCGATGTTCCTAAGCCTGGATCTAGCAATGTTGCATTACTTGACACATGGAAAAAGAAGATAGCAAAGACAAGACGAATTTTGTTGGAAGGTGTGAAGGACCATATTGTGTCTAGCCTTCATGAGAAAGCTGATCCATTCTTAATGTGGAAGGCTTTGACAGATTTTTTCCAAAGCAGCACCAACCAGAGGAAGTTGGCGCTGAAAGACAAGCTCAGAAAAACAAAAATGGAGAAGGGCGACAATATTCCAAAATATCTCACGAAGTTTGTTCACTACAGGGATGAACTGGGAAGTGTGGGGATTATTGTTGATGATGAAGACTTGGTGAGCTTGGCTCTCCTTGGGCTTTTGAAGAGTTGGCATAGCTACGAAGACTCTGTTAATGGACAGGAGAAACTTTCAGGATGGGAGCGACTTTGGTCGGATCTTGTGCAGGAGGAGATAAGGTGGGGTACCAGGGATGGCTCTTCATCGAAGAATGAAGATGAAGAGAATGCCAAAGAAAGGAAGGGGAAAGGGAAGAATTTTCCTTCAAAATCCGAAGCTAAAGACAAGAAGCAGACTTTGTCCAAGGTGAAGTGTTTTCACTGTCATGAACATGGGCATTTCGCCACTAACTGCCCACAGAAGAAGAAGAACAAGAAGGCTGCTGGAGCTGCAGCTGGAGAGGCCTTAGCCTCGCATTTGAACTTGATTTCTCTTTGATCACATGCTTTGTTTCAAGCTATATGGGATCAGTGTGGTATCTTGATAGTGGTGCGTCTTTCCATATGACGGGAGATAAGGAGTTGTTTAGTGACTTGGAGGAGAAGGACCTCCAGATGCATATAGATATGGGTGAAGATGGTCGATATAGTGTGACCGGCATTGGGACTATTACCTTTTAGAGGGAGTCTGGTAATCCATTATTTTTGAAGGATGTTATGCATGTTCTAGGTCTGAAGAAGAACTTGGTCTTGGTCGCAATGTTGGAGGACAAAGGTTATGATGTTGTTTTTAGTGAGGGAAAAGCCTTCCTTCAACATAAAACAACGGTTCAAACCAAGAAGATAGGGATTAAAGTTAAGAATATTTAAAATATGGAGGTAGATGGTTGCACTACAATGGTGGGCAAAGCAGAAGAAGTGGTGAGCCGGGATGAGGGCGAATTATGGCACAAGAGATTGGGCCATCTTCACCATGGCGCTTTGAAGATTTTGTAGTAGATTTCTACTGGAATTCCCAAGGGTACTCTTTCACATTCAGATCAGTGCAAGCAATGTAATATGGGTAAGTTTGTGAAGACCACCTTTCATGAGAAGGAGAACTGTGCTTCGGTGATCCTGGAGAGAATTCACACATACGTGTGTTGATCTTTCTCGGTTGCTTCAATAGCAAAACATAGGTATTATGTTATATTTGTTGATGACTATTCTCATAGATGCTAGATGTTCTTCATGCAGAAGAAGAGCAAAACAGTCTCAAAGTTCTGTGATTTTAAAGCATTTGGTGGAGAAGGATTCGGCGAAGCAAGTGAAAGCTCTACGGAGCGATAATGGTGGTGAATACCTCTCGGGCGAATTCAAAGAATTCTGTAGCAAAGAAGGAATTCGAAGAGAACTCATAGCGCCTCATAACCAACAGTAGAATGAGGTCATGGAGAGGAAGAATAGAATGATCGTGGGTGTTGCATGAGCGATGTTGCATGACCAGGGCCTACTGATGCACTTGTGGGCGGAAGCATGCAACACTGCGGCTTATGTGAAAAACTGTTGTCCTCATAGAGTACTTGGCATGAGTACACCTGAAGAAGATTTTACTGGTAAGAAGCCTGATATTTCTCATTTGAAGATTTTTGGCTCATATGTTTACATTCATGTGACAAAGGATTCCAGGAAGAAGTTGGAGCCGACTGCAGAAGTTGGGATATTTGTGGGGTACACAGAAACACCCCATAATTATCATGTTATTTTCCAGACAGTCGAATGACTGTGGTGCAACGGGATATAAAATTCAATGAGGTGAAAGCCATGAAGTTGTCGCTTGAGAGGGAGCTACACTTGCATGTAGAGCAGGAACTTCTTGTTCCCAAATATGAGCCTCTAGATGTGGATCGGTCACAGGAGGAGATTCATGGAGTGGAGGAGTCCACTCATGCAGAACCAAACATTAGACAAGGTAGAAAGTGTACCATAGAAACTGAGAGACTAAAGCTTGATGCGACACAGAATGTAGGAGTCCCTACATCACAGTGCAGAAAAAGATAGTCGCCTGACCGATTTACTGGATACATGGCTCTTATGAGCAAGTTTGTCGTGACAAAGCCATCTTATTTTGAATAAGCAATGCAGGAGCCCACATGGGTAGATGCCATGGTGGAGGAGTATGACTCCATTTTCAGAAACAATGCTTAGGAGATTGTTCCAAGGTTGATGGGAAAATTAGTTGTAGGATCAAGATGGATCTACAAGGTAAAGCAAGCTACTGCTGGGAGTGTCAAGAAGTATAAGGCAAGATTTTTTTCCCATGGCTTCTCACAGATCAAGGGGATTGATTATAAAGAAACATTTTCACCTGTCACACGGTATTATTCCATAAGGACCATCCTTTCTCTCTCAGTGCAGATGGGTTGGCACATTCATCATATGGATGTGAAGACTGCGTTCCTTAATGGTATCATTGAGGAATAGGTGTACATTGAGCAGACTGAAGGATTTGAGATCTTCAGTAGCGAGACACACATGTGCAGGCTCAAAAGAGCGTTGTATGGGCTGAAGCAAGCACCTCGTTCTTGGTACACTCGGATCGATAGCTATTTCACTGGACTTAGCTTCACCAAGAGTGAGGCAGATGCAAACCTGTACCAAATTGTGGTGGAGGGTAAAATTTTAATCATTGTTCTTTATGTTGATGATTTAATACTAACGGGTGATGAGTAGTTGATACACTCATGAAAGGTAGATCTTGCAAAGGAGTTTGAGATGAAGGATTTGGGCCTCCTTCATTATTTCCTTGGATTGGAAATATGGCAGCAGGAAGGTGAACTGTTTATGTCTCAAGGCAAGTATGCCTGGGATATACTTGAGAAGTTTCACATGCAAGGCTGCAAGCCTATCGACACTCCTCTTCCAGGAAATTGGAGGAAAGAGGATGCTACATCGGCAGAGGTAGTGGATGCCACTATTTATCGACAGTTGGTGGGTTCACTCATGTATTTAGTTAATACAAGACCGTACATATGCTATGTGGTGAACCACTACAAGCGATGGTTAAGCCTACCAAGCTCTTTTGGAAGGCATGCAAGCATGTCTTGAGGTATCTCATGGACACATCTCGAGTATGGCTTATGGTATAGATGTATAGATGAGGTGTGTGTAGTTGCATGGAGCTCAAGGATGCAGATTGCATGTACCACTGCATGCAAAGAGCACATCAAGAGGGATTTTCAGTATCGAATATACGACATTTTTTTGGTATAGAAGGAAACAAATATCTGTGGCATTCAGTTCAATGGAAGCAGAATACATGGCAGCACGTCAAGCTACATGTGAGGCTATCTGGATGAGGAGATACTGGTTGGTTTGTTCGGTTCACATTTAGATCCTATAGTGATACATTGTGATAATCAGAGTTGCAGTAAAGTCTCGGTTAATCTTGTGTTTCATGATAGATCTAAACATATTGATATCCGGCATCATCATATCAGATATTGTGTGTAGTGGAAGATCATTTTGCTTCAATACATTCCTACAGAAGATTAGGATGCAGATATTCTGATGAAGGCGCTCACTAGGAGAAAATTCGAATACCATAGAGGTAGGATTGGGGTGAAGGTTAATCCCTATCTTGTTGAGAGGGAGTGTTGAGATTCAACAAGATGATGAGCTTAGTGAAAAGAGTCACCTTCACTAAGTGGGCTCGTAGGCTATTTTTGGTGCAAGTCTATTTTTAGACTATGTCTATTTTTAAACATGGTGATCATATTTCAGACGTTGTAGGACGCTATTTGTGGATGGTTGGTCAAGTTGGAAAAATATATGAAATTCTATTTTTAGAATATTGGGTGAAGTCTATTTATAGATCGTCGATCTAAAAATAGAAGTGTCGATTATTATTAGCTCTTAATAATAATTCGACAATAAACAACAAATTATTCTCTTGGATCACTTAATTTCAGTATACAGATTTTTCAAATTAGTGGGCTGAAGGAATTACAAAATTCCTAGGGTTTACTGGTGGTTCATGCATGGAGGACTAAGTTAGAACTGAAGTGGAAAAGTTATGACAGAGTTGGAAGAGTAGTTCATTGAGTTGTTATTCAGTTTAACTCATTTAATGGAGTTAAACTCAGTTGAGCTAGTTTTATCTAGTCTAACTCAATGATACATTAGTGAGAGTGGAGTGAATTAATTAGTTAATTAATTCACAAATAATAACTCATTAATCAACTGAAAAATACAACAGTTAACTACATTGCATGGCAGTTCCAGTAGAGACCTAGTGGAGAGATAGGTGAAAGGGCAAGATGGACTATCCGTTGTGGCTATAGTGATACATTGATTGCACCACACACACATTGGAGTTTCCAATGAGGATTGTGCAGTCAAGGAAAGGGTAATTCGAATTCATTCAGAGCTATTCTTCAGTAGGTATTGCATCGTGGAGGCAAGCTATCAGGTGGCAAGAAATCGATGCATGGATTTGCATATTTCTTCTGATTAGTGTGTGACGATTGATTGTACTGAGAGCTTGATGTACTAAGATTTGTATGAGATTGTTACATGATCTCCATGATACATAATATATGATAGTTGGGGTTTTTAGCTTTAATATTTCCCGTTAAACAAATGTGTTATGTGTAATTTTTTTTATTGCTTCATGTGTTTGCAATTGATTTTTTAAATTTTCGCAAAAGATTAACAGTGGAAGGATTCTGTATTTAGCAAGAAGACAAATATTGTTAGATCAGTAGAATCTGGACATATGCATGCATCTTGTATATAATTTCTACATGGTATTGGAGCAGTGTTAATTCTTGAAGATTGCAATTTTGAAAAATTGTTGAGATTGTGCTGGTGGACAATTCGAATTTGCTACAGAAAATTCTTGGTTCAGAAGTTGAGTATACATTGAAATGTCTTTCAATGGGTTGCAATTGGAGTATGCCCTTGATGGGAGCTCGAATTACATAGCCTGGAAGGATAGGATGGAGGTGGTGCTAGAGGATAATGGACTTAAGGAGTTCATCGATAGCGATGTTCCTAAGCCGGGATCTAGCGATGCTGCATTACTTGACACATGGAAAAATAAGATAGCAAAGAAAAGAAGAATTTTGTTGGAAGGTGTGAAGGAACATATTGTGTGCAGCCTTCACAGGAAAGCCACTCCATTCTTAATGTGGAAGGCTTTGACAGATTTTTTCCAAAGGAGCAGTGACCAGAGGAAGTTGGAGCTGAAAGACAAGCTCAAAAAAATAAAAATGGAGAACGGCGATAGTATTCCAAAATATCTCACGAAGTTTGTCCACTACAGGGATGAACTGAGAAGTGTGGGGATTAGTGTTGATGATGAATACTCAATGAGCTTGGATCTCCTTGGGCTTCTGAAGATTTTGCATAGCTACGAAGACTCTGTCAATGGATGAGAGAAACTGCCGGGATGGGAGCGACTTTGGTTGGATCTTGTGTAGGAGGAGATAAGGCAGGGTACCAGGGATGGCTCTTCATAGAATAATGAAGATGAAGAGAATTGTGCTTTGGCTGCCAAAGAAGGGAAGGTGAAGGGGAAGAAATTTCCTTCAAAATCCGAAGCTAAAGGCAAGAAGCAGGATTTATACAAGGTGAAGTGTTTTCACTGTCACGAACATGGTCATTTCGCCACTAACTACCCATATAAGAATAAGAACAAGAAGGTTGTTGGAGCTGCTGCTGGAGAGGGATTAGCCTCGTAATTTGAACTTTATTTATCTTTGATCGCATGCTTGGTTTCAAGCTATATGGAATCGGTGTGGTATCTTGATAGTGGTGCATCTTTCCATATGATGGGAGACAAGGAGTTGTTTAGTGACTTGGAGGAGAAGGACCTCTAGATGCATACAAAGATGGGCGACGATGGTCGATACAGTGCGAACGACATTGGGATCATTACCTTTGAGAAGGAGTCTGGTAATCCATTCTTGTTGAAGGATGTTATGCATGTTCCAGGTCTGAAGAAGAACTTGGTCTCCATCGCAATGTTGGAAGACAAAGGTTATGATGTTGTTTTCAGTGAGGGAAAAGCCTTCCTTCGACATAAAACAACGGGTCAAACCAAGAAGATAGGGATTCAAGTAAAGAATATCTACAAGTTGGAGGTAGATGGCTGTGATGTAATGGTGGGCAAAGCAGAAGAAGTGGTGAGTCGGGATGAGGGCGAATTATGGCGCAGGAGATTAGGCCATCTTCACCATGGTGATTTGAAGATTTTGCAACATATTTCTACTCGACTTCCCAAGGGTACTCTTTCGTAGTCAAATCAGTGCAAGGGATGTACTATGGGTAAGTTTGTGAAGACCACCTTTCATTAGAAGGAGAACTGTGCTTCGGTGATCTTGGAGAGAATTCACACAGACGTGTGTGGACCTTTCCTGGTTGCTTCAAAAGAAAAACATAGGTATTATGTTATATTTGTTGATGACTATTCTCGTAGATGCTGGTTCGTCTTCATGCAGAAGAAGAGTGAAAAATTCTCAAAGTTATGTGATTTTAAAGCATTGGTGGAGAAGGAGTCGGGGAAGCAAGTGAAAGCTCTACGGAGCGATAATGGTGGTGAATTCATCTTGGGAAAATTCAAAGACTTCCATAGCAAAGAAGGAATTCAAAGAGAACTCATAGCACCTCATAACCCACAACAGAATGGGGTTGTAGAGAGGAAGAACATAATGATCGTGGGTGCTGCATGACCAGGGCCTACCGATGAACTTGTGGGAAGAAGCATGCAACACTATTATTTATGTGAAAAACCGTTGTCCTCGTAGATTACTTGGCATGAGTACACCTGAAAAAGATTTTACTGGTAAGAGGCTTGATATTTCTCATTTGAAAATTTTTGGCTCATCTGTTTACATTCATGTGACAAAGGACGCCAGGAAGAAGCTGGAGAAAACTGCATAAGTTGGGATATTTGTGGGGTACACAGAAACACCCCATAATTATTGTGTGTATTTTCCGAACAGTCGGATGACTGTGGTGCGACAGGATATAAAAGTCAATGAGGTGAAAGCCATGAAGTTGTTGCTTGAGAGGGAGCTAGACTTGAATGCAGAGGAGGAACTTCTTGTTCCCAAAGATGAGCCTCTAGATGTGGATCAACCACAGGAGGAGATTCATGGAATGGAGGAGTCCACTCATGCAGAACCAAACATCAGACAAGGCATAAATCGTACCAAAGAAGCTGAGAGACTGAAGATTGATGCGGCACAGAATGTAGGAGTCCCTAAAGATCAAAGTTAAAACCATAAGAGATGAGCTTATAAAAACAAAAAATTTTGATAGATTAGATTTCCTGGCCCAAGTTGCAGAGTCCATACCCATTGATGTCATTGGTATTCCTTCTCTAAGGGTCCAACAAGATATACCCCATGGAAAAAAACAGACCGATGACATTGTTGTGCAAACATAGGACCATACCCAAATCATAGTTGTCCATACAAAGGAACAAGAATCACATATGAAACTAACAAAAGAAACAAGTGTAATGTAATGTTCCCAAATTTGCACATAGAAATTTGGAACATTAGATTTTGCTACTTTCACTTGGAAGAGGAATAAATGGGTAAGGAGGCCCATGAATAATAAAATTATGAATAAATTCCACCTTAGTAAGGAAGGAAATCATCTTAGGAGCTGTTTTTACACCTCCAAGTGTGAACAAGGACAAATTGGATGGAGACATAGTCAAGTTTGACTAAGTGAACATGCATCCTTAAGGAGGAAGAAATCACTCAAAGTGACTAGCTCAATGTGAACAAGGATCAACCTAGACACACATATGAGAACCGGATTGAAGATCCCTTGGTGTGAACATAGGCATTGCAGGTGGATTGGTTATAGTTGACCAAGTCAATAGCACTGTCACAAAAGGAGGGAAGCTAGCTAGGGCAGCGCAATTTTGAAAGAGGAAGCTTCATGAAGAAGTCACCTCAACCTTGTGTGGGGTCCGGGGTGAGGAGGCTCACCAAAGATAAAAGGAAGGCATATAATCAAATGGAATTCATTCATGTATTCAGATATTTTGGTCTAGATACCAATTGCATACTTCAGCTGTTTAGCCAGAGTTGCTGCACTACTTAGTGCAAGGAATTCCTGTGCAGGATTTCCATCCTCTCTTGAGATCAGCTTGCTTAAGGGATCAAAGGGGAGTGTTTTGAGCTTCATTTTAGTATTTGGATTGATTCCATTCCTTCACATTCAGCCACAGTGTAGTCTACTTCAGAAAATTGCGTCCTTGATGCAAGGGCAGCAACAACAGTGTTGCACCCTTTGATTTTGTGCTCATCTTGTAAGAGGAGGTTCTTATTTCCCTCCGGGAGTTTTTTAGAGAGGCCTTTGGCCATATTTATGTATTATTCAGCTCTGATATTTTATTTACAGTCATTTTTAATGCAGAGTTGCTGTAGACTGCGTTATTTTCTGTTGTCCTACCTTTTGTACATGTATATTTCCGGAAACCTTGCCGAGTGTCTTTTTCTTGATGTAAAAGAGGTTAAACCTCCATTTCTCTGTTATTTGAAAAATATAAGCTTCATATCAGAATTATTCCATCATTTTCTGTAGAAACGCTCCTGGGAATTACTCTCTCACTGTATTCAGAAATTTCTGTTTAGCAAAGTCATGGGAAATCAAGGTTTTCTAGCCTAGTCGGGAAAGAAGGAGTTGCTTAACATAGCTAGAAGCATTATTTTGAGCTTAAATTTAGAGCATAGGTCCCTCATGACCCAATTTATCATATCCAGCCATTTCCCCTGCCTATTTTTATGCTCATTTATGAAAACAACCTTTTTAGGGCATAAAATATCCTTTTTTCCCACTCTCCGGATCATGAAACGAAGGACAAGTTGCTTCTGTAGATAAAAATGATTTATATGTGTTTATTATGTATATTTTAAGCTTATTCATCATAACAGGACCGTTATACATCTTATTCATTGCAGAGTTCCAGTTTCATGCCCTATATTGCTGCATTTCCCCACCAAAGAAAGAGAATATAGGCCAATATCTTGCTGAGGTTATTCAATATGATGGTGTGATGTTATTTAAAATCCAATGAACTTCTCTTCATTTCCATGCTCATGGTTTTCTAAAGCTCCACATTGGTAATAACTCAGGTTATTCCCAATAGTGTAGTTGTTCCTTAGTTGGGAACATTACAGTGGTATCAGAGCACCTTTCTTGGCTCAGCCTGTGGCCTTCAAACCCCAAGAAAGAAGATAAGAAGGAGAGGAGAAAACAATTATGGAGAGGATGAGCTTATTCTCATCCATTTTCAGATCCAAGAAGAAAGAAGAGGAGAAATGCATTGAAACTCCAAGAGGGTTTCAAGGAGGAGAGATTTGCAGAGAGACCTCTAGAAGGTTTCAAGAAGCAGAAGGAGATGCATGCACTTCCTATTCTCATAGAGGAAGTAGAGATCAAGGATACCACTTAGAGCATGAAATCCTAAGTGGGTATTTGGCAGAATACAAGTACCAACCTAGGGCTTCCAAAGAGACCCTAGATTTTCCTCAGTTTATTCAACTAAGAGAATAGAAAAGACCTTGCAGAAAAGGAGAGATCAGAGGCAATAGATTCCTATTGTCTAAATTTGATGGGTCAACTACAGCAATAATTTGGGCAAGAAATCTTGAGGAATTCTTCCTACTTCATCTAGTGGTAGAGAGGGAGGCAACAGAAGTTGCAGCGCTGCACCTGGAGGGTGAAGCCAATGCTTGGTGGTGCAGTCAATTAAGCCATACAAGAGTGACTTCTTTTTCTATGTTCACTCAAGAGCTGATTAGAACCTTTGATGGAGAAATATCAGAGGAGAGTAGGCCCACACTACCATGGGAGGAGGCAAGTACCAGCGTTGCCATGGCCTTGAGAGAGCAGCCTTCTACACCAGCAGTTGGATTAGCTAACATATTGAAGAGAGGACCTCTTGTAGCCATAGAATATTTCCCAAGGGCTCACAAAGGTATGCATAAGTTTCCATGTCTTAACATTTCATAAAATTTTATGGAAAGGGTTGGAGATTTGTTTGCATATGGCCCAGGATCAAATGGTATTGCTAAGATAGAGTAGCAGGATTGCACTATGTTGTGCAAGCTTGAGAGGTTCAAGGGAGATTTGAACCCTCAACCTCATGTATCATTGATGAGTTACACACAACCCTTGAGGTTGAAGTGTGATCTTTTGGAGGAAATCATGAACATTGAGATGGAGTATGAGGCAGCAAATTTACCCCGGAGGAGGGTTGCAGTGCTATCAAGAGGTAGAAGAAAGGAGGCTTTAATTTTAGTCCCTTTGGATCCTTATGGGTCCAAGATAATCATTGATGAGAGAGCCTTTCTTGGAGGTCTCCAAGGAGTTTCATTTCAGCCTCTTATGAAATGCAAAGAGAAAGGTTTGATATGGGAGGATGGTAGACCTCATTGAAGGAATGCCAAGATGGAGAAAGATAGGAGGCATCCACATGAAGTTGAGTCTATGTGGATGGGAGACAAGAGGTTGGTAAGCCTCTTGCATGTCTATGACACCGGGAAGCAAGAGGCAATGCTGTGTTGGCTACTCTTGAGAGAGATTGGTCAACCTATGACATGTCCTTTCCCATGGAGTGAGAAGAGGAAGGAAGATTGGCTGGATACTTTCATCATGGGGAAGCAAGGAGTGTGGATGCATTATGGTGATGTGATCATTATGTTTTCACCACATAGGATGTATGATGGAGGTATGGTGAGGCAAAAAAGTCATTTTTTGCTTCGGAGGATGGAGAGAGAGCAAGGGCAGAATTTCTCTCACACTTGGCATAATGCTGCAAGAGTAAGGAATGACACTAGCATAGTGCCAAGAGCAGCCCTTCCATCTTGGGAGGATATCTACATGTACAACAACATTTTGGGGAGAGTCTTTGACACAATCTATGTCAAAGAATTGAGCTTTGAGATGACAGTAACCCTACTCCAAAGGCTAGCAGCGCTGTCACTTAGGAGCTTGGATTTATTGCTGAAGTGTCCCCAAGACCACTTCACAAGTAATTCACCATGGAGGCATGTAGAAGAGGGGCATGAGGAAGAAATGGATGACAGTATCCCTTACTATGTTTTGATCTTCTTGGCTTGGAGTCACAAGCACAAGGAGGAATATCTACATGCAGCATTGGTGGAATTTCCTTCCATGCATTTCTATGCATACCATCCCTCAATGGAGGAGTTCACTTGGGAGGGCATTCAATTGAATGTATATTAGCATATGGAGAGATGCAAAGCTTGGAAGATGAATAAAATGTTGGCACAACCACTTCCCTACTCACATGTAGCAAGGGAGAATTTGCACTTGAGCCATTTCAGCTCAATGACCAAAGTACATGATGACGGAGGTAAAATTTTGTTTTGTATTTTACATTTCCTTATCTATATGAGCAGCATGTCATACCAAGAAGGGTCTTTCCTTCTCGCATATTATATTTTTATGTACTTGAGGCCACTTGTAGCATTTATGATGGCCATTCTATTTGTTGATTGTGGGGGAATGCCACATGGTTTTTGGTGTGCATCATTGGCACCAAATTATGATTTCATGATTCTCTTTTGTAAAATGGATGTGACAGAAAATAAGTGGCTGGAAACACACTTGTTTCACTATGTATTGAGGCAGGCAACGGATGCCTTGTTTTGGTTCCATGATTGGGACTATGTTCCACCTCCTTGTTTTTACATGTTTATGATTTCATATTACGCTGCTAAAACATTGATTGTAGGAAGCAACATTGGAGGAATGGCACAAGAGGTGAGGAGGCCCAATGAGAAGGTGATTCTTTACATTATACAAGCTGCATATTTCATAAAGAACAGTGGGCAGAACTTGGTTTCCATGTTATACATCTTGCCTTCAAATTAGAGGACTCATTTAGAAGGTTTGAGTTCTTTGAGGAGACACCTCATGGGTGTTGGATTTGATGGGGTGGCTTGGGTCTTTCTTGAAGACCGTTATATTTCAGCCATATATCAGCAGCAGCCCCATATATATCATAAGTGGAGAGAGAAGCAACAAGAGATGTACACTTTGACTCCACACAGTCAGCTATGCAGACCACCTTCTTTGCAGGAGCTCAAGGTGGAAGAGATCCTTCATGAGTTTCCATACTGGAGGGTGACTCATTCTATTTGGCTGATATCTCGGGGAGGAGAGATTCAAATGGGGATGATGAATCCCAATCTATATCAGCCCTCATGCTTCAAGAGGACCTTCAAACAGCCCATTGTTGCCCCCATGGATGTTTCATTGTCACATCATGTTAGCTATTTTGGATGTTCCCCAATGGATGGCTTGCACACTTGGGAGGAGAAACTTGGAGATATATTAATGATACAACACCTTGATCCTTGGAGGATTGAATCATATGAGGTTGCTACACGGGAGGAGAAGATACTCTTCAATATTATCCTTACAGTTTCTTGAGGACAAGCAACATTTGGGAGGGGAGGACTGTAATGTTCCCAAATTTGCACATAGCAATTTGGAACATTAGATTTTGCTACTTTTACTTAGAAGAGGAATAAATCGTTAAGGAGGCTCATGAATAATAAAATTATGAATAAATTCCACCTTATTAAGGAAGGAAATCATCTTAGGAGCTTGTTTTACACCTCCAAGTATGAACAAGGACAAATTGGATGGAGACATAGTCAAGTTTGACTAAGTCAACATGCATCCTTGAGGAGGAAGAAATCACTCAAAGTGACTAGCTCAATGTGAACAAGGATCAGCCTAGACACACATATGAGAACCAGATTGAAGATCCTTTGGTGTGAACATAGGCATTCCAGGTGGATTGGTTATAGTTGACCAAGTCAACAGCGCTGTCACAAAAGGAGGGAAGCTAGCTAGGGCAGTGCAGTTTTGAAAGAGGAAGCTTCATGAAGAAGTCACCTCAACCTTGTGTGGGGTCCAGGGTGAGAAGGCTCACCAAAGATAAAAGGAAGGCATAGCATCAAAGGGAATTCATTCATGTATTCAGATATTTTGGTCTAGAGACCAATTACATACTTCAGTTGTTTAGCCGGAGTTGCTGCATTGCTTAGTGCAAGGAATTCCTGTGCAGGAATTCCATCCTCTCTTGAGATCAGCTTGCTTAAGGGATCAAAGGGGAGTTATTTGAGTTTAATTTCAATATTTTGCTTGAGGCCATTCTTTCAGATTCAGCCACAGCACAGTATACTTCAGAAAACTGCATCCTTGATGCAAGGGCAGCAGCAGCAGTGTTGCACCCTTTGATTTTGTGCTCATCTTGTAAGAGGAGGTGCTTATTTCCCTCCGGGAGTTTGTTAGATAGGACTTTGGCCATATTTCTGTATTATTCAGCTTTGATATGTTATTTACAATCATTTTTAATGCAGATTTGATGTAGACTGCGTTATTTTCTGCAGTCCTACCTTTTGTACATGTATATTGCTGGAAACCCTTGCTGAGTGTCTTTTTCTTGATGTAAAAGAGGTTAAAACTCCATTTATCTATTATTTGAATAATATAAGCTTCATATCATAATTATTCCATCATTTTCTGTAGAAACCCTCCTAGGAATTATGCTCTCACTGTATTCAGAAATTTTTGTTTAGCAAAGTCATGGGAAATCAAGGTTTTCTAGCCTAGTTGGGAAAGGAGGAGTTGTTTAACATATCTAGAAGCATTAGTGTGAGCTTAAATTCATAACATAGGTCCCTCATGACCCAAGAAATCATATACAAGCATTTTCCCTGCCTATTGTTACGCTCATTTCTGAAATCAACCTTTTTATGGCATAAAATACCCTTTTTTCCCACTCTCTGAATCATGAAACGAAGTACAAGTTGTTTTTGTAGATAAAAATTATGTCTATGTGTTTATTATGTATATTTTAAGCTTATTCATCATAATATGACCTTTATACAACTTATTCATTGCAGAGTTCCAGTTTCATGCCCTGTATTGCTGCATTTCCCCACCCGAGAAAGAGAATATATGCCAATATCTTGCTGAGGTTCTTCCATATGCTGGTGTGATGTTATTTAACATCCAATGAGCTTCTCTTAATTTCCATTCTCATGGTTTTCTGAAGCTCCAAATTGGTAATAACTCAAGTTATTCCCAATAGTGTAGCTGTTCCTTAGTTGGGAACATTACATGTAAAAACAGAGGAACAACAACTATATATGAAACTAACAGAGGATGAGGAACCAGAGATCAAATTAACCAAATACATTGGTGTGAAAACAAATGATGAGGAACAAAAGGATAAATTACAGCTCCGTGAATTCCCATATCAGGGACACCTAATACCTTACAATTGGCATAAAAAATCACTTCGTGACCTTTTCAAGATATGCAAATAATATAAAAAAAAGTTTTCCGAAGACATAAAAAAATAGTGGATGAGCTAGAAAGGAGGGTTAGCATATTGGAGAATGATAAGCAAGAACTCATATAGATAATGGATGGTGTGCTTAGTTGTAGGGCTCCTCCAACCAAATACAACGTGTACTTGATAGAAAAATTGATGATATTTAAAAAGAATGTTATCATAAAAAATATGCCTCTCCAAGTTGAAAACAATGATGGTTTCAAGGAGGCATATATGACCTGCAGTAATCGAGATAGAGACTTGATTTTTGAACTATATCAACATAATATTTTGGTACCTCATAATAAAAAATGGAATCCCAACCATGTTACAGGGGATGTCCAATTACGATCCTTTGTATTGTATTTGAGAAATCAAGCCAGTTGGTTGGATGATCTTAAAATTTATTTTCATAATTCCGAGAGCCTTATGTGGGTTAGAGGAGAACATCCCAAACCTATGGAGGTGATAGAATATCATTAATATTCCATCAATTTTCCAAAAGTATTAGAGGATATTTCCAAAAGCAGGGAGATGAGCATTGCATATTTCACAAGACGGATACAATCATTAGAAATTGTCGCACATGCAAGATGTAAAGCAAGGTGGGATGCCTTGGGAAAATAATCCTGAAATAAATATCCTTTGAACTACCTAAAATTAAAGACAACATTAACAAGGGTTTCTTAGTATATTGTTTCCATGGGACAGTGTAGGAATAACTGGATAGGTCTTAGATTTCAGTATCCAATGATCTAGCTTCCAACAAGTATATATAAAAACAAATATGCATTGAAAAAAATAAGAGTTTGATTGTTGTAATGTAATTATGGGGACATGAGGGTATCTTCATCCCGGTGAAGCAGGAGAGAGTGATTATTGTATCAGTAATATTCATGAAATTCCCCCTTCATCCACATATTCAGATTGACAAACTAACCCACCGTTTCTAACACACTGGTTCACTGTTCCCGACACACTGGCTCACCGTTGCTGACACACTGGCTCACCATTGAGGCAACTCATAGATAACAAACACATTATATTTTATGTTGTAATATATATTATTCTCCAATAATATATCACCAATCGCATTGAGAAGTGATAAAAAACTGGTAAAATTATGTTTGACATGTTTAGTTACAATTTCATTACAGTTCCTCTAATAATTTTGTTACATTTCGATTGTTTTTATTTGAATTTGTATATAAGATTCTTTTTTAGGCACCAATATATGAAATTATTTTTTATTTGAAATCTATCTTCCATGACTTACAAAACAATCAATGTATTGAAAGACTGAGTGTAAATGCATGGAGTTATTTAATCACCTTAAATGACAATTCTGTCAAATTAGAAAAATCACCAAAAAAATCCTCACCACCTATCAAACATACATGGACATAGTGAACGAAAAAAATAATACATCTAATACACGAATAAATATTAAAATCAAATTCAAAACAAAATCGTGCACAAGAAGCCTAGAAAAGCATTCATTGTTGGAGCAAGGGTGGCCTCACTTGTTGATTTGTTCAAACTGAAATGAATAATCTTCATCTGTCGGGATATTCAAGTCAATTTCCAATATCGAATTTTTTTGCCTTCTTTTTCTTCTCTTTTTGGGGCTTAGGAAACTCTTCTTCTGCTTCAAAGCCTATAACTCAAAATCACCCAATCCACACGTGAATTTATAATCCATAATATGAATATTGTTGGCATCATCCAAAAAAATTTTAAACAAAGAAATCAACTGTTCAATCTTGGTCAAAGTAGCAGGAGGATTTTTTTGAACCAGGTCTAAGTAGCCAAATAACTCCTCCTTGGCCATCTCAATTAGTTCAACATTTACATCAAGATTGTGACTATCCATGGCGGATGTGTTTTAATCTTCAGGAAGATCCATTATTTCCTCTATATTTGTCTCAAGAGGGTCATTGTATGAATCAGTTGTGCTTTGATGATTTTGTAATTTTTTTGAAGCCATTGAACGAGAACACAACCAACCCACCTTTATGGCATGCTTGCATATGTTTCCACAGATAGACCATGGGAAAACACAAGTTATGAAATTTTTGTGATGATAAGTGACAAGATATTTCTTATTAAATTTAGATTGAATCCTCACCCAAAAAGCATGAGAAATTTTCTCAAGAGGTCTACAATAACTATCTGGAATTATTTTTGCTTTTTCCATTGATGATTCCAACTATTTCTCTTTCTTGTAATTATTCAAAAATCCTTCCTTTTTTAGAATTTCCTTAAACCCATAATAGGGTTCAACTTTTTTTATAAGAGCATATATCAACCAATCCATCCTACAAGAACATTTCTTTCTTCTATCAGATAGAAAGTTTGTCTTTAGGTAACAATTGTATGACTCCACAACATTGTTTGTTTCCTGATTTTCATGGGGAAAATCCTGACAACCTTTCACCCACATCCCTAATTGCATAAAATTTGGGTTAATGAAGATATTTCAGCCATATGAAAACCAAAAAGACAAATGTAACTTAGAATTTTTCAACAAACAAATCTTGTCACCAACAACCCAAGTCTTGTGGAAATATTCTAGGAACTTCTCCTCATTAGAAAATTTGTTAAAGAAAGCATTAATTGCATTTCTCAATTCAATACTGGAACAATAAATCATAATTAAACCCAAATCACTAAAAAAACATTTTTCTATTTTTAGACTACTGGCCAATTGATTCATATTTTTTAGCTATGCTCAACGTACGTGCCAAACACACAAGATAAAATTACATCTTGTGATTCTTCTGCCACATTCAATTCATTTCAGGCATGTTATTTTTGTAATAAATAAAAGTTGTGCTGTAAAATAAGAATATTGAAGTTACCTTAAATCATCGATTTCATCCCATGCATCATCAACCATGAAAACATTAACTTTCCATCTATGATCAACTTGGTGACACCTATGCATGAGCTTCTCCAACCATAGTGAAATTTCCTGGGATGTATTACTTGATGCCACCACCCATGAAACTAACACCCCAATTTATTGCTCATCAAACACCACGAGTGTGTACAATTGATAATATCACATTCAAAATACATATGAAGTCAACTTCAGATCATCAATCATTATTAATCAAATTATTGTACTAGATCAATCATTCTTAATACACTCACCCCATACCTATTCATGTTGAATGTTGAATCCATGGCTATAAGGCTATTATTTTCTAACTTCACCATGGTCTCTAACATCCACTTTGTTTGAATTCCAACTATAAAAGGGACATCTCCACCATTGAGCTTTTGATAAAAGAAAAAATCATTTTTGTGTTTCCTATACCAAAGGTTCACACTCATTTCATCCTTCTTATGAAAATGATAATTTCCTTTCATTAGAAAATTATATATGTTAACAACATCTTTCCTACACAAAAATAAATCCCTATCTCAAGCTACAACATCCACGTCAATATATCTTTTAACATGCATTTTGCAAACATAGTCAACTGACACATCCAAGAAGAAACAAATTTGTACATAGGAAACCGTGTCCCTTGATAACTTTGGTTGATGCAACACCCTAGCATGACCCGAGGAGTCATTTTGGCCATGACAAGGCCATCCTTGTCCATCTACATTCTCATACATGTTATATGTTATTATCACAAACTCAGGGATTTGAACCATAATTTTTACAATGAAATGGCATTGGAATCCCCTATTTTTCACAAATGAGTATCTTCGCTTCATTTCATCTTGTCCCCTTTTGTCATCGGGGCCATATGAACAAACATACCTGCATAAATTTTTTTGAAAACTCAATGCATATGATTCCATGAAAACTGATGGAGCAGTATTAATACCAACATATATACGTAGGATCTATAAAAAAACTTACAATTCATATAGCAAGGAAGAAGTAGGCCTTGAGCATGGATGTTTATTTCGTGCCCAGGTGAAAGAACATGGATCATCTGGGTTCATTTCCTCTCCTCTAATAAAGTCTCCAATTCTAGTTGAAGGGATTTTTGCAATCCGATCAAAGGATTTCATGTGTTTTCCCTGTACAAAATAAAAATCTAAATCTGACCTAGATAAGATGAGCTTTTATTTATGGTTTTGCACCGGAAGGGAAATTATTGACTCCCATTTGACTTTCTTTACCATTTTCCTGACCTAATGATTTGCTGCAACAATTAACTAGTGAGTTTCTGCAACGATTGACCAACGAGTTGGCACAATGGTTATCCAGATGGTTGACCTATGCTCACTTATAAAATGTTCTGAATAAATTGGGTTGAAAAATTGCGTTCTAGTTGTGGTAAAAAATTTAAATGGGTCTGAAAATGTGATGTTATTCGAGGATTCTCACTTAAAAAAACATATCATTTTTCCGTTGAGTGAGTAACTCCTTCCGTAGTGGTCAAGCGAGGGATTTCATTCCGTCAAGCGAGTAACAGGGGAGGACCTACTTTATTTATTCAGGAATTCCCACTTAAAAAAATCACAAACATTATCACTTAAAAAAACAGATATTCACTTTAAAAACAAAACCATTTTCCATCGAGTGAGTAATTCCTTCGAATTTTTGTCAAGTGAGGGCTTTCAATCTGTTGAGTGTGTAATAGGGGAGGACATGCTTTTTCGATTACATAAGATTTATAGGGGAGTAAGCTTTATTGATTGCAACATAGTTCATGGCACCTGGCCTCATGTTTTCCCGTTGACTGGTTTATAGGTTCATTTTCATCTGGATCGATGGGAAATTCGAAGGAATGTGGGAAAATAGTTGCATTCATGCTTGCCCCCGTGTGGAGGTGAGGGGAAATGGGAAACGGGAACAACTACTGAATCCTCAAACGGAAATTGAAAACTGAAATGTAAACCTTCAAACGATAACATCGTGGGACAAAGACAAGGAGGGGGTCGTGGGGCCCATGTTCACCATAAGGGACTCATTGGTCACCGGGGGCGCAAAACCCAAAGGGTGTTCCGTTGAATGGTTAGCTTACTCCTTTTCAATTCCTTTGTGATTGGACGTCTTGAATTGACTGTTTATTTTACATGTTTAGTTGAAATATCAGTGTTTATGTTGATAGTTTCAAAAACAATTGCTGGTTGAGGGATTTCTGCTTTGAGAAATCAATTTCCTATAAGAAAGTGCCCTCGATATAGGCCTTAAAAAGGAATGTGAGCATGAAAAATATATCAAATGGGAGTAATATTTATGACTAGGAGACTATGCACATTTAATGATTGATCTTGATCGCGGTCATGATATTGAATATACATATGAGCTTGGGAAAAATGAATTATCAACCACCATTATTTTGTTGTTATTCTTCTAGAGGTTTCCTTGCTTCAAAAATTGCAAGGGCCAACATAGGAAACTTGTGATTCAATGGCTAGAGAAAGAGGCTACGTGGGCAGCTGAATCACCAATCATGGCATTTCTTGACCTGCTTGCTTGACCTTTGGTGTGGCCATTCTTCACTACTGTGAGATTGCTGGAATCAAAACATCTATTATTTTTCCTTCTGTATGGTTTTAATTTTTTCAATAGATAAATTTCTTCGGTATTTCCCCAAAGATATGGTCGATGTCCTCTTCTAAACTACTTAGAATTAACATCTAGTAGACTGTCACTATTACATTATCTTTGGCAGACTCCACACATGTATTTTAGTGACCTAAAAGAATGTCATTTATTTTTAAACTACAAGTATTCAATGAACACTTTGTCTCATCTTTGACTCACTTGGACATATATTTCATGCGACAACCATATGGATTCAAAGTATTTTCACTACCATTTCTAAGGATGATAGTCCTACTTAACACATAACTCACATCAACAGAAGAAAAATCACATGAAAAAGAAATAAAAATAATATTAAATTCAAATGCGCAAATGATCACCATCCTGACTTCTATAAAAAACAAAATTTGTTGTAAATGTTAAATGTCAAGTAATTGTTCAATTAAAAACCAACAATTTTCCAAGTATAGAGTCAGAAATCAACCTAGTCTTTACACAATTTCTCCTAAAACACTTAGAAAAAAGATAAAAGATGCTTCCCCATAATCCAATATTTCTCTCTTGAGACATGCATCGTAAAAATAATATTTTTGGATTGTGATCAATTCGCGGAAAAGGTAATGGTTTTGGTCATCATAATGATTATCAAAGAGATCAATCCCATCGAGAAAAAAAATGATTCTTCTTATGTAGTGATTGGAGGGCATGTTCTCAGAGTCTAGTGATATAGTCTTTTGGTGATGTACAAATATAATCCTTTGACCTTTGAGGTACATTGCATAATTGACTTTGCTCATTCACAACCATTCACTAGTAAATTTGACACATGCATAGGGTTTCCTGAGACTCCAGAATGTCGCATATAATGATGCAAGAACCAAATAATTAAAATTTTACATCGACCCTTTAGATGATATTTTATGAAATAAGGATGGCTGCAAGGTAGATAGTCCCTTCCTTGAGCTGGAGTTTGAGCAGACAAACTGTCCTTGCTAAAGCATCTGTGTCAGCCAATTTAGTTTTACCAAGTGAAAGTGGTCATAGTATCATAGAAATCTATAAAAGGGACAACTAAGGTGGTAAAAGCATCAGTTTAACCTGTTGATTAGGCACCAGAAGCAGGGGAGAAGGGGGGATACAAGGAAAAAAATTGAACGAGTCTCTGAAGAATCACATCCAACAGTGGTTTAAGCAGATTTAGTTGCTTAATTTGAATTTTTCGAGTTTTTTCCCACATACCAATAGAATTTTATGCAAGAAAGGCAGGGAAAAAACCAAGTACGATTCCACCACTGTCAATAGCAAGGTAACCCCTAGCAGATGAACCTGTTTAGGATATCCTAGTTATATATCCGGTTGAAGCACATGTTGAAGCATCCGTTGCATAAGAAATTGACCTTGTTTCATATTCACCAATTTTAGTGCTTAGTTGGTCCCCCATTGATGTTCTGATTCCTTCCCATTAGCATCCAAACAATCTGCTTTCTATTTTGGTTGTGCAACCATTTTCATGTTCCTATCCTCGGCTTCAACATGTTCATGATTCGTCTAATAATTCATATTTTTAATGGCAACATGTCCAATGGCCGAAAAAATAGTGAAATTACTACAATATGTAATAGAGAATGGTCGAACAAATAGTGAAATTACTACAATATGTAATAGAGAATGGTCGAACAAATAGTGAAATTACTACAATCTATAATAGAGAAGTTTGTTATGAAGGAAGCTTCATTAGCAG
This sequence comes from Pinus albicaulis, assembly GCA_034641835.2. Taxonomy (NCBI): domain Eukaryota; kingdom Viridiplantae; phylum Streptophyta; class Pinopsida; order Pinales; family Pinaceae; genus Pinus; species Pinus albicaulis. The sequence continues at coordinate 792,305,877 of CM076573.1, read as the reverse complement.
CAGGCTGAATCATGATTCATTTCCATGAGTCAACCCTTACAATTCATCTCTTTGACATTAGGCATGAGCTAAGTAAACTCAAGACTCTCATGCCTATCTCAGAGATTGTAAAAATACATACACATATGAAAGAGGTAATTAACTTTATGGGAGTAAAGGAACAACACCAGCCCCAATCTTAGCCCGCTAAAGAGAAAAAGGCCTAACACAAGAACTCAAGGCTAGGCTGCAAATATCATTATCATTTAATATTTAGTTCCCCTACAAGCTGATCTCATTAATATTCAGGACAAGGCTCTTAGTTCCTTGATAAATTATTGAAGCAGTCGAATGGTAGAACAATTAGTGTTTCCAAGAAATGGTCAAGAAATAGAAACTTGACAGAAAATTTGTTTCTTGGCCATTTATGTGTCTATGGGTAATGGTTTTGTTACCATGTATGCTCATGTGGAAATATAGAGGAAGCATGAAAGGTGTTGGACAAAATTGAAAAACAGAATTTGATTACATGTATTGCAATTATTGCAGGTTTAACATTGCATGGGAATAAAAAGCAATCCCTTGAACTATACAAATGAATGCAATCAGCAGGAATAAAGCAAATTCATACTATTAGACGCTTAAGTTTACAATTTGATGTATTTCTTCTAATAATTTCTCAGTTCAAGAAAATAATTGAGACAAAATACTTTCACAAGTGTATTGCACTGACTTAAATCATAATGCAGATACAAGATTGTGAAAATGTGCCTAACTAATCCTAAAAACCAAAATAATTGTTTGTAAATTATGAAATGCTAATCTATTTGAGGAAAAATAATAAGGGACGATTTCGTGTTTCTATGAAAGAAATGAAATTTGACAAATATTTCTCTCTTATTTTCTTTTAAGGATTTGTAAGTAATATTATAATATTGTTTATATTGATCATATCTGAGTCCTCTTCCATTATTTTTCAAGAAAGGATGAAAACATTCTGCTAAATATTTTGCAATCATGATGTAAACTAACTCTCATAACATAAAGTACCATACAATATTCTTAGCAACCATCTACAAATAAATGAATTTCGTAACACTGCAAAAAGAACATTGAAACATGTCTGTCTTGGAATAATGTTTTTGTAGTATTAAAACTAATCACGTGAGAATATAGTATGTTTAGTATGCCATGAATTATATTTTTTCTTCACCATCAGATCTACCTCTACGATAGATGTTGGGGTAGTCCCAAGATCTACATCATATCAATGAATATTGCACATAGGGATGACATATTCAATAACTTAGATGCATCATATCAAGGGATCTTGCACATATGGATGACATATTCGATAACTTAGATGATGATATAATTATGGATTTAGAAATTCTGAATGGAAATAGGGATTAGCTGAAATTACATGTGTAGTCTGACAATAAACAGTTGGAATGTTATAGGCTTTTGCAGTCCATGATAGGCATGAGAAGGCACAATCTAGGCTCACCTTAGTTCAATTAGATTCAGTTCAGTTGGGCCTAGAAAAAAAGAGATTAGGAATGATATATAAATTAGTTGAGCAAGAAGAGCTATTAGGTCTGACGTGAGGAGTACAAAGGAGATAAATAGAGTTGCTTGGATTAATAAGGAAAATCAAATTATTTTCTTAGTGTAATGATAAATATAAAGAAATAAAGGATTTTATTTATAATTATAGTTCCACAATGATAGCCAAGGTGTAGATGGCTAATACTTTCTTAAAGGTGTTGGATGTTATATATAAAATTCACTTGAGGTCTTTCAGGATTGATGGCAGGGCCCAAGTCCAGAGCGATTGTAAGACATTGCAAAACAAGGACATCACTCTTAACACACTGGGACCAATGATGCAAGCCTCCTGGAATGATTTTCATTGAAAAATAAGGACATCACTCTTAACAAGCTGACGCCAATGACGCAAGCCTCCTGGAATTATTTTCATTTGTTCAATGTCAGATTGGAGGAGATGGTGTAGTTGGACCTCCCTTCATTATATAATAGGGAGGCACCCAAGTCCTAGAGGAATAATTGCTGCCTAGGATGCATCGCAGAAGAGTGCAAGTCAAGGAGATTGAGGACCTAAAAAAAGAGTGCCATCATTAGGGTCAAAACATGAGAATAAAGAAACTAAACTTTAGCATACCATTGGTTTTCAATATTAGAATAACATATGCTATTTTTTATGCTTATGAATCAAAGGTAAAGAGGACTAAATTATTTTCTTTCTCCATGCAACAGATAGTGCTAGATGATTCAATGCTTGAAAAATATAAGGATATTAGTCTTAATAAGCTGACAAAAATGGTGCAAGCCTCCCATTTGAGCCTGCTGCCATGATAGCTTATGATGTTGTTTCTAAATCTTAGTTTTCCTATAGTACATAATAGCTCTTAATGTGCTTCACAAAGAAAGTAGAGCCCAAGATTCAGAAGCCCCTCAAACCTCTAGGGGGGAACTAATGTAGTAATACCTCATCCTTCCTATGATGAGGAGTGCTTGGAACCAGAGGTAGAATAACCTCTTGGTCATCTCAATATAAACATGTTGTTCTATAGAGAGAGTGAGTTGACAAGAACAACTGAGCTCCCCTTTTTAGAATCGTAATATTTTCTTATGGAAAGAGGGAAAGAAGAATAAGATGTTCAAGAGGACAAAGAGGTATTTATTGAAGATCATAATTTTGGGTTCTCTTTAGCCCAACTCCAAATGATCTCTCACAACATTATGACAAAAATAATAAACCCAGGCAACATTTCATAGATGGAACCATCGCAGTTCAATGCTTAGAAACAAGAATTTATCTTCTAAGAAATAATTGAAGTTGTAAGTTTTAAACATGAAGAAGGATTTTCATCCCTCCCTTCCAAGGATTAGTGAGCCATATTGTTTGCCTTTCAGTGAGAAGGACCTTCAAACACACACCCCCTACTTAAAAATAAAAATAAAAAAATTCTTAACATCTTGGAGGAAAAATATTTCTTTGAGGAAGGGCACAATGCATCTGGGGTCTGTGTGATTAGCCAAGAGAACCAAAAAATATATCCTGTAGATCACACTTGGTTGTTAGAGTCCATCAAAGCTAGGGGCCATGATCCTTCTTTGTTGGTCGAGATATTACTTGTAGGAAGTAGTATCAAGGGTGGGCAGGAGTGGAGCTATGAGGACGGTGCACTAAAGGTATAAATGCCAATAGAATAGCCGTTGGGTGCAGATATGACATACACCATCAAGACTGCTAAGTATATTTCTCCCGCGTGCTTAGAAGAGTGCCACTCCGACCACCCAAAGTATTTCTTTGCTATATAAAGTCTCAGATATGCAAAAAGATACGGTTTATTTGTGTTTTATATTGATGCTTTATACTACTGGTGCAATATTTAATCTCCTCTTTCAATAACTATGGTTATATTTTGTTAGAGAAAGAATGGCTTAACATATCTAGGCACATGTTCTAAATTGCTTCTACACTTCTCATACCATAATAGAGGCAATATTATATAGTAGGCAAGGAGGCTTCCATATATACACATATGCTTGTTCAAAGAGGTCTCTACAGGAGTTTTCTTCCAACCACAAGCTACAACAACTCTGATATATGGTTGTATACCTTTGCATGTTGAATAAAATGTCAAATCCACTGATTTAAATGCTCTTTATCTGATGTTATTTAATTACATGATGGTTGGACCAATATAAAATTATTTCTCCAGGTAATATTGAACTTAAGTAGTCAATTTCAACAGCCAACGATTTGTTTCATAAGGTGAAAGTTGGCATAAAGGGGCCTTCTAGTCTCGTAAAATCTAGTTTTCTCCTCTAGATGCACCTCCAAGACGTTCCATAGATGCACACAATGGATGACAAGATGAAATCAAATTCAAGAGAATAAATAGCATCTATCCAAACTTCCCATGTCTGCATGGAAATATTATTTATTGAAATTCATCTAGCTGATGATAATGGTTTCTCTGTTCTGGATCAGACAAGACAGATTCATCAGGCACTTCTCAATAGATTAAGTGCTAAAAAAAATATGAAACAATATATAAAAAAAATGACCTCGATGGACCATGTGGGCCTTTACATGAAAGCCACGTTCCTCACCTCTTTGTATCCACACGGCATAACATGTGAGCTTCAACCATGACACTTAACTAACACTTAACATTATGCCATGCTAATATGACATATGGAGAGCAAGTAGATTTCATGCTAATATGCTACAAAACTCAGACCTTAAATCTAACTCCCTCTCACCTAGTTCACTCTTAGTCCACCTAATGCCCTTCCTAGTCCACCTGATGCCTTAGATAGCTCCCCTCACAGGTCACTAAACCCTGGTACAAACAATAAACAAATTCAATAAGGGGGTGACTGGAAACAAAATTAGAGGTGATATTTTGTATTGGACATATTGCTGATAGAATTTTCATTCGCTGCCAGGGGCTTCCACAGTTTTCCCTCTCCTAGGCAAAGCCTTCAAACACCCTCTATTATGAAATCATCAAGAAAAGAAATTTGTGCAGTGATCCATAGTATATAAAAGTCACACACTAAGGATCTATATCGACTAGATCCCACCCTATGCTAATAATTGTGAGAGACACTCTTTTATTAAGGAATTTCATATTTTTTCAAAGAGCATATCTCAAATCAGACAGTAGAAAAAATAGAAAACTCCATACAAATAGTCAAAATGAGTAAGATTCAAGAGACTTGTCAAATAATCAACAAAAATATGTAATAAACAATTAGATCAACATCAATTTCAGGTGAGAGATTCCAGCGACAACTAATAAATAATATTTTTTTATTATTGAAACAATGTACTTGTAAGTTATTATTAGATAGATATTCTTTACCTTGAATTCTCAATTTTGAATTCTAAAGAAAACTGTTCAATATTTCAACACCTATGATATCACAGAGATTGATATTAGAATACAAATTCATACAAAAGAAGAGAGCAGGTAGCAACCCTAGAAGATTTGGCATAAAGAACACACTAGATAAATTCATAATAAGGATCTCTTGTTCACTAGTCACATATCACAATTAGATTGCAACAACACCCATCCAAAAGGCAGCAGCAACATAGTGTTGCCAGGTTGCAACCAAAATTTCCAGTACAAAAGCCCCAATTAATGTACAAACCATAATAAAATTCTAAAAACTTTACTGCAATGAAGTTCAAAGAAATAGGTTAGGAGAATTTGTATACCATCCCTCCAGAAAGCCCTGTTGTCGTTGCGACTGCGATGTCCCATAAGCCGACCACGCCTATACACGTAGTGCTTGCTGTGGATAATCTTGACGATAACCTTGGGGGTAACCTGCAACAATGAATTATACAACCTCGTTTTACTCGACAACGAAATAGAACAAATATTTTAATAAATCAAGTTTCAGTGTCTCTAGAGTGAGAAAATTTTAACTGTTTAACTCTATTTAGATAGGCTAGTCTCTTAAAACCCTTAAATTTCAATGTATAATTCTATTTATTGAAGTTTTCAACAAGAAACAGTGAAATTGGTATCCAGAAACAACATTCAGCACCCACGCCTAGTGCATTAAGCACCTACACTAGGGTGGGGGCCCACAGGATTATTTTAGTGCATGTCTATTTTGGTTATCCCTTAATTAATATGGACATTAAAGTGTAATATATTCTTAATGTTGACTTGAATCAGTTAACTCGAAGTGATAAACTCATTTAGCCGGTGGATTTCGAGTTAGAGGTAGTTGGTGAGGCATGCAGAGTAATTCTAGTTGTAACAGAGTTCGAAGTGCAGTGGTGCATTAGTTAATGCAGTTTGTAATCAGTTTAACTCAATTAAGTGAGTTAAACTCAATTGTGCTACTTGTAACAGTTTGATACACTAGTGAGAGATCAATTGAATTAAATATTATTTAATTCACAATCAATGATCTCACATGCAACTGACGATTTACTATTATTAGCTACATGCATGTCCGCTCCAGTGGAAACCTAGTTGAGATCTAGGTGAAAGGGAAGTGTAACTATCAGTTGTGATATTAGCATGCTACTCAGGTGTAGTTAAAACACCACATGATGCCCATGATACTCAGCGCAGTGTAGGAAGGCCAGAATTCCTTGTGAATAGGGATTGCATTCCTCGTGAATTGCATGAGAAAGGAAGGCTAAAGATAGGCTGAGAATTGGCTGAGTATTACCTAGTTTTGTCTGGATCATTGTGAGAAAATTAGTTGAATACAGGAGGGCTCTTGTGAGAAGGGTTGTATGTAATTGTTTCAGACTTCCTTGTGGAATATACGATATACGATAGAGGGGTTTCGAGCAGCAAGCTTTCCCCAGGAAATTATCTGTATTTTGTTTGATTGATCTTTCTTCATGTTCATGTGATTGGCGATTGTGTTTTTAATTCCACAATTGATTTGTAGAAGTGATTTAGTATTTAACTTTAGTACATTGTTATATCGGGTGAATCCAAGATATACACGCATGTTGTATAATTTCTACATGGTATCGGAGCACAAGAAATTTCAAAATTGAAGCAGGAGATTAGTTTGTGCCTGGATATAATTCAAATTTGCAGAAAGACTTTCTTGGTGCTACAGCTGATTGAAGATCGAAATGGCTTTCAATGGCTTGAGGTTAGAGTATGCACTTGAGGGAAGATCGAACTATATTTCTTGAAAGGACAGGATGGAGGCAGTACTCGAAGACAATGGGTTGAAGGAATTCATTGACAAAGTTGTTCCTAAACACAATGCTGCAGATGCTGCAAATCTTGATGCATGGAAAAATAAAGTGGTAAAGGTGAGGCAAATCCTGCTAGAGGGAGTAAGAGACCACATTGTCTCAAGCCTCCATGGGAAAGCCAGACCATATGCAATGTGGAAGGCTTTGACGGATCTATTCCAAAGCAACAATGACCATAGGAAATTGGCGATCAAAGATAAACTCAGGAAGATCAAGATGGAAAAGAACGACACTATTACGGTATAACTAACGAAGTTTGTCCAATGTTAGGATGAGCTTGGGAGTGTAGGAATAATTTTCACTGATGATGATTTGGTGAGCCTAGCTCTCCTAAGACTTCCCAAGAGTTGGCATAGTTATCAAGACTCTTTCAATGGAAGGGAAAAGCTGCCAGATTGGGAACAAATGTGGTCAGATTTGGTGCAAGGGGAGATTAGACGGAATACCAGAGATGGATCTTCATCTAAGAATGAAGATGAAGAATATTGTGCTTTGGCTGCTAAGGAAAAGAAAGGGAAGAGGAATAAATTCCATTCCAAATTTGAGGCCAACCAAGAAGTCAAGGAGCGCGACATGTCTAGGGTGAAGTGTTTTCACTGTCACAAACATGGAAATTTTGCCACAAATTGTCAACAAAAGAAGAAGAACAAGAGGGCTGAAGGATCTGCAGCTATTGAGGCTTTGGCCTTGCAATTTGAGCTTGAATTCTCATTTATTGCATTCATGGTTTCACGTGCATTGGGATTGGGGTGGTACTTGGATAGTGGTGCTTCCTTTTAGATGACGAGAGATAAGGAACTTTTCAGTAACTTGGAGGAGAAGGATCTCCAGATGCATATTGAAATGGATGATGATGGGCGGTATAGTGCTACCGGGATTGGTACCATTACCTTCCAGAGGCAGTTAGGTGAAATATTTCAATTAAGAAATGTAATGCATGTACCAGGTTTGAAGAAAATTTAGTCTCAGCTGCAATATTATAGGATAGAGGCTATGATGTTGTTTTCAGTGAAGGAAAATTTTTCCTACAACACAAAGCAACAGGGCAAGCCAAGAAGGGTAGGATTCGAGTTAAGAATCTCTATATACTTGATGTAGATGTGATTTATATAGAGCTTCCAACCATTGGGAAGTGTGATAAAGCCATGCAATTGACCCTTGAGAGGGAGCTGGATTTGCATGCAGGTGAGAATGAACCTAAATATGTGGAGCAGCAACATGCGGAGGATCATGGAGTGGGAGCAACCACTCATGCAGAGAAATTTTGAGCCAGATGGATAGAGGGAGTGCATGCAGCTATACCACCAGGTGAGAGGTGGGGCAACATGCATGATTAATCCCAAGAATAAATTTGGGCAGGGTCCTAGAGATGGTGGGTCTCATGGATCAAACTTGGCTATGAGGTTCCAACAGAGAAGCAGTAGTAGTGGGAGAAACCACTCATGTAGAGAAATTTTGAGCCAGATGGGTAGAGGGAGTGCATGCAGCTATACCACCAGGTGAGAGGTGGGGCAAAATGCATGATTAATCCCAAGAATAAATTTGGGCTGGGTCCTAGAGATGGTGGGTCTCATGGATCGAACCTGGCTACGAGGTTCCAACAGAGAAGCAGTAGTAGGATTAGTTAGGTTTATGCAGTCAATGTTAGGAGGACATGAAATCAAAGAGACAGTGTCAGATAATGGAGCACAGATCAGAGTTGGAAACAAGTGCAGAGTGCATGGATGCATATTTCAACAACGCAAAGGATCAAATAGACATGTAAAATAGCTACCATCAGTCAGAAGACTTTGATGAAAAATGCATTATATTGATTCAGTTGTTTGGAGGCTATTCAGTTTCAGAAGTGTTGCATGCAAAGGTTTCATGTGAGAGAAACACTAGAGAAGTGTTGCATGTCACATGCATGAATTGCATGTCGCATGCAAGGACATTACTTTCTTGTTGAGAGGGAGTGTTGAAGTTTGCAACAAGAAACATTAAAATTGGCATCCGGAAACAACATTCAGCACCCACGCCTAGTGCATTAAGCACCTGCACTAGGGTGGGGCCCACAGGTTTATTTTGGTGCATGTCTATTTTGGTTATCCCTTAATTAAGATGGACATTAAACTGTAATTTTTTCTTAATGTTGACTTGAATCAGTTAATTGAAAGTGATAAAATCAGTTAGCTAGTGGATTTCTATTTAAAGGTAGTTGGTGAGGCATGCAGAGTAACTCTAGTTGTAACAGAGTTCAAAGTGCAATGGTGCATTAGTTAATGCAAGTTGTAATTAGTTTAACTCAGTTAAGTGAGTTAAACTCAGTTGTGCTAGTTTTAACTATTTGATACACTAGTGAGAGATCAAGTGAATTAAATATTATTCAATTCACAATCAGTGATCTCACATGCAACTAGGGATTTACTATTATTAGCTGCATGCATGTTAGTTCCAGTGGAGACCCAGTTGAGATCTAGGTGAAAATGGAAGTGTAACTATCAGTTGTGATATTAGTAGGCTACCCAGGTTTAGTTAAAACACCACAAGATGCCCATGATTTCATTCCTTGTGAATAGGGATTGCATTCCTCATGAAATGCATGAGCAAGGCAGGCTGAAGAAAGGTTGAGAATTGGCAGAGTATTAGCCCAATTTTGTCTGAATCAATGTGAGACAATTAGTTGAATAAAGGAGGGCTCTTGTGAGAAGTGTTGTATGTAATTGTTTCATGATTCCTTGTGGAATATAATATATATGATAGAAGGGTTTTGAGCAGCAAGCTTTCTTGGGGAAATTATATATGTTGTGTGTGATTGATCTTTCTTCATGTTCGTGTGATTAGTGATTGTGTTTTTAATTCCGCAATATATTTGTAGAAGCGATTTAGATTTAACTTTAGTACATTTTTATATCGCATGAATCCAAGATATACATGCATGTTGTATAATTTCTACACTATTTAGATAGGTTAGTCTCTTCAAACCCTTACTTGTACGTAAAGCCGCTGCCTGGTGGTGACTTGGAATTTTCTTTCCGTCAATTTTATGTTAGTGAATGGTATGCTTTCTCTGCACCTGGGTAGGAAACGACTGCCTTTGCCCTTTACTGTGCCATGGATGTTTAATTCAATGCTTACACAGGGAATCATCAGGCGTATCTTCATTCAGATCTTCCTCCTCCACCTTTATTCCCACGACGTTCACTGTTTCAGGTTCCCAACCTCCACAATGACATTGATTTTCAATGTCTTGCATGCAAACCGCTTGTTTTCACCGGCATGAGACACTTGTTTTCATCTTAGATACAGGAAAGCCTACACGAGCCACTTGTTTTCATGGTCAATATATGGTGGATATAAGGATATATGTTTTTTCCACAAAATAAGATCTTAAACATTAAAGGCTTAATGACTAATTCTATAATTATCTTTAGGTTCAAGAAGAGATTTTGAAGTATTTGAAATATATGATATTTATATAAGTATTGCCTAAGTATTGCCTTGATATGCCTATTACACGTTATTTTTTCACCATGACATTTGACTCTCCATATAGGTCTATCACTACCTATATTGTGCTCCCTTAGAATTCAAAAACCCTAATGTTCCCAAACAAAGTCTTGGAATTGGAGAAAAGCCCATTAAAACCCTTAAAAGTCTAAATTTGCACTTTTTCTAGCCTTTTCCTATGGGTTCGCAGATACTTGTTCTATATTCTACGGAAACTCCCACACGTTATGTTATTAAAACCTGTTGACGCCCGTAAAAAATCAAATAATAGAAAAAGTAATTTCTAGAATCCCAACTGGTCGAATATTCTCCCAATTGGAAGCTTCTAGAGGCGCAATCAGTTCGAGCTTTATCCCTCCACTCATGGAGCTCTATCCCTCCATTTATGGAGCTTATCCCTTGGTCTATAGAGCTCAAATCCCTTCATGAGAGGAATCCATCCCCCTCTTCATGGAACTGAAACTACCTCCATTTACCTATATATTGAGCTCATGTTTTAGTCTCAAGGGTAGATATACATGTTAGTTGCTGAAGAAATTCTCAAGACAACATAATCTCTACACTAGTTGTTGTTGGCATGAGAATGATCACACCCTTATGTCCATAACTCCATGTTGGTTCAAAGAGAGGAAGTCTTTTCAAACTGAAGGAGGAACGATTGTTCAGGACCCTGGGAGAAACTTGTATGACATCAAGGCATTAGGTTATAAAGTTACTCTTTTCATTCAAGATAATACATACAGATCTCCTTTTCTCATTGAGTTGTTCTTGTGCTTATTTGAATAATTCAATACTTAGACTCCTTGATCACTAAGTTAGATTAGTTGTTCTAAATTATTATATGTTGCAGGTTTTTTTAATTCTTTTGTCTATCTTTGATTGTAGGTTATATTTACTGAAGAAACCTCTTTGGGGCGATTAGATAAAAAAATGCACCGAACGCTGGATTTCAAGGTAGGGGCATGTCTTCTTTATTTGTTTATAATAATTCTGAATTGCAAATAATCTAGAGAAAATTATTTACAAATGGATGTTTGTTTCTATCTATTCGTAGAATACTAGGGAGATTGCTCTTGTCCGCAAGAGGGATTAATCCGTATAACAAATTGGCGACTCCACTGGGGAATAGAACTTAGTTTTCCTCTTTTATTTTTTCAGTTTGAATTTTAGAGTTTTCTGATTTTGACTTATCTAATACTAGGTTGGGTAGATAGCTTTTAAGAATCCTTGAAAAAAAGAGGTGAATATTTTTTTTTTTGTACTTTTCCTTGCCTCCGCAGTTTTCATTAAAAACAATGCGGTAGCCTCCGCAAATTTTAGTTCAGAACAGTGCGGTATCGCTCTGTTCTCCATTAGAAACTGTGGACCCTTGGAAAATTTTTGAAAAAATCAAAATTCTCATTTTAGGAGCCAGATCACTTGATTCTTCGTGTTTGCCCCAGTCTATCTTAGTTGTCAAATCTTATGTGTGAATTTATTTTCAGCAACTTTTGCATCAGTCTTTGTTAAGTTAATTGGGTGCTTTGAATTTTATTTTTTGAGAAATTCTTAATTTGATTTCCTTTGGTCATTACTTCGAGGTTTGTCTCAGTATCTTAACAATTTTGCATCTTTTTTCTTTTATCTTAGTCTGAGTGTTAATTGCCTTTGAGTGTTTTTATTTTTTTTGACTTTTGGAATTCTCACCCAATTTTCTTTACTTACACTTGATTGGTTCTTTAGATTACATTAGAATCATCTTGTGTCTGAGAATTCTCTTGCATATATCACATTTGCATAATTAGAATTCTCATTTTCAGAATATGAATGAAAAATGTGCATAGATTACATTTGCATACTTTTTAAGTGAATTGTGCATAGATTACAACTGCATAGTTTACATTCTGGGAAAACCAATCGTAGATTTAGATCAGTTTCTTTGATTTGAATTTACATGTTTTATGCTTGTTTTAAAAACATTAAAAAAAAAATTGGAATTGATTAGCATTATTTTTTCTTGGTGAAATTAGTGCATTAGATAATTTATTATATTTTCTCTTACTCATCAATTTTTTCATTGTAGGAAGTGAATGGAAACTCTCTCCTTACTTTAGTTAGGATTCATCGAATTGAAAATATTACATTATCATATTCGATTGTACTCATTTTTGGGTTAGATCATAACACCATTGGTTTCATATCCATTTACCCTTTGAGTAAAAACAACAAAATAACACAACGCTTAATAAAATTCAGCTAGTAATTTTTACATTTTCTAGGACTCTTTCCACCAATCTAGTTCAGGACTAGTGCTTTGGAATAGGTTGTAGTTAACATTCCAAAGCAGTTAAAAAAAACAATAGTAATCTTGTGGTAAGGAAAAATTCCAATTGTTGCAATTGTGCTTTGGGAAGCTCTTCTTAAAAGAGTCAAGCACGATATCATGTCGGAACCAGTGAGGTAATCGTACCTATCTCATTGGGAAAGATAGCAGATGTGCACGCACTAAAAATGGTAAACCTCGGATAGACCATTGTCGAGGAGCCTGGGGTCACTTGTTGGTAAACTTTGGATTATATCAAGGAGCTTTCAAGGGGATTGAGCTTGATACTCTGCCCTTGTGTGTATATCAGATTGTAGACTGTTCCCCAAGGTGAATTTGTCTCAGTTGGTGACCTTAGTGGCCATAATCTTTAGGATTTTTCCCAAGGTGGCGGTGGAGGGAAGGTCCCACTATACCTGGACTAGACGTTGACTAGAATCACTTGGAATTTTTAGAGGGTACACTTCACTTCGAGATGGCATAGTGGAGGTACTTTCACCGGACTATTTCATTAAGCAGGTTGTTAGGGTAACTGCTCCGACTGCTAGTTTTTCACATCGATCTCTGCGATGTTGGATTTCATCACCAACTAGTGATTTCGCTGTGAAAACAAACTCTTTATGTGTGGTTTGACTCCTATATTTGATATCGTGTGTTTATTTGTTTGTTTTTACTTTTTAGAGACCTTAGGTGTGAATTGTGAATTTGAATTGTTAATATTTTCAAATTGTTAATAAAATTCACTGAAGTTGAATCTAATGGAGCCTGTTATGGAATTTACCAACCAAGGAACCCCTTTTAACGAGAATCATAGTACTTTTCCTTTCTTTGGAAATGTTGGTCCTCCTTATATGGCTACATTGTCATTACCTGGATTTACCATAGGTTTATCGGTATGGTTATTTTCAACTTCGTTGGCCTCGAATACTCAAATTGTTCCACCTCAATCGGATGCTTCACCTCAACGGAGCTCACCATCTCAACATCACCAACCTCATGTTGACCATTTACCTTCTTCTCCCAACATGTATTCCTCTCTTTTTTCCTCTTCGCTTGGTAAAAGCCTTGACACTAGTAACCAGGTGGCTAAGAAGAAGAAGAAAGGGAAGAAGAAGAAGAAGAAGAAGCAAGATAAGAAATCAGTCAACCAACCAACCATGGTTGTAAGTGTTGGTAATGTTGAGGAAACATTAAACATGCATTGCAAACCCAGATACCCTTGCAAGCTTTGTAAGGGTAACCACTTCCTTATCAATTGTCCTGGTATTCCTAAGGTCTTGGAAGTATGGTCAGAAAAATCCTATCAACTAATTGTTGATTCATCAACCAGTGATTGTCAGGTTCCTGGGAAAAAGGGTAAAGTTAGGTTTTCTTGTAGGTTATGCAAAGGGAGTCATCAAACTCATATTTTCCCTCACATGGATGAAGCCTCAAAATTGTTGGAAAACCTCACTGTTCCACAGCAACAACTTCCAACTAGTTACCGTAAACTTTCTCCCAACCTATCGTTTGTTGACGAAGTGATTGATCTAATTCCAAGTACAGTCAATCCCACTATTACATTGGAGAGTGAAACTCATATCACTCAGGTTCATGATCCTTTAGTTGATCAAGTGGTCGACTCAATTTCATATACGGTCAATCCCACTCTCATTATAGGGAGTGAAATTCATTCCGCTCAAGTTATTCTTGTAACATCATATTCTTCTAAGCCAAGGGGCATTTCACATGTTTCTATAGAACCCCCTCCAAGTACTGAGGTATTTTCCTTTGATTGGAATAGACTTATAGAACCTCGTCTTCCTTCCTCCATCCCTTTCCAAATCATTGTGAAGGCTTGTGGTAATAATGTGCATCGCATGAATGTAGATGAAGGTGCTTTTGTTATTATTTTATCCTCAACTACTTGGAAATATTTGGGTTCCCCTCAGCTTGTGCCTGTTTCACAGAATCTGTCAGCTTTTAACAGAACCATTAGTGAACCTTTAGGGATCCTTCCTAAGTTTCCTATTACCTTGAAATGTAAAACTGTTTGTATTGATGTTATGGTAGTCTGAGGCCCCTTCGATTTTAATTTTCTCCTCGGGTGAGATTATGTCTATGAAATGAAAGCTGTCGTATCGACACTCTTTCGCGTGATGTCTTTCCCTTACAATGGAAACATTGTGACTGTAGACCAGCTTTCGTTCGTTATTCTTGATTCGACTACCAAAAATTTGACACCCCTAAATTTTTTTTAATTATAAATCTTCCGGGAAATCACATAAGAAATTTTGGAACCGACGCGTTTGGAACTACCAACTGTAGCTCATCAAGTGTTTCAAAATACCAACTGTAGTTCATCATCAGGATGATGAACTACAGTTGGTAGTTCGAAACGCGTCAGCTCCAAAATTTCTTATGTAATTTCCCGGAAGATTTATAATTAAAATGTTATGGATCACAGAAGCTTGCACTCTCAACCCCTAAATTTTCCTTATACGGAAGAGGTATCTACCCCGCCACGAGTTAATTATGTGGCAACCAGTCCCATGTTTTCAGTTACTGATGCAGGCGAGCCTCTCACTGTTTGCTCGACTTCCTTTGACATAGATCTGGTAATTGACATGGAAAAACCTATGGGATTATTTTAACGCGATGTTCTTATCCCTATTGAGTCCCTTGACATGTGTTCCTTCCATAGAGATGTTCTTCCATCCGATGAAGACCTCTTGGAAGCCATGATCGAGGCGTGTACTTTGACATGTGTTACTTCCAGTTTGAATCCATGACAAGGTTTCATGAGGATAGTTCTTTTACTGTGTTAACCTCATTAAAAAATGAAACAGGCCCTTATTAGGAGAGTTCCTTTTACTATGTCAACCTCACTAAAAAATGAAACAACTTCCCATGAGGATATTTCCTGTTACTGTGTCAACCTCGTTAAAAAATGAAATAGGTTTCCATGAAGATAGTTCTTTTCCTATGACAACCTTGTTAAAAAATGAAATAGGTCACCATGAGGAGACTTCCTTTTACTATGTCAACCTTGCTAAAAAATGAAACATGTCTTTGAGCATATTTCCTTTTCTTGTATCAAGCTCGTTAAAAAATGAAACAAGTTTCCATGAGCGTAGTTCTTTTCCTATGTCAATCTCATTAAAAAATGAAACAAATCCTCTCCTAATTGAGTCGAGTCTTTGATTAGATCTCGTAAGTGTCAAGTCAAGTCTTTAATCTGATCTCGTAATTGAACCTTCATTCCAACCACCTATGAACCAGTAGTCCACTTAGGTGAATGAAATGAAGCTTGGGGGGCATATGCTCTTGCGGTTACGATTAGTGGGCATTGAAACTGATCTCAAGCATGATTTTTTACTGTATTTAAAGCTTGTGTAAAAATGAAACAAACCACTCTCAAGAACATTTTTCCTACATTTCAAGCTTGTGTAAAAATGAAACCACTCTCAAGCATAATTTTTCCTATGTTTCAAGCTTGTATAAAAATGAAACCTATATTGAGTCCATTTTGGTTATTATTTTCAAGACTCATTAAACTCATGAAAATCCCGAGATTATTTTGCTATCTTTCATTCTCGTAATACACATGAAAATTTTGAGTTCTTTCCATCTTTTCCAACTCGTAAATTAAATTGAAAGTCAGACAACTGAGTATACTTTTATCACTTTTTCGGGCTCTTTAAAATTACGAAAAAGCGGAACCTTGGAGTTCTCTTTTAAGCCCTTTTCAGACTCTCTAAATATGAAAATATTTCCGAGTACTTGACTATTCAAACTCGTTAAAGGAAATGAATGGTTATCCCTTCAATATAAGTTTACCCCTTTTCCAGACTGAAATGGAATGTTTATGAAAAAGGTATATGTTGACTAATCATGGTCAATAGGGTTCTCTCCTGTATTATTTTATCATTTTTTAGGCTTGAGAGATTAAATTTATGAAAAATAACAACCATGGAGTTTACTTATGTTTTTCTTCTAACTCCCTAAAACTAAAAAACATCGAGTTTCTCCTATACTGGACTCATTAAAATTTAAAAGTAAAGGACCCGTCGATTACAAAAGGACTGAACCACTCCTTCTTAGGGTTCGATTTTAATACTAATATGGACTCATCTAAAGGATGAGCTTACAAAAAAAAGAAAATTTTATCCTCCTCAAGCTTGTCAAAAATAAGGAGGTACTTTCCAGTAATGGCGAGGGAAAAAGAGAGAAAAAGAATCCAGTTGTACTCCTTTTTTAAAAAGCAGTATACCACTCTTGAACACGACACTTTGTCACACTTGTACCTGGGTTGGGAAATCCTTTTTCCAACAATTAATAAAACCACATTGAAAGTCTTTAGCCGGTTTCTGAGTATTAGTTTTAAGTAAATTGTTACCAAACTATCTGTAGTGTCGTTATGTGTTCAAGAGATAGTTCAACTAAACCATTCATTGCAAACATTTGTCTACATTCACATTGACCATCCTTGAGTCATTCCTTGCAAATATTTATTCAAAACTTGATCTAATGGTTTCTTGTCGTGGGCTTTCCTATGACGGATCAATTTCTATCGACGACAGGTCATCATCTAGGAATTTGATCTAGAATCCTATCAGTACCTTAGAATCTGCATGCCCTAATGGTGGGTTTCTCACCTTCGATGACAGGTTTCATCATTGACCTTCGATCGAATGATTCTGTGAAGTGTTCGACTGCAAATTATTCGTTCACACTTCATAGATTGTATTGAGTACTTTGAGAGCCATTGTCATTATTGGTGGTTTATCTCACACTTCTTAAAAATTCACATCATTGACTGGTAATCAAGTGGTTTCTACCATGTTTGAATTCGACACAATCAATCGCATGGATAGAATCGTACTAGTTCAGGAAGCGGAAATCAAGACCCTAGATCTAGTTTCCACCATCTAGGCTGCGAGGAGTTTTATTATTCATGATACAGTAGACTACTTATGACATATGGTTGCGCCCATGCTGTGTCTACTATTGATGTAATATTAAAATCATATCTATACCAGAACATTTAGTTAGTTTTGATCTGAGTATGGGAATGCCTACCTCAGTTATGATATATATATATATATATATATATATATATATATATATATATATATATATATATATATATATATATATATATAGGCTTGTATTGAATGTTTTTACAGGTTTTCAACTGCTGTGTCCGCAATCCAATCCTCGGAATGATAAAGCACTTCACTCTTCAGAACAACCTCAGACTTCGCACTTTAGGGGGAAATCTGTTACATATTATTTTTTCAAAATGACATTTGACTCTCCATATAGGTCTATCACTACCTATATTGTGCTCCCTTAGAAGTCAAAAACCCTAATGTTCCCAAACCAAGTCTTGGAATTGGAGAAAAGCTCATTAAAACCCTTAAAAACCAAACTCTGCACTTTTCCTAGCCTTTTCCCACGAGTTCGCGGATGCTTGTTCTATAGCCTGCGGCATCTCCTGCGTGTTCTACTATTAAAACCCGCGGACCCCCATAAAAAGTAAAATAAAAGAAAAAGTAAGTTCTAGAAGCACATTTGGTTGAATATTCTCCCAACTGGAAGCTTCTAGAGGCGCGATCAGCTCAAGCTTTATCCCTCCACTCATGGAGCTCTATCCCTCCATTCATAGAGCTTATCCCTTGGTCTATGGAGCTCAAATCCCTTCATAAGAGGAATCCATCCCCCTCTTCATGAAACTGAAACTACCTCCATTTCCCTATAAGTTGAGCTCATGTTTTAGTCTCAAGGGTAGACATACATGTTAGTTGTTGAAGAAATTCTCAAGAGAGCATACTCTACACTAGTTGTTGTTGGCATGAGAATGATCACACCCTTATGTCCATAACTCCATGCTGGTTCAAAGAGAGGAAGGCTTGTCAAACTAAAGAAGGAAAAAAATTTCAGGACCCCAGGAAAAAATTATACGGCATCAAGGCATCAGGTTGTAAAGTTACTCTTTTCATTCAAGATAATACATATGGATCTCCTTTTCTCATTGATTTGTTCTTGTGCTTATTTGAATAATTCAATACTTATACTCCTTGATCACTAAGTTAGATTAGCTATTCTAAATTATTATATGTTGCAAGTGCTTTTAATTCTTTTGTTTGTCTTTGATAGCAGGTTCTACTTACTAAAGAAACCTATTTGGAGCGACTGGATAAAAGAATGCACCGAACGTTGGATTTCAAGGTAGGTGTATGTCCTCTTTCTTTGTTTATAATAATTCTGAATTGTAAATAATCTAGAAAAAATGATTTACAAATGGATGTTTGTTTCTAGCTATTTGTAGAATACTAGGGAGATCGCTCTTGTTTGCAAGAGGGATTAATCTGCATAAAAATGCCTTGATATGAGGCCAATAAGATGGAAAAACTTTTGATTGGATGCGAAATAATATTTTTCAGAATCTGATAAGAAAAATTTGATTAAAAGGTGTAATAAATTCTTTTGGTTCTCATTTCAAATAATAGATTTCAAACAAATGGTTACAATAGTCCGTGCAGCCCCGTAGGGGTAGCGACTAATAAGATGTATTATTCCCAAAGTAATCGCCCCAATACCAGTCATGAAGCCAATTTGGTTCATGTTTCCTATGCAATTACATCGATGTAATTCCTTGTTCCAATCGTGAAAAATACATGTGCCAACCATATTCTAGAACTTCCCCTATCTTTATCATGAACCTTGGACTCCTTTTGTGGGTCATATTTGACGTTGGTGTCAATTGTAAACTTCTCTTCTAACACTAGTTAGATGCATAATATGCATATTTTTTTACTTTTTAATTAAAAACCATATATCCCACATGGAATTATGGGCAAGTACAATACATTATCGATATACCACTTATGTTTCTCATCTCAATCGACGATGACAATGACCTTTGGTGGTGTGTGGATATTGAATCAAGCATTTGCATAAGTATATAGCCCGCAACTATCGATTCACATTGGACTTTGATAATAATGGACATGAAAAAGGTCAGAGAGCTTAGTGAGAGAGAGACTAAACTTATCCACTTATGTTATTTGGCTAAAAATATCCTTCAATTTATTTTTTATTTCAACTAATAAGATCATCTCTTCTTATTTTGAGAACTTGATGTAGTCTCTTTTAAAATAGAGACTATTTTTTTTTTCTTATTGTTTTGGAGCAAGGGAAGGAGTCCCTTTTCCCTTCAATCACATAAAAATAATGTGGAACATGCCACACCATATTTATACAAACATAGTTGGGATGCATAAGTGTGAAAAAGAGCTATAAGGTACATAGGTGTGGATTGCAAGACTAGAGGGCAAAATTTGAATACTTGAGGCGAGAGATTTAATCAAGCCAAGAAAAAAAGTGTTGACCAAATAGTCATAAAAAAATGGGTACGAATTGACAAATGGGTATAATATTGAACACCTCCAAGAATAAAGTGATAATGCATGAAGATCAAAAAACTATGTGAGCAATGCAAATTTGAAAATTGATGAAGACAAAAATGAGAATGTGAGAGGAAAATAGAGAATTAAATGTATTCAAGGTTGATGAATGGGAAGTGAAGCTGCATGACTATTGGACTCCCCCATACCCTCTAGCGCTCCCTATTTCCTCATTCAATCTAATTCTTAATATATATTTTGGTCAAGATATGAAAAAGAATAGGAAGCCATGAAAGCTTTGTATCCAAATATTTTCGGAATGAAATACATTAAAACCCCATTTGAATTTTTTTTCCCATTTGGGTTTCTAGGTTAAATATGGTGTATCTTGTGTCTTGAATTTTTCAAGTTTTATGTATGATTGTGTTTTCTAGATTCATGTGTTAATACTAAAATTTAATTGCTACTAGTGAATGGTGAGAGCAAGAGTGTAAATGGTGAGGGTAAGAGTGTAGATGAGAGGGATGATAAGTGAGCTATTTGTTATTATTTAGTTTCCCCCAAAATAATGAAATCCATAAATTACAAAGTGTCTACCTCCAATTCCCTTCAAAGTCTGAGAAATATGGTTGTTAACATTGTGTATTACAAAAATGTAGGGAGTTGCTAAATTTATTTTTTTGTGACTGATAGAAAATTTTCTCAACAAACTACCATCTATCCATTTGAGTTGAGATTCATTTATTGGGTGAATCTTTACATAGTTAGGTATATTTCTCACTCCTTGGGTGACTCTATACTATAGTTGAGACATTTTCCCACTTATAAGGGACATTTTACTTCATGCCTTGGTGAGTTTGTTGGAATTATTAACAATTACTTGGATTATTGTTTACTATGTGATTTTTTCTCATATCACACGATTTTGGGTTGTAAATGTATAGGTAATTGTGAGGAAAATATAATATATATGTGATTTGTTTGTTCCTAAAGATTTAGGAGGTTGTTATTTCTAGTTGGAATTGAGAGATCTCTCTAACTGGTTAGCTCCTAGTTTGGTGTGAGGTTGAAATATTCTCTCAATAGGTTGTTGGTGTGGTTAATATTTTTATATTTAGACAAAGTTTGATGTATTTATATTGTATTATTTTGTGTTTGAATAATATACTATGATTAGTTTCTATATGAGGAAATCATTTTTACTCTCCCATTTTCTTATAAATTTTACATCACATTGGGAATTTCACTTCATGCTCGGGTGAGTTCACATCCCCTTGGGTGTTAAAATTAATCCTTGAGTTGAGTTTATATATCCTAGACATTTTCCACTTGACTATGACATTTCCTACATACTCGGATGACTTTGTGTGCCCCTAAGCATTTTATTTCAAGAACGGTTGCTTTCATGTCCACTTGGATTGGATTTATTCGTGTTTAGTCAATTAGATTCCTCCCCATGCTTACTAGATTTTGCTTGTTCATTTCTTAAATTTTGGAGCAAGTTTATCCCTCACTACAATTTAGTTTCATTGATTGGAGGGATTCATCATTCCCTAGGTAGACCTAAAGGGACACACATTGTAGTTTTTTTATTGTCTAGCTGATTACACCTATTTGTAAATTGTATGTCCCGACATGTTGTATGACCTCCCTAGATTGAAATTTAGTTGTTGTTTGATTGGAATTTCACACTAGAATATTATAATTCCCCTTGGGTTAATTGAACTCCCCCTAGTCGATTTCATATTTCTTGGTTGACTAGGCACTCATATAGTCAATTATCTATTGGTAAGTTGAATTGCTAATTTCATTAGATAGTTGAATTCTCTATTGTTTGGTCAAGTTAATTCTTAGCACATAATTGTGCTTTATCTGTATGGAATCTAGAACTAGAGTTGTTACAATTTGGAAGCTTGTTCATGGTACTTTAGGCTTGCACTTAAAAAATTGTCAAGATATTTCCATTGTTATTTCAACATCTACATGAACTCTTAGCATGACCAAATAGGAATTGTGTTCCTATTTTGAATAAGTGACATTGAAGGGAGTGGAAGAATTGTGCATTTGACACCAACCTTGATAGCTATGGAAATAAGTATGTAGTTTTAATACCACCAAGGTGTTCATTAGTTGATAAAATTGGTCCTACCTAGCCAAAAATAGAGGAATGAACTAGACTTGAAGGAAGAAAATAGTTTTCGACCACTATGAGCACGTGACTAGCAAGATTATGTGGAGGAAGAAGCCATCTACTTAGTCTAGATTAGAGTTGATTTTTGTGTGTATACTAAAATGAGAACCAAGGCCTACGTTTTGCAATAAACCACCTTTACATTTTTATACCTATTTTTTAAATATGGTATTTGGCCCATGGTATCCAACCCATGGTATTAATAATAATGTGTCCCATGGTATTTGGTCCATAGGCTTCACCTAAATAAAACTTCTTTTTAAGTTTTTGTAAATATAAAGAGGTTTATGGATTAAATATAAAAATAGGTTTTATTTATTTACCATACCTGTACTTTATTTATATTTGTATTTATTTACCATAAGTATAAAAAGAGGTTTTATTTTATTTACCATACCTCTGGTTTATTTATATTTTTATTTATTTACCATATCTATTTGTTGACTATCCGTAAAACTCTTCATATTTAAAATTTATATTGTTTAAATTTATTTTTTATTTTTTATTTATATGCTTATGTAAGTTATTTTTAAAGCCGACATTATTTCTATTGGCTTCTGACATACTTACACATCGAGGTCATACTGGGTTGTAGAATGCGCCTCTCAGTGCAATAAACATGACATATTATTACATAAGATTTGGAGAAAAGTTGCATGTTCATTTTGTGGTTTCAATAACCATAATGTTTCGAGGTGTTGGAAGAAGATAGCCATGCATAGGAAATTTTCAAAGCAAAGGAAGCATAAACCCAAAGGTCTATTGGACAAAGAAAACTATTTTGAAAAGAAGATGCAATTGTTTTGCACTCATTGCCATAAGCAAGGTCATATTGTATACAAGTGTTGGAATTTGTATCCAATAAGTCAACCAATACATTTGAAGAAGGTGGAGAAAGAGAATGAAAAGAATGGAAAAGAACATTCCATAATTGATGTGGGTCAAGATGATTCACATGATGATGATGTGAAGCTGAAAGAAGTGCCATTGAAATAGTTTGGTAAGATATGGCTAGATTTCTTATCCAATTAATGCTTTGCATGTCTTTTGATGTTAATGCATTTCTTTGCCAATGGAATGCATGTTGCAAAGTTTACGCCAGGAAGGTGATTGAAAGTGGAGTATGTTGACTCACTTTATTGCAGTAAAATTTGTTCATTTCAGCTTTTAAGTACAAGTACATATGAATGGGGTTCTTTTACTTATGAATGTACTTGTGAGAGAGTTGAAGAATTGTATATATGCATGAGAATTTGTGTGTATGAACATTGGAATTTTGATGGTTTCATTGTGTTTGAACATGCATGAGTAATTGACTTGTGTTGTTTGATTGCTTTGTTTAACATGTATGTTGTCAACTTGAGAGTGTTGATCATTTGCACATGCATGGGTGTAAACTTGTGTTCTTGTGTTGATTGATTGTGTGTTACATGCATGCCATATAGACTTGGAAGAGTTTATTTTGTCTCCAAAGATAAAAACGAGATGTTGACGAAGTGTTTCATGAAATGCGAAATTCTTTTTGTTTTGGGAAAAGAATCATCAAACTGTTACATATGTTTATGCTTGACTTGAGAGTCAGTCGTTTGAAGAGGCATGTTTTGTCGACGGGTTTGTACACCGAAATGTGAGAGTACACGACAGTGATCACATGATGTGAAATTTTTTGCTTTGAAGGAGCAAGAGGATATGTTGTCAAGTTATGTTTATTGCATGATGTGTTTTTCCGATAAAAACAACAACCATCAATTTGAATATGTTGTGTTTATGAAAATATGTCAAAAAAAAGAAGTGTGCACCCAATGTAGACCATTTTATGTGTTGACGCCAAGAAGAGAAGGAGATGGCGAATGCATTCTTCCAAATGTGGAATTTGGAACCATGGAGGTAAAAGAATGGTAATTTATTTTCTTGTTATTACTGATGTATGAAATCATTGCTATAGTTCACTCAGATGGGCTTAATTTGGAAAAGTGGTTTCCAAGGAGAAGCTTGCATCGAATGCATGTTTGTGCAAAGGAGGAACATGATTCTTAGTGCGAAGGCAATCAGTTAGTTTTCCAAGCACTAAGGAATCGATTTGGTTCAAAAAAAATTTATATCAGTCAGCAAGCAGCCAAAAAGTGTTGGATTGGGTCAGCAGAAAAAGGAGAACAATGGTTGAAGAGCCAAGCATTTGCAAGGCAAGGCATGTTAGTGAACCGAAGTGGTTGTCATGGAAATTTTTCCAAGTAGAATCAAGATGATAGAACTTGGGAAACATAAGAGTATTTAGCTTTCATAAGATAACCAACTTTTGTCGGTCCAAAAGCATGTCAGTGGGAAGGTGTGATCAAAATCTAGATTAAGGGCAAAAATTAGCTCAAAATTAAAAGTGCTCAAAATTGCACCAAACTAGAACGACAACGATTGACCCATCGCTAGGAATTCAACGCAACTAGTTTCGTCAAAAACCAAGTTCAGATGAAGAAGTTATAGGCTGCTGATTGCCATTCAAAACAGGGAATTTAAAAAAAAAATACAGAATAGGTACAGGGTGATGACATGGAAACCTAGTCACCATGCAGGGAATCTTCTCTAGTTTTTTTCCAATGGGACTGTGACAAGTGTCACAATTGGATTCGCTAGTTTGGTTTGTGAAGGTGAAATTTTCCCAATGTCCTCCAAGGTTGAATGTCGGTTCATGATGAATTCATGTGTGGAAATTATTTTTTAATATATCAAGGTTAGATATATATATATATATATATATATATATATATATATATATATATATATATATATATATATATATATATATATATATATATATATATATATATATATATATATATATATATATATATATATATATATATATATATATATATATATATATATATATATATATATATATATATATATATATATATATATATATATATATATATATATATATATATATATATATATATATTTATATATTATATGGTTTTAAATATAATATAATATATTATTATATTTATATATATATATATATATTAATATTAATTTACAAACTTTATATTATAATTTCCACATATATTAATTCATATTCCAAAGTCGATTCATTTATCACAATCCAAATTTCAATTATATTAATATATGGGCGATGCAAATATCAAAGGTTTGAGCATATATTATGTTGAAGGAGCGCATATGTTCAAATTTACTAATTGGAGGAGCGCATATTATGTTGGTCGAGCATATATTATTTATTCCAAAGCTTTGGCGTGACAAAATATGTGTATACTGGGCGGAGTTCAGGGTCAAACCCGTGACCTCCCCCCAAAAAATACCGCTTTTTACCAATAGGATGTGGGTGTTCCTTGTAGAGCAATGCACCCAAATTACATGTAAACTATAATGCAAAGACCGATGGTGGGAAGGAGGGGGCCAACCCTCCTCCCACATGATCGTGCTAAAATACCTCACAAAAACACTCAAATAAACATGCTTAGTGCATGCTTATCTCTCCTAATCCACCATTAATCTTAATTGATTTCTCAGTTTAATCTGGCGAGATTTTTTGTAGCGCCCCAAATTTGGCAGATTCTCCAAAATTGTTGGATTTAACTGATAGTTCTCCAGATTTGGAGGTAAAATCTAGGGGAAAATTAAAGGAGACCTATCTTGAGCAATTTTCAACCAATTTTGGCTCAGGAATAGTCATTCCTAGCATATTGGCATGCTATGAATCCATTCAAACATCTTGCAGAGGAAATGGAGTAAATATACAGGTGTTTTTGTCACTTAAATAAATTTGAATCCTAGGGCCACTAGGAAGGAAGGCCATGCCCTGATCAGCTGAAGGCCAAACAGAGTGAATGAATAATCATTTTTATATGTATTTGATTCTCTTAACACAGTGGTATAGTTTTCAGAAGCGTTGGAGCACATCTGAAGGTGATTTTTTCACTTTGGAGATTAAACAAGCCCATGGCCACCAAGGTGGGAGGTCAAGCCTAGATAAAATGGAAACCAATTTCAGAGGTTGAATAGTCATTTTTGGGGTATTTGAGTGCTCTTAAGCCAATGGAATAGGTTGCAAATCCATTGGATCTTTATATATGTATGTAACCATACAATTAACTCTTAATCCCAAGAGGGCCTATCTAGTTAAAGCAGTTCCATGGAGATGTAGCCCAGAAGGGGTGAACTCCATTATCATCCATTATGTTATGTGATTATTGTGAGTTATTTTTCTACATTTCAGTTTCTATACATGAGTTTTTAAAATCTAATTAATGCATAATTTTATCATTAAAGATACATGAAACTTGACACATAAACCCCTTCACAAGTGGTTAAATTGAGATGATCCTAATGACATTTTTTTAATATTGATGAGGGAGCTAGCATAGAAATAACTAGTTTTCCCATATTCAGATGAACAAGTGGATTTGGTGGAATTTTTTCAAGTATGGGTAGGGGTAGAATATACATGAGTACACCACAAGATTTCAGAAGATGTTAATAATGTTGGGTATCTCTCAAAAGAACCCATACATCTAAAGTATTTTGGGGGTCTACACAATCATCATTGAAAGTAAGTGATACTATTAAAGCCCAAAAATTTGGACATGACTTGTGTGGAGGAGAAATACCTGGAAAAAATAGGCCAAAAGAAAGGGTAATTGAGTGGTTCAAAGTAGAAGGAAAAATATGACGATTTCAAAGAAGGGTAGAAGAGGTGGAAAGGTGAGGATGACAAGAATCGAACAATGAAAACATACTAGTGTAAAAACATTGTAGCAATAACTACAACCATTGTATCATTGATTTCCACATAGGGAATAAGTGTTAGAAATTACATTCCTGCTAGATTAGGCAACAACCCCCTTTTTTATTTATTATTAGTAATAATAATAAATAAATGAGGGCCCTTAGTTATAAAATCCAAAAAATCAATTAGGATTTGTTTGCCTTTTCAAATAAAACTTTCTATCATAAACCCATAGAAATCCCTTAGAAATAATATTTAGAAACACTTAAGTTTATGATAGATTATAATAAAATTGCTCTTTAAACAAGATAGCGCATCCATAGCAAAATGGTATACACTTTATAAAACTAAATATTTATGCCAATATGTAGCATGCATCCTGTGTAAGCACACAAATGCATTGGTCGCAGATCGCATAGCGCAGAAAACAGAAGTGATTAATGAATAACTTTTGCGCTATTTTCAATTTTTCGCTTTTGCAAGATTTGCAATGTGCGCTTTTGCGCTATTGCGCAATTTCTGCTTTTGCGCTATTTTACATAACTGCGACGACTTCATTTTGCAATATTGTGATATTGCGACATTGCGATATTGCGATATTGCGTAGCAAATCGCAGATCGCAATGTCGTAGATTCATGTAGGTGCGTTGTCCAAAGGCAATCTTCCCATATATCAAATCTGTTATGCGCTTTAATGATTAAATTAAATGATTGGATTGATTATTAATGGTAAATGAGATTGTGTTTGGATTGAAAGTCGTTTCATGATTAAAATATTATATTTCATCCGCTTTCACATTTAAAATAGTCTCATCACCTTTCTTATGTCATTACTCTCATTTACTCGTAAAACGCAGGCACGAAGGAGCAAACGTCTATACAAAGCTTTCACGAAACACTATGGGTAAGAAGGAGAAGAGCTCGAGTTCTGAAAACAGAGAAATGGCTTCGTTGTATGCAGACACCGCTTGTAATAAGGATGCCGGTATATCCACTTGGGAAGGAATGTATAATTTGTTAGAGGAAGAAAATCCTGTGGTGATGAAAGTTGTAGCTACAGCAGGTTCCAGTAATACGTTTGAGGCAACCCTTAGAGCACTGGCTTGCTCATTTCTACATAGAATAGTGGCAAGGCCAAGGATTCTCCCATATACAGACATGGTAAAATGGGTACTGGACAGCATTGATATTTCAGACAGGCAATTTAAAACTCCATCTGAAGAGCTAATCCGGTCATTCTCCACGGAAGATGTGAGGCTGATGTATAAGTTGCTGGAATCTCATGCGCCTTATAATAAGCAAGTTATGAAAGAATTTGCTAGAGAATATGAAAATTTGTCAGAATGCACACAAGAATGGACCAAAAGAGATGAGCCATTGAAGAAAAATAAACACGGGTGGACAGTACCAAAAAAGGATGTTTTAGACGCTGTTCACAAGTTCAAACATCCAAGTGGGCAAATTGACGCAGTTTCTACCACAAGATAAGGTATGTAAGTTTGCCAAAATTTATCCTCTATAAAGATTTTAGAAGTTACTGAAGAAACTGTTGGAGGTCAAAAGTTCTCAGAGAAACATAAAGCTCTTCTTGAGAAAAATCGGGAGTTGAAGAAGACTTGAAATAACTGTAAGACAAAATGAGGAAACATTGACCAAATTCAAGGCACTTCATGCTGAGTAAGGAAAAATATGTGGAGCGTGTTCGGCACAGAGGAAAATTACTGCGAAAGGTCAAATCGATAAAAACGAAACTACTTTGGCTAAAGTATGATATGAGAAAATGGCGAAGCAAAATCAAGATAAAATTGCAAAATTAATAACAGAGCAATAAGCTCAAATAAAGGAAAATGCACAAATCAGAAGGGCAGAAAAGGCAGCAGAGGAGGCGGCTACAGCGGCAAACATTCTTATTGATTGTGTAAATGACAATTTACACAAAGCTAATTTGATTCATGAAACTGTTCCAGGATATCTCCCATAGGCAAATCAACTACAAACAGAATGGAGGCAAAAGGCAGAAGAAACAACAAAATCTATCCAAGGGCTGACAAGATTGAATTGGGACTCATACTGGATGTACTTGGTGAAGCCACACAGTCAGCACAGTGCGCTTAATTGTATCATCAATGCTACAGAGAAGATTGCTCCTACGCTTTCCGACTCTGTCTTTTCAGGACAGTTGAATTTCGAAGTCGGTCAACCGCATCTTCTCAAAACTATGCTAGATGCCTGCAAGTTTAAAGATCAAGTTCATAGATAGATAGATTTAGTTTTAATTTCACTATATTTTAGCCTAGGAAAAGGACGGTCATTGAACCCGTTGATGGGAAAATTTGTCCTAATAACGTGATCTCCTGAGAAAGTCCCAATTAGACCTTGAACCATTTGGAGTAGGGATCCCGTCCGGGGTGTGGGTCCGGCTACCGCTTAAGATGCCTTCCCTTAGGTCTCAAAAGTAACTGTTTGAACCTGCGGACATACACTTATTCACATGATACAGAATACAGGATTGATGCGTTAAACATGAATCAAACACTATGCGTAGCAAGATTATAAATAAAGCATGTACACCTCAGGAGATGTCATTAGCAACACATCTTTGGGGGTAATGCTTATATGGTAATCTGACCACAAAAGAAATAGTTCTTTATGATGAGATATCCCTTTTCTTTCTGAAAGATAAAACGAAATGCTAACAAAATAGTTCATTAACATTCATTAATAGAGCAGATGATAAAATGAACATCATTAATACAACACATATAGCCGTGACGCATAAATGATGACATGAAGAGTGCAGCTTCATTAATCATAGGATGTTCTGAAACTGTACAAGGAATACACACATTGTTCGCACAACAAAACACATCATAACCATAGTGTGTCTTAGCAAGAATCTATATTCATATGCACAAGAGTATAATCTTTCAATACAATGTCATGTAGCTCTTGAGTTTCCAAAAAGAAAAAGCCCTTATTACTTTCCCCGTAGGGAGTTTTATAGCACAAAACTTGCCCTTTGGGCTTCCCGACTTTTCGCCTGCCTGCCTGTTGAGTTGCCTCGCGACCTTGAAGAGGTTGCGACCTGCGACCTGTCTGGTATGCGCGACTTGCGACCTGGATAGGCAGTGCGACCTGCGACTTGTCCTGTTGGTGCGACTTGCGACCTAGCTCTAACTGTTTCTCATGACTTGCTGCTGCCAGGCTGTGGAGATGGACGCGCAATGTTGATGTCAGGGGCGTCAATCTGTTGCTCCTTGAGAAAATCTTGCCATGTCCGGTACTCTGCCGCTATGGGGGAAACCAGAGGGACCTCCTCCTTCAATCGATGCATGCATTCCAAAGCATTTGGTACTAAGGTTTCCCTTTTCTATGCGATCTGATTTGAAAGCGAGGCAAGCTTGGTATAAATCCGTGCTGGAGTGGCAATAAACTGACTCAGATGTTCTTGAGATGCTGAGGGCTCTGGATCAGCAGTGGCTTGCTTGATAGGCTGCAAAAATGACTGGATGTCCTGATCCACTTGTTCCCAGGTTTTCTCTTCGTCCAATGCCCCAAGTGACGGAATGTGGTGAAAAGTGTGCATCGAGTCGATACCGTTGATTAGGTGGTTGTACGAAGACATTACTTTGTCCAGGTCCTTAGACAATTTGTCTTTAGATTGTATTGCCATACGGAGCTGAACCTTAGCATCCTGTGTGTGAATCCAGTCCCTCTTGGGAAAATTTTCAGGTGTCTGAGGGTATTGAACTGTCCAGCCCATCATCCTGTCTAAGGCCTGTGAAGCCTCCCTGAGCTGCTCGTGCTTTTGCTTGGTTTCTGCTCGTTCTCTTACCAGTGGGGAGACTGTTTGTTTGATGGTGAACATTTCTCCATACACCTGCCTCATGGTTACTTCCAACACTTCGCACTCCTTGAAAATGGCCAGTGGGACTTCATTTACCGGTGGAGTCTGGTTTCGGAGTTGTTGAAATTCTGCTTGCAACTCTGCTTTCTCCTGCTCTGCTCTTTTCTCGCGCTGCTCAGCTGCTTGCAGTCTATTTTGTAGAGAGACTATTTCTCTACTCATTCTGGTTACGTTCTCTTCCGTGGCTGCGGCGAAAGCAGTACCCGCCGATGCTATCATTACAGGATTAGTCCTGGTATCAAGGACTATGTCTTTGCCTGTTTTTTTGTGGGAGAGTGACTTTGCGCCAGTGACCTTATTTTCTCTTGCTGGATTTTGAAAGAGAATTGATCGAATGTGAGTCTGGTGAGGTCAAATACATCCTCTTCCTGCCCCTGGGGGGATCTAACATCAGAAAGCTTGGTACCGCCCAGAGGTATGTCGAGGGGATTTACCTCGATATCTTCCAGCATGTCATCCTCCCTTTCTTCTGTGTTCTTTTCTTCTTCTTCCTTTCGCTGGCGTTCAGCTTCTGATGCTGCTTCTATTTCAGCCTTCCTCTTCTGCTCAGCTGCAACAGCCTGTTCAGCTTTCTTTTGGCGCTCAGCTTCGGCAACCTGTTCGGCCTTCTTTTGGCGTTCAACTTCTGCTTTATCCAGCTCTGCCTTAAGTGCCTGTTCTGCTGTGGCCTGTGCCTCTTTTCCCTCTTTTTCTTTCCTGGCCTCCTTGGCCTGCTTCTTCTTCTGTGTTGCTGTTGCACTCTTTTGGCGTGCTTCCTCATCCTCTTTTATCTTCTTTTCCCTTTCTTGCTGGGCTTTTTCTTCTGCTTCTTTCTGTTGGATGGATGGGGTAAGCCCTGTGTTGGTCCGAGATTTCTTAGGTAAAGAAGAAGAGGAACCTCCTAACTGACGACTTCTGTCTTCTAAGCTCTGATCATCTGGATCTTCTTGGACTATGTTCACTCCTGGAGCAAATTTTCTCTCAGCACTGTACCAGTTCCTTCTCTCGTCTTCTGCCGGGCGCTCAATATGCTGATAAGTCCATTTGAATTTAGCTTTCAGGCAGTGTTCAGGAACTATTCTCTCCGGGTCATATGTTCGGTGTTCTAGCGCCCCGAGCTGATCACTTTTCATTGCTTCTCCCTCCGCTGCTACTTCCCTGAAGTCTTTAACTGTGCATGCGCCAATGGTGAGGGGTAGCGTGGGCCACGACTTCTTTTTGCCTTTAGACAGGACGCTGGAGAAGCCTTGAGACATTTGGAAGCATACCTCCTGGATGAGCATTTTGTCTGTCACAAAGCGAGGCATAACATGTGGTGCCCTGTAGGTTCCAAAGACTCGGATGAAGGTATACCCCGGGAAAGGGAACCAGTGTGCCACTTTGACTAGAGTCTCCTTGGCCCGCCAAGAGATGCAGGGGGCGTCTTGGCCAAATAAGTGTCTATACAGAGAGGGAATAAACACTTGGGAGATCTGATCTATATCCTGTTTGTATTTGGACTCCCAGAATACCTTGAGTTGCAGATGAATTGCACGTGACTGCTCGGCATCCCAGTTGTGTGCCCACCCCTCGAAGTGTACTCTTGCGTAGACAACATCCAGTAGGTAAGAGGCCATGTAAAATTCGGCAGGCGTTCCTTCGTCTGGGGCCAATGCCGTGTTCAAGTTGGCTTGCATTGAAGTCATCAATATGCCCGCCCAGTTGAAACGGGTGCCATGTGTTGTCACATACTCCATGATGGTAGCCCAACTACCGCTGAAAGTGGAGCAATCCGGGCGCCCGTAGAGCCTGCAAAGCATGGCGGCAACTAATTTATAAACCTTTCGCAGGCTAGCCACCGGGTATTCTTGGTCTTTCTTGACCTTGAACTTCTCGGGCTCCTCCCACCATTGTCTAATAGTATCAACTATCGGAACAACGTGAGCAATAGCCCATTCTGGAGTGAAAAGCTCATCCGGGCGGGGCAATGAGTAGTAGAGGCGAGCATCCGCGCCTACGAGCGTAGCGAAAGCCCTGCCTTCGCTGTCTCGGATCACAAACTTCTTAGGATCCGTCTTTTGTATGATCCAATCTATCACCTCAGGACACGGAAATATGGCTGGATGCGCCCCTGCCAGATGTAGTTTGGACTTCTTGACTGCCAAGTATATTTCCCGGTCTGGGAGATCTTCTGGAAATTCTTCTTCCGGTATGGTGAATTCATGATACACTTGGTACCATCGCATACTGTCATCTTTTGCAAAGGTACATAGTGTATCCCTGTATATTGGGGGTGGGGACACCACTTCCAGCTCATCAATTTCTTCCACCACTTTCTTGTCCTTCCTCCGAGATAGCGGGGGCGCCATGTCACTAGAATCTGATAAAACAGGTATGCACTCTATGTCTTCTTGAAGTTCACCTGTCAAATTCATAAAGGAATCCCAAGATAAGAACGACATGATGATATAAAACCAGTTACAGTTTAGTGATGAAAATTAGCTGTGACACATGTAAAACTGGGTTACTGGTTTACTGGGTCGCTGGGTCGCGGATTGCAAGAAAAAGGTTCAGGCGCGACCTTGCGACCTCGCGACCAGGTCGCTGGGTCGCTGGGTCGCAACTCTCCGAAACAAATGGAAAATGCGACCTTGCGACCTCGCGACTAGGTCGCCGGGTCGCTGGGTCGCGAATTCCAGAAATCTGGCAAACTGCGACTTTGCGACCTCGCGACTAGGTCGCTAGGTCGCAGGTCGCGATAAGGCTTGCTGGGGGGGTTTTGCGCGCGCGCGGCCGTGAGTCTTCTTTTCTCCCTCCTCTTTGAGGATTAATAGGCTGGCTGGGTCCAGGCAGAGCTGAGGAATGGTTTTAAGAGCAAGGGGCAAAGCTACGAGAGTTTGAACCATAAATGTGGTGAGGTTGGACATTTGTGGAGAAAGCAGATTCACAAAACACTCAAAAAAATATAAAAGCTCGGACAAAGGGCAATTTAAATGCCTAAAGGGACATGGGTTTGGCAAGAAATGCTCATAATGGAAACAGCAGGAAGAAATGGCAACTTACCCGGGAAAATCGCGCCTGTTGAGCTGTCAGAGGCGTTTTCTTTCAAATCGCTGAATGTGTAAAATGCGACCTGAAGACCTCCCTTATATAGAAGGTCGCATGTGCGGGCAATAAATGTGGGTCGCTGGGTCGCAAATCAGTAAATTCTAGAGTTTTGCGACCTTGCGACCTGGCGACCTGGGGTCGCGGGGTCGCAAGGTCACTGGGTCGCACTTTTCATTAAGATTGGATATTTGTGACTTAGCGACCTGGTGACCTGGCAACCTGGGGTCGCTGGGTCGCAAGGTCGCTGGGTCGCACTTTCCGTTAAAGTTGGGTATTTGCGACCTTGCGACCTGGCGACCTGAGGTCGCGGGGTCGCAAGGTCGCGGGGTCGCGGTTTTCATCAATAGCTTAACTTTGCGACTTGGCGACTTGGAGACTTAAATAGTTTCTCTTTAGTTTTAAGGGGCTCCAAAAATTTGAAATGGTGATCTTTTTGGAGGGTGTTGTAGGGGCTACAACAAGG
>CM076573.1:792092308-792271461 GCA_034641835.2 Pinus albicaulis | reverse complement strand
AAAATGCCTAAAAACAGAGTTAAACCTCCACAGACAGATCCCATTCCACAGGTCTTTCAAAAAAGCCTTCAATCACCTCCTTGCAGACCTCTGTTTCATTAAAAATTTGTTTGATTTTTTTAGGTTATTATCAGAATATGAAATTGGGCCAACGGTTTCAATACTAGTTGACAGAATTGTTTGCTCCAAATTCTCAAATTTTAATTCAAAAGCTTCATTCAACAAACAGTTTGTATACAAAGAAAGAATAAAATTAAGTTAGAGAGAGATCAGAATGATGAAATGTGCACAGTGAATGGTAAAAGTGAAATCAGAATTCACAATGATAGTAAAAACAAAACAGTCAAAGAGCATCAGACTTAAAGTGTATCAGGTAAAAGTCAAAGTGAAAGTTAAAACACAGTTACAGAGCAGTCAAGGTAAAATAGTAAAAGTAAAAATAGAGTCAGTAATGGTTAAATAGAGATGAAAATACTTTCACCAACAATGAAATTTATCCAAAGTGAAAGTAAAAAAGTTAAAAGAACAAAAAGGTGAAAAGATGAAAACATAACAAGAAGGAACATTTTTGCAGAAATTTCATGTATAAGTCATTGTTTTGCAGAAACTATTGTGACCAATCCAAGATGAATTTTGCAAAATTAAATAAGGTTTATGTTCTTAAAGTGTCCATCTACAAAAACCTCTCTCACTTTTCTAACAACCTATTTATCGGAAAATTCTGTCCGCTCAATGTAAGAGGGGATCTCCCTGAGAAAGTCCTAATTAGACCTTGAACCGTTTGGAGTAGGGATCCCGTCCGAGGTGTGGGTCCGGCTACCGCTTAAGACGCCTTCCCTTCGGTCTCAAAAGAACCTGATTGGACCTGTGGACACACCCTTATTCACATGGTACAAAATACATGATTGATGCATTAAACATGAATCAAACACTATGCGTAGCAAGATTATAAATAAAGCATGTACACCTCAGGAGATGTCATTAGCAACACATCTTTGGGGGTACTGCTTGTAAGGTAATCTGACCACGAAAGAAATAGTTCTTTATGGCGAGATGTCCCTTTATTTTCTGAAAGATAAAACGAAATGCTAACAAAATAGTTCATTAACATTCATTAATAGAACATATGATAAATTGAACATCATTGATACAACACAGGTAGCCATGATGCATAAATGATGACATAAAGAGTACAGCTTCATTAATCATAGGATGTTCTGAAACTGTACGAGGAATACACATAGTGTTCGCACGGCAAAACACATCATAACCATAGGGTGTTTTAACAAGTATCTGTATTCATACAAACAAGACCAATACAATGCTATGTAGCTCGAGTTTCCAAAAAGAAAAAGTCTTTATTACTTCCCCGTAGGGAGTTTTATAGCACAAAACTTGCCCTTTGGGCTTCCCGAATTTTCGCCCGCTCTCGCCCGCTGAGCTGCCTCGCGACCTTGAACCCCTTGAAGAGGTCAAACCCTCGCGACTCGGCCCCGTCCGCGCGACTTGCGACCTGGATAGGCAGTGCGACCTGCGACTTGTCCTGTTGGTGCGACTTGCGACCTAGCTCTAACTGCTGCTCATGACTTGCTGCTACCGGGCTGTGGAGATGGACGCGCAATGTTGATGTCAGGGGCGTCAATCTGTTGCTCCTTGAGAAAATCTTGCCATGTCTGGTACTCTTCCGCTATGGGGGAAACTAGAGGGACCTCCTCCTTCAATCGATGCATACATTCCAAAGCATTTGGTACTAAGGTTTCCCTTTTCTGTGAGATCTGATTTGAAAGCGAGGCAAGCTTGGTATAAATCCACGCTGGAGTGGCAATAAAATGACTCAGATGCTCTTGAGATGCTGAGGGCTCTGGATCAGTAGCGGCTTGCTTGATAGGCTGCAAAAATGACTGGATGTCTTGGTCCACTTGTTCCCAGGTTTTCTCTTCGTCCAATGCCCCAAGCGATGGAATGTGGTGCAAAGTGTGCATCGAGTCGATACCACTGATCAGGTGGTTGTACGAAGACATTACTTTGTCCAGATCCTTAGACAGTTTGTCTTTAGATTGTATCGCCATACGGAGCTGAACCTTAGCATTCTGTGTGTGAATCCAATCCCTCTTAGGCAAATTTTCAGGTGCCTGAGGGTATTGTATTGTCCAGCCCATCATCCTGTCTAAGGCCTGTGAAGCCTCCCTGAGCTGCTCGTGCCTTTGCCTGGTTTCTGCTCGTGCTCTTACCAGTGGGGCCACTGTTTGTTTGATGGTGAACATTTCACCATACACCTGCCTCATGGTTACTTCCAACACTTCACACTCCTTGAAAATGGCCAGTGGGACTTCATTTACCGGTGGACTCTGGTTTCGAAGTTGTTGAACTTCTGCTTGCAACTCTGCTTTCTCCTGCTCTGCTCTCTTCTCGCGCTGCTCAGCTACTTGCAGTCTATTTTGTAGAGAGACTATTTCTCTACTCATTCTGGTTACATTCTCTTCCGTGGCTGTGGTGAAAGCAGTACCCGCCGATGCTATCATTACAGGATTAGTCCTGGTATCAAGGACTATGTCTTTGCCTGTTGCAACTGTGGATGTGGCAGAGGGACTTTGCGCCAGTGACCTTCTTTTCTCTTACCGGATTTTGAAAGAGAATTGATCGAATGTGAGTCTGGTGAGGTCAAATACATCCTCTTCCTACCCCTGGGGGGATCTAACATCAGAAAGCTTGGTACCGCCCAGAGGTATGTCGAGGGGATTTACCTCGATATCTTCCAGCATGTCATCCTCCCTTTCTTCTGTGTTCTTTTCTTCTTCTTCCTTTCACCGGCATTCAGCTTCTGCTGCTGCTTCTATTTCGGCCCTCCTCTTCCACTCAGCTGCAGCAGCCTGTTCGGCTTTCTTTTGGCACTCAGCTTCCGCAACCTGTTCGGCCTTCTTTTGGCATTCAGCTTCTACTTTATCCATCTCTGCCTTAAGTACCCGTTCTGCTGCGGCCTGTGCCTCCTTTCCCTCCTTTTCTTTCCTGGCCTCCTTGGCCTGCTTCTTCTTCTGTGTTGCTATTGAACTCTTTTGGCGTGCTTCCTCATCCTCTTTTATCTTCTTTTCCCTTTCTTGTTGGGATTTTTCTTCTGCTTCTTTCTGTTGGATGGATCAGGTAAGCTCTGTTTTGGTCCGAGATTTCTTGGGTAAAGAGGAAGAGGAACCTCCTAGCTGACGAATTCTGTCTTCTAAGCTCTGATCATCTGGATCTTCTTAGACTATGTTTACTCCTGGAGCAAATTGTCTCTTAGCACTATACCAGTTCCTTCTCTCGTCTTCTATCGGGTGCTCAATATGCTGATATGTCCATTTGAATTTAGCTTTCAGGCAGTGTTCAGGAACTATTCTCTCTTGGTCATATGTTCGGTGTTCAATCACCCCAACCTAATAAATTTTCATTTCTTCTCCCTCTGCTGCTACTTCCCTGAAGTCTTTAACTGTGCATGCACCAATGGTGATGGGTAGCGTGGGCCACGGCTTCTTCTTACCTTTAGATAGGACGCTGGAGAAGCCTTGAGACATCTGGAAGCATACCTCCTGGATGAGCATTTTGTCTGTCACAAAGCGAGGCATAGCATGGGGTGCCCTGTAAGTTCCAAAGACTCGGATGAAGGTATACCCGGGGAAAGGGAACCAGTGTGCCACTTTGACTAGAGTCTCCTTGGCCCGCCA
The DNA here is from genome assembly GCA_034641835.2 of Pinus albicaulis. Lineage (NCBI taxonomy): Eukaryota > Viridiplantae > Streptophyta > Pinopsida > Pinales > Pinaceae > Pinus > Pinus albicaulis. Next base: position 792,267,766 of record CM076573.1, on the reverse strand, counting down.
AGACATGCAGGGGGCGTCTTGGCCAAATAAGTGTCTATATAGAGAGGGAATAAACACCTGGGAGATCTGATCTATATCCTGTTTGTATTTGGACTCCCAAAATACCTTGAGTTGCAGGTGAATTGCACGTGACTACTCGGAATCCCAGTTGTGTGCCCATCCTTCAAAGTGTACTCTTGCGCAGACAGCATCCAGTAGGTAAGAGGCCATGTAAAATTCAGCAGGCGTTCCTTCATCTGGGGCCAGTGCCGCGTTCAAGTTGGTCTGCATTGAAGTCATCAATATGCCCGCCCAGTTGAAACGGGTGCCATGTGTTGTCACATACTCCATGATGGTAGCCCAACTACCACTGAAAGTGGAGCAATCCGGGCGCCCGTAAAGCCTGCAAAGCATGGCGGCAACCAATTTATAAACCTTTCTTAGGCTAGCCACTAGATATTCTTGGTCTTTCTTGACCTTAAACTTCTCGGGCTCCTCCCACCATTGTCTAATAATATCAACTATCGGAACAGCGTGAGCAGTAGCCCATTCTGGAGTGAAATGTTCATCTGGGCAAGGCAACGAGTAGTAGAGGTGAGCATCCACGCCTACGAGTGTAGCGAAAGCCCTGCCTTCACTATCTCGGATCACAAACTTCTTGGGATCCGTCTTTTGTATGATCCAATCTATAACCTCTGGATATGGAAATATGGCTAGATGCGCCCCTACCAGATGTAGTTTGGACTTCTTGACTGCCAAGTATATTTCCCAGTCTGGGAGATCTTCTGGAAATTCCTCTTCCGGCATGGCGAACTCATGATACACTTGGTACCATCGCATACTGTCTTCTTTTGCAAATGTACATAGTGTATCCCTATATATTGGGGGTGGGGACACCACGTCCAGCTCATCAATTTCTTCCACTAGTTGCTTGTCCTTCTTCCGGGATAGCGGGGGCGCCATGTCACTAGAATCTGATAAAACAGGTATGCACTCTATGTCTTCTTGAAGTTCACTTGTCAAATTCATAAAGTAATCCCAAGATAAGAACGACATGATGATATAAAACCAGTTACAGTTTAGTGATGAAATTTAGCTGAGACACATGTAAAATTGGGCTACTGGTTTACTGGGTCGCTGGGTCGCCGATTGCAAGAAAAGGTCTAGCTGTGACTTTGCGACCTCGCGACTAGGTCGTAGGGTCGCGGGGTCGCAAATTATGAACACAGAGGAAAATGCGACCTTGCGACCTTGCGACCAGGTCGCTGGGTCGCTGGGTCGCAATTCTCCGAAAAATTGGAAAATGCGACCTTGCGACTAGGTCGCTGGGTCGCTGGGTCGGAGATTCCAGAAATCTGAAGAAAATGCGACTATGTGACCTAGCGACTAGGTCGCTGGGTCGCAGGTCGCGATAAGGCTTGCCGGGGGGTTTTGCGCGCGTGCGGCCGTGAGTTTTCTCTTCTCCCTCCTCTTGAGAATTTATAAGTTAGCTGGGTCCAGGCAGAGATGAGGAATGGTTTTAAGAGCAAGGGACAAGGCTATGAGAGCCTGAACTAGAAGTGTGGTGAGGTTGGACATTTGTGGGGAAAGCAGAGTCACAAAACACTAAAAAATATAAAATCTCAGACAAAGGGAAATTTAAAGGCCTAAGGGGACATGGGTTTGGTAAGAAATGCTCATAATGGAAAAAGCAGGAGGAAATGGCAACTTACCCGGGAAAATCGCACCAGTCGAGCTGTCAGAGGTGTTTTCTTTCAAATCGCTGAATGTGTAAAATGCGACCTGGCGACCTCCCTTATATAGAAGGTCGCACGTGCGGGAAATTAATGCGGGTCGCTGGGTCGCAAATCTATTAATTCCAGAGTTTTTCGACTTTATGACTGGCGACTCGGGTCACAATGCGACTTGATCCAAGGCACTGGCCGAAACCATATTATAAGCCTAGCGACCGAGACCCAGCGACCCTCGGGGCCGCGGTCGTAAGGTGCTGGGCCGCACTTTTCGTTAAAGTTGGAGATAGCGAGACTTGCAACCCTGCGACTTGGCGACTTGGTGACTTGGCGACTTAATAGTTTCTCTTTAGTTTTAAGGGGCTCCAAAAATTTGAAATGGTGATCTTTTTGGATGGTGTTGTAGGGGCTACAACAAATGGTAATTTACTCGACGAACTCAGAGTCTCTGATGATGGTTAGTCTTGGCGGGGGGAGGGAGGGGCCTATGCTGACTGTTTTCTTTTACCTTGTGGTTGACATTTCCTAACCTTTGGAACCTTGCTAGGTTGCTCAATCTGCTGGCCTATTTGGGCTTCGTTCAACCAAATTCATTTCTTCAGGTCTCCGGACTGAAAGGGTTGGAGAACTCCAAGCGGCCACAGGGTCTGGTACGATTATTTTGTCCTCATCGTGTTGCTCCGCTGCCAGCGAACCTCTCGGTCCCGGTGGAGTCACTGCCTAGGAATCGTGAACGTTGCTCCACTGCCAGCGAGCTTGGTCAGTACCCCAGCGGAGTCGTTACATCACCTCTCTGCGCAGGAAGCCTTTCTCAATCCTTTACCCTTTATTAGTGTGCTATTGCACTTATTTTGAATGTGCTTGAGGCACTTATTTAGATGTGCTCGTGGCACTTATTTGAGATAGCAATTTAGCCTGGGCGGATGAGGGATCCCGACTTATTTTGATTGCAGAGAGGTTGTTCCTGGTCTGGTATGAGGACTTTGGTTTTTCCCAGATACCCTATCGTAGCATAGAGTACCTCTTTTCCCTTCTGGTCTGGTTACCACTACACTGCATTTTCTTTTGCGGACACCCTCTCAGGCTGGCGAGGTAAGCTTCCCGCTTGATGCCTCGAGTTCGGTGATATGTTGCCTTTAGGTGCAGAGAACAAGTAAGCTTTTGCCGCCTTTGAGTCTATCAGAAAGGGATTTCCATCAGCATAGAACCTGTTGCAGTGTGCCAATCGCGTGGCTCTAACAAATCCTTCCTCAAAAATTTTATTACTATACATATATATATATATATATATATATATATATATATATATTTAACAAGTACGAGAGAAGAAAATATGGTACAAGGATAATATAGCCCTCTAAGGATGGCTAGGTGAAATAGTGTTTGAGGTCATGCCCATTTACCGGGAGGACCTCGACTCATCCATCAAGGGTTTGCAATCTAAATGTGTGGGATCCTATCTTCTCATTAATTTGGAAAGGACCTGTCCAAAGTGTTTGGAACTTGGAATGCTTCCGCTTTTCCTCATGGGCTTTATCCCACTTGAGGACCAGGTCTTGTACTTCAAAATTTTTGTTCCCTGCAGACTTTTTATCAAACCATCTTTTGATTCGGCTCTGATGGATGGAAAAATTTTCCTGGGTCTTTTGCCTTTCTTCCTCCAATTTCAGCAAGGTGTCGATTCGATTCTGCAAGGTAGGGCACGGGGTACCATGACACTCTTGGGACAGTTGGAGGGCCGGGAGAGATAGATGAGGAGGGAGAACAAATTCTTTTCCATACACGAGGAAAAATGGGGAGGTGCCTAAAGAGGACTCGGGAGTGATGCGGTCAGCCCACAGTGCATTGTGAAGGGCATTGTGCCAGTTGCGCTGGTGGGATAGCAGGGTCTTTTTAATAATACGGATAAGATTCTTGTTAGTGGACTCGGCTAATCCATTTCCCTGGGGATAGTAATTTGCAGAATGTTTCAGAATAATACCATTTTCCAGTGCAAAATCATATAATTTAAAAGATGAGAAATAAGTCGCATTATCGAAAACTAAAGAAGTTGGAACGCCAAACCTGGTAATGATGGAATGCGTGAGGAATTCTATTACCTCTTGATCATTGATTCGGCGTAAAGGTGTTGCTTCGACCCACCTGGTGAAGTAATCAGTAGCTGTAAGGATATACCGATGTTGTTTAGAAGAGTGAGGTGTGATTTCACCAATTACATCCAAACCCCACTGTTGGAAAGGTTCCTCTACTGCTACTGAGAGTAAGGGGGTGGCTGGCCGTGCTTCTCGGTTGGCAAACTTCTGGCACTGAATGCATTTCCGAACATATGCATGCGCATCTCTAAAAAGAGTAGGCCAATAGTATCTTGCGTGCATTATCTTATGGGCAGTAGTATCTCCGGCAAAATGACCTCCAGCTGGTCCGTCATGCAGCTCAGTTAAGATTTTCTGCGCTTCGTCGGTTTCCAAGTAGCGTAACAGGACCCCATCGTGGTGTTTCTTGAACAACTTACCTTGGATCAGTTGGTGAGATGCGGCTTTGAGTCTTATTGCGTGTTTCTGCCGGGCAGTAAGAGCAGGGTCCATGGTGCCTTGGGCCAAATATCTTGAAATGTCAGAATACCAAGAAGGGCTACTTTGCTGAGGCACATGGTCGCTTTGATACATGTCGATCTCTTGTTCCCAACATTCCTCTTCAATTTCATGAGCACTTGCAGCCTCCGCGGCCATTTGGCATAAGCCCTGTCCTTTAACGGTATGTGCCGGTTTAAACTCTAAATCGTATTCTTGCAAACACGCCACCCAGTTGCCCCGCCTTTCGCCTAGCTCTTGCTGCATGAAAAGTGAGCGGACCGCTGGGTGTGGCACAAAAACCGTGACATGATTTTTCAAGATGTAGGGCCTAAAATGTTTTACCGCCTTGTAGACCGCATAGGCTTGTTTCTCGATTTCTGGGTAGTTCAACTCAGCTCCTTGTAAACCAGTACTCATGAAAGAAATGGGCCGTTCATCGTTGTTACCATATTTCTTCGTGAGGACAGCCGCAAGCGAGGAGTCTGAAGCAAAAGTGTACAGGATGAAACCTTTACCAAAATCTGAACTTTGGAGGGAAGGAGTTTCAGCTATAGCCTTTTTGATTTTATCGAAGGCCTCTCTTTCTGGGGGATTCCATTGGAATACAGCATTCTTTTTAATCATTCCCTGTAGTGGCCTGACTATCTGGGCGAAATCTGAGATGAATTTACAGACAAAATTGATTTTCCCCAGGAAAGATTGCATCGCTTTGTTGTTGCTCGGGGGAGGAATCTGAGCAATGGCTTTCGCCCGTTCTGGATCAACCACAATGCCTTGCTTAGTGATAATGTGGCCTAGCAAGTTTCCCTCTGCCACAGCGAAAACGCTCTTTTTAGGGTTGAGCGATATTCCGTACCTTCTGCACCTCTCGAAGATTTGCTTGAGGTGGCGTAAATGATCGCCCCTGCGTTTTGAAAACACAGTGACGTCGTCCAAATAGACCACCACGCTCTGCCCTATTAAACCACGGAAGGCTATATCCATGGCTCGTTGGAAAGTTTCCCCTGCATTGATCAAGCCAAAGGGCATGCGTCTGAAAGCAAAGGTTCCCCATTTTGTCCGGAAGGTGGTTTTCAGTCTGTCTGGTTCAGCTACCAGCACCTGGTTATAGCCGGAGAATCCGTCTAATAGGGAGAACATCTCAGATCCAGACACAGCTTGTAATATCTGTTCCATGGGGGGCACCAGGTAGTTGTCTTTGTTTGAGGTCCGATTCAGATTACGGAAATCTACACACAAGCGGATCTCACCAGACTTCTTTCGTACGGGTACCAAATTTGACACCCACGTGGAGTGACGAACTTTTAAAATAATGCGTGCATCCAAGAGCTTCTTAAGTTCCTTTAGAATCATTGGCTCCAAAGCTAGATGCACTTTTCTGAGTTTCTGTTGGAAGGGCTTAACGCCTTCTCTCACGGGTATTACATGTTGAATGATACGGGTATCGTATGTACGTAGATCTTCATATGTCCAAGCAAATACATCGCGATACTTCCGGAATAACTGGGTGAATGCCCGTGCCTCCTCATCACTACAGTCTTTGCTGAGGTTAACGAACTTAGGGTTCTCATCTGATCCCAAGTTCACTTGCCGATGTGCCAATATGGAACTTTGCACTTTGGTGTTCGGAGGCCTGCGGAATTGGCTTTGCAGATCAAAGAGCTTTTCTAATGACACCACCCCCTTGGGCATAATGTTCTCTTTGTGTTCATCATGCTCTCTCTGTAAAGCATGCTCATGCTCCTCCTCGTCTATCGCCGCGTCCTTGAATACTTCAGCATTGCACATAAAGTCCAAAATCTGTTGATCATCGTTAAAAACGCGTAGATTAGAAATGTTGTCTGGCACAGAGGGTCTATATACAACTTCAATAGAAAAACCGTCCCTTAAGGGGGTAAATCTAGCAGCAGCATTAGCCAGAGTATCAGCTACTGCATTGTGCATTCTAAGAACAGATTTAATTCCAAATGCATCAAAAGCAGAAATCAATCGCCATACCTCTTGTTGATACGCCTTTAAATGTGGAGATAAACAGTGAATAGTGTTGCGTACCTGGCGAGTGATAATTTCGGAATCTCCAATTACCTGTAAACATTTTACCTTCAAATCCAGTGCCTTCTTAAGTTCGAGGATCAATGCCTCGTACTCCGCAGTGTTGTTGGTGCATTGGAACTCTAACCGGCATGAGATTAAGAACTTATTCTTGTGAGGGTCAAGCAATATGCAACCCGCGCCAGCTCCGTCATGAGTCTTGGATCTGTCATAATACAAGGTCCACAGGTCACTTTCCAGCTCCTTCAGAGTAATAGGTTGCGGAGGGGTTTCTGTTGTCAGTGAAACAGTGGTGACTCGTTCCTCCGCGACTAGTGCTAGTTCAGATTGGACCTCGGGACCAACGGAAGACTGAGAGGGTTGGTAACATCCGAATATGGCTTCCATAAAACACATGCCAAGTTCCTCCTGGGCAAAGCTGATGGGTTCATTAACGGCATCCAAATCAGTCACGGTGTGTTTCATGTATGGTTCACTTTCGACCCTGATTTGATTGTTTCGCCCCTTGTAAGGAAGCCACAAGTGGGACCAGTCGGTAGCGAAATAGCCTTGCAACTTGCTGGACCAGTCCCTGCTAAGCAATAGGCCATATGCTTCAGGGATGTCGACAATCACAATGTCAATGCATTGATGGACCCTAGAATCTGACGACAGGCGGATGATGACATTGTTCAACTCTCCTACGGCTGGCACTTGTGATCTGTCAAGATGTATGATCTTTGCGTCAGTCTTCTCCGGGGAATGTTTAGCTTCTTACAGACAGATAGTGGCATGACGTTTGTTGAGGCACCGCAGTCGACTAGACAGTTGTGGAAATTGAAGTTAAAAATCTCGAAGGACAAAAGGAAAGGAGGTGTGGATCCTCTTGAGTTGGTATTGATGGCGTTTACTATGGACTGTACATCTGGACCGGCTTGCGCAGACGTGTTGCTCACAGTCTTCGTAGCTGAAGTATTTGCGAAAGCCTTTAGAATGAGCTCCTTTTGGTTAGTAATGCGGGCTAGCTCGTAGAGAGAAATGTTTGCTCTTGTTTTCTTCATATCCTCAACAATATTATAGCTAGATTCTGGTTAAGGGCTAGGCTCGGTAGAGGTCTTTGAGGATTCCGTCGGGAGCTTGCCCTTTTGACTTGCTCGGGTAATGTTGTTGGCAGGCTTCTCCGGAGCAGATTGTTTTCCGTTTACTAGGGGCAGAATTTTCCTTAGGAAAGCCCTCTTCTTGTCTTCATAAGATTGCTCGGGAACAGGTCCTTTGCTCCTTAGACTATAATTCCGCATGGGCTGGTCTTTGGGAGTATCTGCCATGTTGATATCAATGGAGGTAAGGCTGTCCCCACCTCGGATTATGTCAAAAGCAAGGATGGAGGATCCTGGTTCTTCGTTCGAGGGCAGATCCTCGTCGTGATCTGAAATATCATCCTCCGTCACATCCCCTGGATTTTGGTCATCTAAAAGCTAGTTAACTACTGCTGTCATGCTGCCAATCCATTGAGGGCACGTTTTCTTAGAGTGGGCAGCTTGATGGAAAGAACAGAAATTGTCTTTCCCTATCTCTTCCACATTTAGAGCAGTATTCGGGTTCGACGGAGGTCTGTTAGTGTTGGGATTACTTTTTCTGAAGAAAGGTTTGGGTGGTTTAGTGCTAGTTGTGGATTATGTGCCCTTTCTCCTTAGGTCAGTGACTTCATTCGTTAAGAGCTTGAGGGTTTTTGCCATGCTTTCAAAATCAAACGCATCTTTATCCCTATCGTGGTCTTAGGAGTGGAGGACTGACCCCTTTTGGTGTTAGGCTTGTGATCATCTCTCCCTTCGTGATCGATGGCTCCTATCGAAAGCATGTCTTTCTCCACAGCGAGAGTAGCCTCGTAATTGGCCGTAAGGGTAGCGCGGGCTTCACATTTGACGAAAACGGCTATGTCTCTAGGGAGAGCCTTGGTATAGTAGTCAATGGTGATTGAGTCATCCAACGCCAGGTTCGGGGGAAACTTCTGCAGTATGGTAGCGAAGCGCTGGTTGAAATCCTTAACCTTCTCCTTTTTATGACACTTGATAGTGCTCAATTCCGTGAGAAGCATGGACGGAGTTTTATCTTCTGAAAACTTCTGCAGGAATACGCGACGGAATTGGTCCCATGAAGTGATAGAGGCACTGGGGAGAGAGCGGTACCATGTGGCCGCTTTGTTTTCGAGAGTATGGGGGAACAGTCGACATGCGACATCATCGGACTGGACTCTCATGATTTGCAGAGACAAATAGAAGCTGCTGATATGATCTTCAGCTAAGGTGCCTTTTTCAGGGTCGAACTTGGGGAGGTGTTTCTCCGGATGCCTAGGCAGATCTTGGAGTGGGCCCAGAAGATTTAATGGGGATTGAGCCATCCAGGCTAGGGGTTGCACTCTCCTAGCCCGCTGGTGTTGCCTAAACTCATGTTCAGATTCACCTCCCGAACCTGAGACCGATGCTTCTGACTCATGACGGGAGTGTTCGTCTTGGTTTCTCACACGGTGAATAAAATCTCTAAGATATCCCAAGTTGTGGACAGGAGGCCTCATTGGGTTTGGGTGATGGTTGCGAGCTTGGTTTCCTTGGCCTTGGCCCCTATCTCCTCTACCTCCGGCCCCTTGGCCTCTATTTCCTTCCTCTTCATTCCTGCGAGCTCTATTCCTTTCTCCTTCATTTCTACGAGCCCTATTTCCCCCATCTACATTTCCTCGGCCTCTGTCTTCCTCACCATCCCTGGGTGGGGGGTGTGCCTGGTTGTTGTTTTGCCGAGTCTGGTTAGGCTGGGAGTCGGGGAAATGTTTGGTGTCGCCAAATTCTTCGCCCTCTTGGATAATCGGGTCATCTTCCTCAACAGCATGGCCGAGGTCTTCCAACATGAGATTTACGAGCTCGGGTATAGTACTTGCAAGGGCACCATTCCGAGTGATGTTCTCAGGAGGGGTTCTAGTGTCGGCAAGGTATTCCATGATTGGAGTAAATCGTAAGTTTCTGATAAGATCATGGGCAACTAGGCGCAAGGCTCTCAACTGCGCCCTGGTGATTTCATAATATCGAGTCTCCCTCTCTAGAATATCTTCCAGAGGAGGAGGGACAGTTTCATTGTTTATGACCTCCCCTTGGGGAGTTTGTGATGGAAAGTTCGTTGTATGCTGGGAGGCTGCCATCAGGCCCTCCTTCTAGCGCCAAATCTGTTGACGGGAAAATTTGTCCAGCCAATAGTAGGGGATCTCCCCGGTAGAATGTCCCAATTAGACCTTGAACCGTTTGGAGTAGGGATCCCGTCTGGGGTGTGGGTCCGGCTACCGCTTAAGACGCCTTCCCTTAGGTCTCAAAAGTAACGGTTTGATCCTGCGGACATACACTTATTCACATGATACATAATACAGGATTGATGTGTTAAACATGAATCAAACACTATGCATAGCAAGATTATAAATAAAGCATGTACACCTCAGGAGATGTCATTAGCAACACATCTTTGGGGGTAATGCTTATATGGTAGTCTGACCACAAAAGAAATAGTTCTTCATGATGAGATATCCCTTTACTTCTGAAAGGTAAAACGAAATGCTAACAAAATAGTTCATTAACATTCATTAATAGAGCAGATGATAAATTGAACATCATTAATACAACACAGATAGCCGTGACGCATAAATGATGACATGAAAAGTGCAGTTTCATTAATCATAGAATGTTCTGAAACTGTACAAGGAATACACACAGTGTTCGCACAGCAAAACACATCATAACCATAGGGTGTGTTAACAAGAATCTATATTCATATGTACAAGAGTATAATCTTTCAATACAATGCTATGTAGCTCTTGAGTTTCCAAAAAGAAAAAGCCCCCATTACTTTCCCTGTGGGGAGTTTTATAGCACAAAAATTGCCCTTTAGGCTTCCCGACTTTTCGCCTGCCTGCCTGTTGAGTTGCCTCGCGACCTTGAAGAGGTTGCGACCTGCGACTTGTCTGGTATGTGCAACTTGCGACCTGGATAGGCAGTGCGACCTGCGCACCTGGATAGACTGCGACCTGCGACTTTTCCGGGTGGTGCGACCTGCGACCTACTTCTAACTGCTGCTCATGACTTGCTGCTACTGGGCTGTGAAGATGGACGCGCAATGTTGAGGTCAGGAGCGTCAATCTGCTGCTCCTTGAGAAAATCTTGCCATGTCCGGTACTCTACCGCTATGGGGGAAACCAGAGGAACCTCCTCCTTCAACCGATGCATACATTCCAAAGCATTTGGTACTAAGGTTTCCATTTTCTGTGAGATCTGGTTTGAAAGCGAGGCAAGCTTAGTATAAATCCGAGCTGGAGTGGCAATAAACTGACTCAGATGTTCTTGAGATGCTGAGGGCTCGGGAGCAGCAGCGGCTTGCTTGATAGGCTGCAAAAATGGTTGGATGTCGTGATCCACTTGTTCCCAGGTTTTCTCTTCGTCCAATGCCCCAAGCGACGGAATGTGGTGCAAAGTGTGCATCGAGTCGATACCGCTGATCAGGTGGTTGTATGAAGACATTACTTTCTCCAGGTCCTTAGATAGTATTGCCATACGGAGCTGAACCTTAGCATCCTGTGTATGAATCCAATCCCTCTTGGGCAAATTTTCAGGTGCCTGAGGGTATTGTACTATCCAACCCATCATTCTGTCTAAGGCTTGTGAGGCCTCTCTGAGCTGCTCGTGCTTTTTCTTGGTTTCCGCTCGTGCTCTTACCAATGGGGCGACTGTTTGTTTGATGGTGAGAATTTCTCCATACACCTGCCTCATGGTTACTTCTAACACTTCACACTCTTTGAAAATGGCCAGTGGGACTTCATTCACCGGTGGAGTCTGGTTTCGGAGTTGTTGAACTTCTGCTCTCAACTCTGATTTCTCCTGTTCTGCTTTTTTCTCGCGCTGCTCAGCTGCTTGCAGTCTATTTTGTAGAGAGACTATTTCTCTACTCATTCTAGTTACGTTCTCTTCTGTGGCTGCGGCGAAAGTAGTGCCCGCCGATTCTATCATTACCGGATTAGTCCTGGTATCAAGGACTATGTCTTTTCCTATTGCAACTGTGGATGTGGCAGAGGGACTTTGCGCCAGAGATCTTCTTTTTTCTTGCCATATTTTGAAAGAGAATTGATCGAATGTGAGTCTGGTGAGGTTGAATACATCCTCTTCCTGCCCCTGGGGGGATCTAACATCAGAAAGCTTGGTACTTCCCAGAGGTATCTCGAGGGGAGTTACCTCAATGTCTTCCAGCATGTCATCCTCCCTTTCTTCTGTGTTCTTTTCCTCTTCTTCCTTTCGCCCCTTCGCCTTGCTGCCTGGGCCTGCTCGTTCGCTGCTTCTATTTCGCTTCCTCTTCCGCTCGAAATTTCAGCAGCCTCTGCTCGGGCCCTTTGGTGCCCGCGAAATCGCTTGTCCATCTCCCCCGCCTTGAGTGCCTATCTCCGTCGCTACCGTGCCTCCTTTTCCTCCTTTTCTTTCCTGGCCTCCTTGGCCTACTTCTTCTTCTGTGTTTCCATTGCACTCTTCTGGCGTGCTTCCTCATCCTCTTTTATCTTCTTTTCCCTTTCTTGCTGGGCTTTTGGTTATGCTTCTTTCTGTTTGATAGATGTAGTAAGCCCTGTGTTGGTCCGAGATTTCTTGGGTAAAGAGGAAGAGGAACCTCCTAACTGACGACTTCTGTCTTCTAGGCTCTGATCATTTGGATCTTCTTGGACCACGTCTACTCCCGGAGCGAATTGTCTCTCAGCGTTATACCAGTTTCTTCTCTCATCTTCTGCTGGGCATTCAATATGCTGATAAGTCCACTTGAATTTAGTTTTTAGGCAGTGGTCAGGAACTATTCTTTCCGGGTCATATGTTCGGTGTTCTAGCGCCCCGAGCTGATAACTTTTCATTTCTTCTCCCTCTGCTGCTACTTCCCTGAATTCTTTAACTGTGCACGCACCAATGGTGAGGGGTAGCGTGGGCCACGACTTCTTTTTGCCTTTAGACAGGACGCCGGAGAAGCCTTGCGACATTTGGAAGCATACCTCCTGAATGAGAATTTTTTCTGTAACAAAGCGAGGCATAGCATGTGGTGGCCTGTAAGTTCCAAAGACTCGGATGAAGGTATATCCGGGGAAAGGGAACCAGTGTGCCACTTTGACTAGAGTCTCCTTGGCCTGCCAAGACATGCAGGGGGCGTCTTGGCCAAATAAGTGTCTATATAGAGAGGGGATAAATACTTGGGAGATCTGCTCTATATCCTGTTTGTATTTGGACTCCCAAAATACCCTGATTTGCAGATGAATTGCACGCGACTGCTCGGAATCCCAGTTGTGGGCCCATCCCTCAAAGTGTACTCTTGCGCAGACAGCATCCAGTAGGTAAGAGGCCATGTAAAATTCGGAAGGCATTCCCTCATCTGGGGCCAATGCCGCGTTCAAGTTGGTCTGCATCGAAGTCATCAATATGCCGGCCCAGTTGAAACGGGTGCCATGTGTTGTCACATACTCCATGATAGTAGCCCAACTACCGCTGAAAGTGGAGCAATCCGGGCACCCGTAAAGCCTGAAAAGCATGGCGGCAACCAATTTATAAACCTTTCTTAGGCTAGCCACCGGATATTCTTGGTCTTTCTTGACCTTAAACTTCTTGGGCTCCTCCCACCATTGTCTAATAGTATCAACTATCGGAACAGCGTGAGCAGTAGCCCATTCTGGAGTGAAATGTTCATCTGGGCGAGGCAACGAGTAGTAGAGGTGAGCATCCGCGCCTACGAGTGTAGCAAAAGCCCTGCCTTCGCTGTCTCGGATCACAAACTTCTTGGGATCCGTCTTTTGTAAGATCCAATCTATAACCTCTGGACATGGAAATATGGCTGGATGCGCCCCTGCCAGATGTAGTTTGGACTTCTTGACTGCCAAGTATATTTCCTGGTCTGGGAGATCTTCTGGAAATTCCTCTTCCGGTATGGCGAACTCATGATACACTTGGTACCATCGCATACTGTCTTCTTTTGCAAAGGTACATAGTGTATCCCTGTATATTGGGGGTGGGGACACCACGTCCAGCTCATCAATTTCTTCCACTACTTGCTTGTCCTTCCTCCGAGATAGCGGGGGTGCCATGTCACTAGAATCTGATAAAACAGGTATGCACTCTATGTCTTCTTGAAGTTCACCTGTCAAATTCATAAAGGAATCCCAAGATAAGAACGACATGATGATATAAAACCAGTTACAGTTTAGTGATTTAATTTAGCTGTGACACATGTAAAACTGGGTTACTGGTTTACTGGGTCGCTGGGTCGCGGATTGCAAGAAAAGGTCCAGGCGCGACCTTGCGACCTCGCGACCAGGTCGCTGGGTCGCTGGGTCGCAACTCTCCGAAAAATTGGAAAATGCGACCTTGCGACCTCGCGACTAGGTCGCTGGGTCGCTGGGTCGCAGATTCCAGAAATCTGGAAAAATGCGACTTTGCGACCTCGCGACTAGGTCGCTGGGTCGCAGGTCGCGATAAGGCTTGCCGGGGGGGTTTTGCGCACGTGCGGCCGTGATTTTTCTTTTCTCCCTCCTCTTGAGGATTTATAAGCTAGTTGGGTCCAGGCAGAGCTGAGGAATGGTTTTAAGAGCAAGGGGCAAGGCTATGAGAGTTTGAACCAGAAATGTGGTGAGGTTGGACATTTGTGGAGAAAGCAGATTCACAAAACACTCAAAAAATATAAAAGCTCAGACAAAGGGCAATTTAAAGGCCTAAGGGGACATGGGTTTGGCAAGAAATGCTCATAATGGAAAAATCAGGAGGAAATGGCAACTTACCCGGGAAAATCGCCCCAGTCGAGTTGTCAGAGGCGTTTTCTTTCAAATCGCTGAATGTGTAAAATGCGACCTGGCGACCTCCCTTATATAGAAGGTCGCACATGCGGGCAATTAATGCAGGTCGCTGGGTCACAAATCTATTAATTCCATAGTTTTGCGACCGGGCGACTGTCGCTGGTCGCAGGTCAGCCGGGTCGACTTTTTCATTAAAATTGTATATTTGCGACCTAGCGACCCTCGGCGACCAAGCGACCGGGGTTGCGGGGTCGTAAGGTCGCCGCTCCACTTTCGTTAAAAGGAGATTTGCAACCGCGACTGGCGACTGGCGCACCCGGGCCTGGGTCGCAAGGTCGCGGGGTCACGATTTTCATCAAATAGTTTAATCTCTTGCGTATGTACCTTGGCGTATCAATGCATTTGATGCATTTAATAGTCTTCTTCGATTTTATGGGCTCCAAAATTTGAAAATGGTGTATTTTTGGAGGGTGTTGTGGGCTACAATAGAACCGAATCCTTAATTTTTGTAATAAGACTATTTTTAGATTTAGCTAAGTAGTATTTAAACTCTTCTCATGCATTTAGAGAGGGTCCTGGATCTTAATAATTTTGACTTGGAGATTGCATTTTTGTACTCCATTGTCTTATATATTTTTAAAAAGGATCACATCTGGTGATTTTCATGCGGAATTATCTTTGAAGTGTTGCATTTCCGTACCTTGGAATTTGATTTTGCATCAGAGTTACTGGATTAGAGTATCACATTGCATTTGAAAGTCTTCAAGATGAATGAGGTATTTCTATCCTTTCACTGTTGATTTCTTTTGTCTTATGATATTCGCTTTAAAATTTCTATCATTTATATATATATGTTTTCACAACGCTTCCTTTTATATATCATTTCTGAGTATAATTGAAACGTTATCTTTCATAAGTGTATATAGATGGTATACAATGATGAATGCAATATGTTAATACAACTCTGTTTAATTTCTTAAACAGAGTTATCTTTATTTGTTTCCGCACATTTCAATTTAAATAATAATACATTTTCATGGTTATTGTTAAATTGGAACAATCTTAAGTTGTATTCACATATAATTACCCGGGTTAGTGTTAGAATTTCTTTATCAGTATTTAGTTTAAATTAGATAGTTTTATTTCAGTTAATTTAGTCTCATTTCCACTCATCCAAACCAATCCATTTAGTTATAAGGAAACTGGTCCTTTAAATCCAGTCGGAGCCACCATACCAAACGGAAAAGGAGCTGTCTTAAGGTCCCGACCGGGTGGTTTTCCCCGATGTTTGAAGCAGAGATTTTCTAGGCTTCAACATTTTTGGCGCTAGAAGGAGGGCTTGAGCTATGAATGGCAAGTAAATCTTTATCCACAAGCCATTCTGAGAGCAAAACACCCTCATTAACTTCTTCAATTTCTTCTGAAATTCAAAATCCTAGAGAAGAAATTGCAGAAAATATTCAGACACCCACTACCAAAATCTCAAAACATTCAGACAATCAACATCCCGAGTCTCCCGAAGTTCAAGATTTAATTCATAAATTGAAAGGATTCTCATTATCTCTAGAAGAGTCTGAAATATCTGAAGGTAGTGTAACTTCAAAATTTGTTTCTTCGAAACCTCTTACTAGGCTTCAAAGTGAAAAACTTGGTATTTCTCCGAAAGAATTTCCTTTACCTAGTAGAGTCAAGACAAGAAAAACTCAATCGGAATCAGTAAGTGATATAAGTTCAACATCTAATATTCAAATACCTGTTTCCGAAATCCCTTCTCAACAAAGTACAGGAGTTTCCACATCATCTCCTCAATCATCATTAATCTCAACATCATCTATTCCAACAATTTCTATTCAAACACCACCAGTTTCTACTATCCCTCCAATATTTGTTCCAATAATGGCACAGAGACCATGGTCTACTCCAGGGGCAGTCAACATGACTGCATCTTTACATGATTTACCAGACAATCCTGGAAAATGGCTTCCAAAGTTTAGCCCAGATCTTAACATTCAAGCTGAAGAACATATCAATAACTTTATGCTGGCTATTAATTTGAATGGAGTCATACATGAAGATGTTGTAGTTAGATTATTCCCTTATACTCTCCAGGGAGTAGCAGGATCATGGTACTTTTCATTACCATCGGGATCCATAACAAGTTGGGACATTTTTGCAGATCATTTTTTAACCAAATTTGGAGATGACCGATCAATAGCAACTTTACTCAATGACCTCTCAAATTTGAAGATAGAACCCAAGGAACCCATTAAATAATTCAATGCTAGATTCAACAAACTCTTGAACAAAATTCACACAGATTCACAGCCCAGTGAACAAGTCAGAATTGAATGGTACATAACTGCCTTACCCTCAAACATAACAATTTTCGTAGACAGAGCTGCAAAGCCTACGTTAGCTGAGAATATGAAAGAAGCTATTGCAGTGGAAAAACGAATTACTTCTCTGGAAAAGAAAAATGCTATCGAGGAAAGGAAATCAAAGAAAGTCAGCTTCAAAGATGATTCAAAGAAAAAGGCCAAAGATCCATACGACATGGAAGGTTTATAGAAAGTTCTTAAAACCATGTCAAATGAAATGGTTGAAATTAAAAAACAAGTGGCTGAAACTTCTACCAAGAAACCATTCCGAAATTTTAGAAGAAACCAAGTTGAATCTAAACCTCCTAATGCAATCTCTAATGCAGAATCAGAAGAAGAGGAAGAAGAAGAAGATATATCTATAGTATCAGATGAAGAAAATGAAAATGAAGAAATAGCTGAATTGAATGGAATGTGGGATTTTATTCTCCCTAATTCTGATAGTGAAGAAGCTATGCCTGTAAGTACTAGGAGTAAATCCACAGCGAAACCAGTGCAAACAGTTCCTAAAAAGAAAATTACAACTCCAAGTACCAAAGACAAATCCCCTGTAAAGAAAACTTCTCCATTACCTACTCAAAATCAGCCATCCTCTTCTAATCCTCCTACATCAACAACAAAGACTTTGGTAGTGTCAGATCCTATGGAATACAACATTGTCGAGGACATGAAAAAGATCAAAGCTAATATTTCCTTACATGAACTCAGCAAACTAAAACACCAGCAAAAGTTGTTATTGAAAGAATTAAACGCTACACCAATTGCTCCTTTACCAAGCGGTGTAGTTGCAAAAGTAGCGAGAGGAACTGGTAAGCCACCAGATAAGGTAGATGCTACTGATACTGTGCTCATTGGGGAAAAGTCAAATTCTCAAACTCCTCCTTTTCTTTTGACTTATGAGATAAACAATAAAAATCTGCACAATTGTTTGATTGATTCTGGAGCTTCCTCCAATATAATGCCTACTTCTGTCTGTGCTAAATTAAATATCGAACCACAGAAATCAACAGTTCATATCGTTCAATTGGATCGCTCTAAATTCCAAGTGGTAGGAGAAATCAATTCAGTTACTATCAGATTAGCCTCCGATCCTAGGATTGTCCAAAGAATTGATATTTTGATTGCTGATATTCCTGAATTCTATGGATTAATCTTGAGCAGGGACTGGTCTGCGAAACTTAATGGTTATATCTCGACTGATTATTCGCATATGTGGCTTCCCTACAAAAGGAAACCAAATCAAATTAAAATTGAACGAGAAAAAAATATGACGCACACTGTCACTGAATTCGAACAACCTAATGAGCCTGTGGCATTCAACAACAATATCCTTGGAGGTTATTCTGCTGAATCATTTCTTGGAAATTTCGAAGCTCCTCAATCACCTTTTTCTGTAAATACTTTTGTTTCTCAGATAGAAAATTTTTCACAATTTGATTCTTCCAGAATTGTAAATATTTCTGATGTAATTGTAGATAAGCCAATAGACAAATCTTTATTTTGGTCGTTATATTTTGATGGATCGAAGTCTAGTGATGGAGCTGGAGCTGGATGCATCTTAATTGATCCAGATGGGGAGAAAACCATGCTATCATGTAGGTTAGAATTTGAGTGTACTAACAATACCGCAGAATATGAAGCCTTGGTTCAAGGACTTTATAAAGCTATAGGGTTAGATGTTAAATACTTGAAAGTATTTGGTGATTCCGAAATTGTCATAAAACAAGTTAGGAATACTATTCATTGCCTTTCAAGACATCTTAAACACTATCAAACCCTAGTACAAGATCTCACCACTCATTTTTTAGCATTCAATATTTCTCCTATTCCTAGGAATCAGAATACATCAGCTGACTTGCTAGCTAATGTTGCATCTAAACTCCTACCTGCTGAAGATTGCAGTCCTGATAGGTTTTCTGTAGAATTTATTTTTCGTCCATCTGTCCCAGATAATGTTACAAATTGGAGAGTATTCTATCATGATCAAGATATTCTAAATTTCATGACCTCAGAGAAATCATATGATGAGCAAATCATTGACGAAGATGATCATGATTTACAAATTGCTTCAAAAGGTAATGAAAACCCCATTCCAAAATCTGTTGTTAAATTAGAAGATTTATATGACATTAAAGACAGATTCAAGAAAGTCACTAATGCTAAACTTCAAAGCTCTACCTTGAAGTTTGAATTAGTAAATCTTGGTTCTGATTCTAAACCTCAAAACGTTAACTTAGGACTCAATTTAACACCAGAGGAAAGGAATGCGTTCATTAAACTTCTGAACAAGTATAAAAACGTTTTTGCTTGGAATTATGATGATTTAAAAACGTATGATACTTCGATTATTCAACATACAATTCCAATGCTTCCTGATATTAAACTTGTTCAACAGAAGTTGAGAAAGATCCATCCAAATCTCGAAATTCAAATCAAATCAGAACTTAATAAACTTTTAAAAGCCAAAATCATTTTTCCGGTCAGGCACTCCAATTGGGTTTCCAATATGGTACCTGTAAGGAAGAAGAATGGTGATATAAGAATCTGTATTGATTTCAGAAATTTAAATAAGGCATGTTTAAAAGATAATTTCCCATTGCCAACCATGGAACAGATACTTCAAAAGGTAGCTGGTTCTGAACTTATGTCTTTTCTCGATGGATTTTCGGGCTATAATCAAGTTTTAGTTCATCCAGATGACAGATTGAAAACAACTTTCAGAACAAAATGGGGAACTTATGCTTATCAGAAAATGTCTTTTGGTCTAATAAATGCAGGAGCAACTTTTCAAAGGGCCATGGACATAGCATTTAAAGGTCCGATCAATAAATCAGTTGTTGTTTATCTTGATGACATAACAGTATTTTCAAAAAAGAGAGCCAATCATCTACATGATTTAAAACAAATATTTGAAAGATGTAGAAGGTTTGGTATTTCCTTAAATCCGAAGAAATCTTTCTTTGCTTTAGATGAAGGAAAAATCTTAGGATTTGTTGTGTCAAAAGATGGTATATATATTGATCCAGATAGAGTGAAAGAAATTTTTGATATTTCTTTACCTCATAACAAAAAATCCATGCAATCATTTCTTGGACAGATCAATTTTGTTAAAAGATTTATTCCTGATTTTTCTTTTATTGTTTTACCTATGCAAAATATGATCAAGAAGAATTCAATATTCAAATGGATGCATAAAGAAAAAGAAGCTTTTGAGGTAATCAAATAAGCGATCATTAATGCACCAGCATTGAATACCCCGAATTTTTCTAAAGATTTTACTTTGTATACTCTGGCCACTGAAACATCCTATGCAGCCGTTTTAACACAACTCAATGATCAAGAAATCGAAGCACCAATTTCTTTCTTTAGCTCAAATCTGCAAGGAGCTGAGCTTAATTATTCCGATGTTGAAAAACAAGCCTTTGATGTGTTTAAATCAATCAAACATTTCAGACCTTTTCTCTTGAAAACACATACAAAAATCATTGTCCCATTCTCTGCAGTGAGACAATTATTAATTCAAAAAGAAGTAGGAGAAAAGAGAGCTAACTGGGTAACAACCTTGCAAGAATATGATATTGATATTAAACCAGCTAAGATTGTTAGAGGACAAGGTTTTTGCAGATTATTGGCAGGAGCTCATAACATACCAGAAAATCAAGATCCAAATCAAGATATTCAAGTAAGTCAGATAAGTTTTACAGATTCTGAATCTCAGTATGCTGACCTTATCTATTACTTGAAAAATGGGTATGCTCCTACTAATCTCAGCTATAAGAGTAAACGCGCTTTAAGGTTAAAGGCTATTAAATATGAGATCATCGATAATGTGTTATTTAGGGAAAATTATGATTCAATTTTATTAAGATGTCTTGAAAAGACTGAAGCTGAAAAGGTTTTGCAGGAGTTGCATGATGGACCAGCAGGAGGTCATTTTGGAGGTGATACCACAGCTCACAAAATAATTCGTGTTGGGTATTATTGGCCTACCCTTTTTAAAGATACGCATGATTACGTAAGGAAGTGCCAAATTTGTCAAACTGCAAGTGGAAGACAAAGGAAACCAACTTTTCCTTTGCAACCAGTGACTATTGAGCAACCATTCGAACAATGGGGGCTTGACATTATTGGTGAGATAGTACCTCATTCTTCCAAATAGCACAAGTACATCCTTACTGCAACTGATTACTTTACAAAATGGGTAGAGGCAATCCCGTTGAAGGTAGCCAATTCTGATGCAATTATTGATTTCATAGATCAATTCATCATAACCAGGTTTGGTGTACCTCAAGATCTTGTCTTTGATAATGCATCTTACTTCTCTAGAAATAGTTTAATAGAATTTGTAGTCAAAAGAGGTTTTAAATTAAAATATTCAGCAAATTATTATCCACAAGGTAATGGTTTGGCTGAATCCACTAATAAAAACCTTATCAAAATTATTAAAAGGACCGTTGATCAAAATCAAAAGAATTGGCACAAATCTTTAATCTTTTCGTTATGGGCTGATCGTATCACTGAAAAAGCTTCAATAGGGACTTCACCTTTCAATCTGGTTTATGGAAAAGAAGTTGTGATACCATCAAATTTAACTCTTCCATCATTAGCCCTAGTACAATTTATTGAAGAAAATCCTTCTTCATCCATTCAATTGAGATATGATCAAATCCTTAAACTAGAAGAAGATAGGAATAAAGCAAAATTACTCATGAAAAACATCAACAGCTTGTAAAATCTTCTTTTGATGCAAGTTCTACCGGCTCAAAAATTTTGTCAATTGGTGATCTTGTTCTGAAATGGGATAAAGCACACGAAGAAAAAGGTAAACATACCAAATTTCAGAAAATGTGGCTTGGACCATTTCAGATCGTTGAGAAGATAGGCTCAAATACATTCATACTCCAAGATCTAACGGGTAAGAGAGAATCTCTTCCTGTAAATGGGCTTATCTTGAAGAAATTATTTTCATAAGGAGGTAACCCCTTCTTAACTGTACATATTCCTTTCTGCAGAATTTTGATTTTTTTTTGTTTTTGCAAATAAAGGTTGTTAATAAGTCTCTGATTGACTGTTTACTATTTAAGAAAATTTCTTTGGAAAAATATTATAAATATTTATTTTGTGTAAATAATAATTTTTAAAAGTAATGATCACAGTTTTTGAATAGTTTAAAATAAGATGTTAAACTTTGAAAGATTATTTCAATCATTTACATGATCTTTTGAAAACTTGAGAAGAATGTAAATCATCATAAGTTTATTAAGCAGAGAAAGGTTATCTATCAAAGTAAAGATTTTTTCAAAGTTTTGGAACTCAAAAAACTCTGAAAATTGTCATCCATTGATTCTTAAAGATAAAACTATTTCACCCCATCCATTTAAGTTGTGATTTTTTAGAATGTAATTCTAAGAAATTATATGAAAATTTAAAGAGATAAGAGGTCTCATTACGAGCCGACTTACCATGTTCATAAGGAATAATAAAACTGACATTACCAATACTGCATACCAAAACAGGGTAATGGCTTATAAATGTAAGACAAGGGGTCTCATCACGAGCCAGCTTGTTCAGTTTAATTATAACTAGTGAATGACATTGTTATTAACTGGCTACCAAACCAGAACAATGGCTCTTAAAATAAAAATAAATAAAAGACAAAAACATGAGATAATAGGTCTTATGAATTTATCTTTTAAAAAGTCATAATTTTAATTGGATGGGACAATGAATGGTTAATGGTTTAAAGGTAACCCTGTCGAGACTATGAACGTTTGCTGGCAGCAGAGGCAATACCTATGAAAATAGAGTATATTATAAAACCAAAACTTGGAGAGAACCACTTACTTCATTATTAACACCAATCAAAGCTTGAGATAACCCAAAATGTTTTTATTCTTGAGGAATTAGAAAGAAATTATGAAATGATTTTTATTTCTTTTTCATAGTTACATTTTATTTGAATTATCCTAAGATAGTTTTCATTATCTTTAAAAATCTTTACTTACTAAAGATATAGTGTTCATTTTATTTTTCAGAGATAACTGTTTCTTTCAGTGAATCGCCAATTGTTGTGACCAGCAACAACCCCCCTTTTTTATTTAATATTAGTAATAATACTAAATAAATGGGGACCCTTAGTTAAAAAATCCAAAAAGAAATCAATTAGGATTTGTTTGCCTTTTCAAATAAAACTTTCTATCATAAACTTATAGAAATCCCTTAGAAAGAACATTAAGAAACTCTTAAGTTTATGATAGATTACGATAAAATTGCTCTTTAAACAAAATAGCGCATCCATAGCAAAATGGTATATATCTTTTATAAAACTGAAAATGTGATTTTGCGCTTTTGCGATAATGCGATCCCAAAAGCTTGTACAATAAACGTATTGGTCGCTAATCGCATAAGCACAGAAAACAGAAGTGATTAATGAATAACTTTTGCGCTATTTTCAATTTTGCGCTTTTGCGAGATTTGCGATGTGCGCTTTTGCGCTATTGCGCAATTTCCGCTTTTGCGCTATTTTACATAACTGCGACGACTTCATTTTGCAATATTGCGATATTGCGACATTGCGATATTGCGCAGCAAATCGCAGATCGCAATGTCGCAGATTCATGTAGGCGCGTTGTCCAAAGGCAATCTTCCCATATATCAAATCTGTTATGCGCTTTAATGATTAAATTAAATGATTGGATTGATTATTAATGGTAAATGAGATTGTGTTTGGATTGAAAGTCGTTTCATGATTAAAATATTATATTTCATTCACTTTCACATTTAAAACAGTCTCATCACCTTTCTTATGTCATTACTCTCATTTACTCGTAAAATGCAGGCACGAAGGAGAAAACGTCTATACAAAGCTTTCACGAAACACTATGGGTAAGAAGGAGAAGAGCTCGAGTTCTGAAAACAGAGAAATGGCTTCGCTGTATGCAGACACCGCTTGTAATAAGGATGCCGGTATATCCACTTGGGAAGGGATGTATAATCTGTTAGAGGAAGAAAATCCCGTGGTGATGAAAGTTGTAGCTACAGCAGGTTCCAATAATACGTCTGAGGCAACCCTTAGAGAACTGGCTTGTTCATTTCTGCATAGGATAGCGGCAAGACCAAGGATTCTCCCATATACGGACATGGTAAAATGGGTACTGGACAGCACTGATATTTCAGACAGGCAATTTAAAACTCCATCTGAAGAGCTAATCGGGTCATTCTCCACGGAAGACGTGAGGCTGATGTATAAGTTGCCGGAACCTCATGCGCCTTATAATAAGCAAGTTATGAAAGAATTTGCCAGAGAACATGCAAATTTGTCAGAATGCACACAAGAATGGACCAAAAGAGATGAGCCATTGAAGAAAAATAAACATGGGTGGACAGTACCAAAAAAGGATGTTTTAGACGCTGTTCACAAGTTCAAACATCCAAGTGGGCAAATTGACACAGTTTCTACCACAAGATAAGGTATGTAAGTTTGCCAAAAATTTTCCTCTATAGAGCTTTTAGAAGTTACTGAAGAAGTTGTTGGAGGTCAAAAGTTCTTAGAGAAACATAAAGCTCTTCTTCAGAAAAATCGAGAGTTGAAGAAGACTTGAAATAACTGTAAAACAAAATGAGGAAACATTGACCAAATTCAAGGCACTTCATGCTGAGTAAGGAAAAAGATGTGGAGCGTGTTCGGCACAGAGGAAAATTACTGCGAAAGGTCAAATCGATAAAAACGAAACTACTTTGGCTAAAGTATGATATGAGAAAATGGCAAAGCAAAATCAAGATAAAATTGCAAAATTAATAACAGAGCAATAAGCTCAAATAAAGGAAAATGCACAAATCAAAAGGGCAGAAAAGGCAGCAGAGGAGGCGGCTACAGCGGCAAACATTCTTACTGATTGTGTAAATGAAAATTTACACAAAGCTAATTTGATTCCTGAAACTGTTCCAGGATATCTCCCACAGGCAAATCAACTGCAAATAGAATGGAGGCAAAAGGCAGAAGAAAGAGCAAAATCTATCCAAGGGCTGACAAGATTGAATTGGGACTCATACTGGATGTACTTGGTGAAGCCACACAGTCAGCACAGTGCGCTTAATTGTATCATCAATGCTACAGAGAAGATTGCGCCTACGCTTGCCGACTCTGTCTTTTCAGGACAGTTGAATTCTGAAGTCGGTCAACCGCATCTTCTCAAAACTATGCTAGATGCCTGCAAGTTTAAAGAACAAGTTCATAGATAGTTAGATTTAGTTTTAATTTTACTGTATTTTAGCCTAGGAAAAGGACGGTCATTGAACCGAATCCTTAATTTTTGTAATAAGACTATTTTTAGATTTAGCTAAGTAGTATTTAAACCCTTTTCATGCATTTAGAGAAGGGTCCTGGATCTTAATATTTTTTGACTTGGAGATTGCATTTCTGTACTCCATTGTCTTATATATTTTTAAAAAGGATCACATCTGGTGATTTTCATGCGGAATTATCTTTGAAGTGTTGCATTTCTATACCTTGGAATTTGATTTTGCATCAGAGTTACTGGATTAGAGTATCACATTGCATTTGAAAGTCTTCAAGATGAACAAGGTATTTCTATCTGTTCACTGTTGATTTCTTTTGTCTTATGGTATTCGCTTTAAAATTGCTATCATTTATATATATTTGTTTTCACAACGCTTTCTTTTATATATCATTTTTTAGTATAATTGAAACGTTATCTTTCATAATTATATATAGCCATAAATCAACCTAAAGAACTAGAAGAAGGATAGTAAAAATAAAAATCCCATAGACACAAATTTGAGGAATAATGTGGAAGGTAGCTTGGAAGTGGATGAGAAGATTATCTAAACATAAATGTAGAGGGGGTGAATCTGAGTAGCCTACATAATTATGAGGATAAATATATGACCAACCTCTTTCATACTATTAGGTCCCTATATTACTAGTTCAATCTCTTATTTTTGTTAGTGTAGCCCCCTTATTTTTATTATTGGACCCCTGTAACCCCCATATTGTTATTATTGTGCCCTTACATTATTATTGCTAGGCCGGATAGGATTATATTGTGACCCCATGGACTCCTATATATAGAAATGAGGTTTTGTCATTTGTATCATCCAAGAATATTTTATTTATGTAATGTAAAGGAGGTTTCCCCCTAGAAGTGGCTGATTTCTAAGGCGTTGGTCTCTCTTTTATTCTATTTTTGGAGCTGGTTCATAACATTTGGTATCAAAGCATTGGATTCTAGGGTTTCACTACTCCAAACAGGTCATCATGGAATTTTCACTATAAAATTTTTTCTACGAAGCTTCAAAAGCTAAAATATTTACCACGAGAAGCCGAAATACCAAGGAACTTCGTGTAAAAATTTAAGATATTGGTTCGCAATATATTTTGGAGATATGATCTGTGGAAGTTAGGGTTTTTTCAGGCTCCCTAATTTCATCTAAAAGAGGTGACCTTAAAAAAATTGTCATAATTCTCTCTCTGAGCATTAGATTGGAATTCTGTAAAAAGTTGTTGAAATTACACGGACTGTAGTCTCTTGTGTATCAGTTTCAGAGAAAAAGGAGGAAATAGTGACACGTGGCATGCCATACAAGTTCACTTTACTGAACTAGTCCATAATTAGGTCATTGTGGGAGATTGGGCATAACTTTGTGTGGAAGCATCCAAATCAGGGCAAACCTGTGGAATTTGAAAAAAGATTCAGATGGCTACTATAGGACCTAATTTTAGATATTTAAGATCCGAAAAAAAATAGATAATTCAGTTTCAATATTGAGCTCCTTAAAAGTAAGAAAAAGGTGTGTATTTTTTCAAATTGCATAAGTCTTGTTTGAAAAATTAGTTTGAAGTGATTCCAAAGGAATCTTGAAGCATAGATATCAGTATTGGGTTCTAAAATCCCCCCTAAAAATAATTCAAAACCCATTAAGCACTCAAAATACTCTACTATGACTCATGAAGAGGAAGAAGTGCAACATGATATATCAAAATTATAAGAGCAAGTGCACCAAATTTCGCTCTCGCAAAGAGCATCAAAAAATGAAATGGAATTTTTGAAGAAAGGCGTGGAAGTTAAGATGGATGGTTTGAAGAAAGGCATGGAAGCTAAGGTGAATTTCATGGAAGCTAAGATGAATGACATCGAAAAAAAAATGAAAGACAACATGGAAGACATGAGGAATGATCTAAAAGCAGACATGGAAGGGTTGAAGGAACATTTGGCAAAATTGATACAAGAAATGATTCCTAATGGAGAAAGGATAATAGAGAAAACTCATGATGATAAAAAAATAAATGTTAATCTTGATTTCATAAACTCTAATGTTGGATGGAAGACCCACCATATTACAAACATGGATATGAGGAATTTTGATGGCAATGATCCAGTAACATGGATACTACAGATGGAGCAATATTTTGATCTCCATAATGTGAAAAACACACAAAAGGTACACATTGCAACTTTACATCTGGAAAAAAATACATTTCTATTGTATCGATGGCTTTTCTCTCGTAAAAAAATTGTCACTTGGTCAATTTTTATGGAGGAAATGATAGCACATTTTTAGGATACAAAGAGAAACACATTCTTTAGCCAATTGATAAATCCAAAACAAAAGGGTTCAATGGTGGATCACATTGAGGACTTCCAAAAATTGAATATAAGGGTAACTAATATTCCAGAGGAACACAGGATTGATGTATTCATAGGGACTTTAAAGGATAACATCCAACATGAGGTTTGCCTTTGGGAACTTGATTCATTGGAGAAGTCATTCAATTTGGCAAGAAAAAATGAATGTAAGATTATGGCGACAATGAAGCCTACCACTCACATCTATAAAGATGGAAGTGCTGCTACTCCTAGACTTCCACAACTTACAAGGTTGACACCACACCAATTGGAAGAAAAAATAGCAAAAGGGATTTGCTACATTCGTGATATAAAATACACTAAATGTCATAAGTGTGTTGAGAAGAAATTATTTTATATGGATTGTGAAGAGGAGGAATAAAATGAACGAGAAACTTTAAAAGAAGAGGATATACACCAGGAACCAACCCAAAAGAAAGAAGAAATGAGTCTCACCATATCTTGTAATGCATTGGCAAGAATTGCCACTCCTCAAACTCTCAAGATGGAAAGACATATCAAGAAGAAAAAGGTAATAGTGTTGATTGACTTGGGTAGTACCCATAATTTTATTCATTGTAAGGTAGCCAAGGAATTAAATGGCTTCCTATACCCAGCACCAAAATGTCAAGTGATGGTTGAAAATGGAGGAACTATAAATTGCTCTAGAAAATGCCATAATATCAAGATAACCATGGGGGAATATGTATTGAATATTCCAATTATTTCCATTCTAATGGGAGGTGTTGATGTTGTACTAGGCGTAAAATGGTTACAATCTGTGGGGATGGTAGCTTTTAATTTTCAAGAACTTTTCTTGAAATTTTTTTTGGAAGGAAAGGAAGTTGAATTACTAGGTATCGCAGGGAAGCCGGGAAGCTGGGAAATATAATAAGCTCTAATTTCATGACAAAGATTATGAAGAAAGAACAACGAGTCGTAATTACACAATTATGCTCATAAGAAGTTCCAACATCAAAATAATCTATTTCTCTGTATCTCCAAAAATTCTTGGAAAAGCAATCTAAGGTGTTTGAAACTCCCAAATGATTCCCACCTATTCGTGATCATGATCATGCTATTAATTTGATTCCAGGAAGTGTTCCTCCAAACATCTGGCCTTACAGATATCCTTATGTCCAAAAGAGAGAAATTGAACGTATGATTGCATAAATGTTAGAGGTTGGTATAATTCAACCGAGCCAAATTTGTTTATCTACTCTAGTAGTATTGATGCAAAAGAAGGATGGATAATGGCACATGTGTCCAGATTATAGGGAGCTCAATAAGCTCACTATTAAAGATAAATTTCCCATTCCTGTGATTGAAGAATTATTGGATGAATTATATGGAGCAATTTATTTTCCAAGTTGGATCTTCATTCAGGATATCATAAAATTAGAATAAATATTGAAGATATTTCGAAAACATCATTTCGAAATCATGAGGGTCATTATGAATTTTGGTCATCCCTTTTGTCCTTACCAATGCACCTTCTACATTTCAATGGTTGATGAATTCCATTTTCAAACCCTTCCTTAGAAATTTTTTGTTAGTATTTTTTGATGATATACTAATCTACAACAGGTCTTAGAAGGATCATGTTCAACATGTTGATAGGGTGCTCAAACTATTGGAGGAGAAACAATTATATGAAAAAACCTCCAAATATTTCTTTGGAGTACAAGAGGTGAAATATCTGGGTCATATTGTATCTCACAAGGGTGTTAAAGTAGACCCTAACAAAATTAAATACATTAAGGAATGGAAATTCCCCACAAAAATAAAGAAGTTGTGACGATTTCTCGGGTTAACAGGGTATTATCACAAGTTTGTTAAGAATTATGGGAGAATAACAGCACCTCTAACAACATTATTGAATAAATATGCATTTTCATGGACTCCTGAAGAAATATACATCTTAAAGATGCGATGTGCCTAGCATCGGTCTTATCTACGCCAGACTTCACAAAAACATTTATTGTGGAATGTGATGCCTTAGGAAATGGAATTGGTGTTGTTTTAATGCAAGAAGGAAGACCCATTGCTTTTTAAATTCATCTAGTTAAAGGAAAGTATTTACCGAAAGCTATTTATGAGAAGGAAATGTTGGCAATACTACATGCACTAAAGAAATGACGACCTTATCTAACAGGAAGAAATTTCAAGGTAAAAAATGATCATGATAGTCTTAAAGACTTTTTGGAAAAAATACTATATTCAAAAGAGTAGCAAAAATGGGTCACAAAGATGTTGGGTTATGACTTTGAAATCATCTACAAAAAAGGGAAGCTAAATGTTTTTGTAGATGCACTCTCAAGAAAGGATGAAGAGGTGGAAGAATTTCTTTGTGCCATTTCTATTATCCAACCAGATTGGATAGCCGAAGAAAGGGATGAATGGAAAAAGGACGAAGAAGTGTGGACACTCATTCAAAATTTGCAGAAAGATCCTACTACATATGATACGTTTAGTTGGAAAAATTATTCTTTATGGTACAAAGATCGCATATATATTTGTAAGAATTCTCAAATTAAAAAAAATATATATACATATACATATACATACACATACACATACACATACACATACACATACACATACACATACACATACACATACACATACACATACACATACACATACACATACACATACACATACACATACACATACACATACACATACACATACATATATATATATATATATATATATATATATATATATATATATATATATATATATATATATATATATATATATATATATATATATATTCTTTTGGAATTGCACACTTCTCCCTTAGGAGGACACTCAAGATTTTTAAAAGCTTACCACAAGGTGAAGAAATATTTTTTTTGGGATGGCCTTAAATCTGATATTCAAAATTTTGTGGCAGAATGTTTGGTTTTCCAGAAAAATAAATTTGAAACAGTTAAGACCCCAGGTCTTCTACAACCTTTATCCATTCCAAGTCAACGTTGGGAGGAGATTTGAATGGATTTTATCATAGGTTTACCTAAGTCTGAAGGAAACAGTGTCATCATGGTGGTAGTTGATAGACTTACCATGTATGCACACTTTTGTGCATTATCTCATCCATTTAAAGCAATTACAATTGCTACTACATTTATGGAAACAATTCAAAAGCTACATGGAAACCCAAATATTATTTTAAGTGACAGAGATCCCATTTTTACAGGAAATTTTTGGACGGAATTATTTTCTTGTTTGGCTAATCAACTAGCTCATAGCTCATCTTATTATCCTCAATTCGATGGGAAAAATGATATAGTGAACAAATGTTTGGAAGGATATCTTCGTTGTTTTGTATCTGATAAAAAAACACAATGGTTCAAGTGGTTACCTCTGGCTGAATGGTGGTATAACTCTTCCTTCCATTCTGCAGCAAAAATGACCCCATTTATGGCACTTTATGGATATCATCCACCATCCATCACATCATATTTAAGAGAAAATTCTAAGGTTCAAGTAGTGGAATATCACATCGAGCATCAACAACAAGTTCTCAAACTCTTAAAGGATAACCTAAATTTGGCACAAAATTGAATGAAACAACAAGCATATCAACATCACAGCGAGATAAGTTTTGATTTAGGAGACTGGATATTTTACGGCTACAACAATACAAACAAATTCCCCTCAAGAAATCTAAGAAGGATAATAAATTATTGTCGAAGTACTATGGTCCTTACAAGGTGTTGCAAAATATTAGTACTATGGCATACAAATTGGAGCTTCCTACTTCTTCTTGAGTGCATCCAGTTTTCCATGTTTCATGCTTAAAGAAGGTTATTGGTGACAAACTTCCAGTTCAAACAATATTGCCAAAACTTGATGAGGAATTAAAAATCATATTGGAACTTGAAGCATTCATGGAAACAAAAACTCGACAACTATGAAATTGATCAATTTTAGAGTATCTCATCAAGTGGAAGAACTTACCCACTGAAGATTCTACATGGGAGGATGAGAATTTTATACAGAATAATCTAGAGCTACTCAAGCATTGAGGACAACACTTTTTTGAAGGAGAGGGGCATGTTAGGTCCCTATACTACTAGTGCAATCCCTTATTGTTGTTAGTGTAGCCCCCTTATTGTTATTGTTGTACCCCTGTAGCCCCCATATTTTTATTATTGTGCCCTTACATTTCTAAGAGATTGATCTCTATTTTCTTCTATTTTTGGAGTTGGTTCATAAAACATACAAAGATACAAGTTAAGAAAACAAAATTTTATGCTTTGTTTGACTTAGTATCATAGGAAATATCAATGCAACATACCTACACAGGAATTTCGATTGGAGGTTTGAGATCATCCTAGCCCATGTCCATTGGTATGGGTGAATAAGGATGCAAAAATAAAGATAAAAATATAGTGTAAAATAAATATTTTGCTAGTAGTATTGGTTTTATTAAAAAAGTAGAATTGGATGTATTTCCAGTCGAAGTATGTGGAGTTGTGTTTGGGAGTCCCTATATGTACATGTGGGATGCAACATTCATGCAAACAACCAACCAATATGGAATAATTAGGAATGGAAAATATTTCATAATCAACACGCACAAGAGAAAGCATGAAATTTTTCAGGTAAGTGCTATCTAAGCCAATAAATTAATCAATTCTAGTAAGAATTATTTTTTAATATTTCAAAAGAAAAATCAATATGTCTAAAATTCAATGAGAACAAAGGAATCCATAGAAGGGTGCACTAAGGAATAGAGACAAAAACTAGAAGAGTTTCTACATGTATATAAGGGATTTTTCCATGAGCCTAAAGGCATACAACCCAAGAGGGAAGCAGTGCATGAGATTAAATTATTTCTAACATCTCCTTTACCAAATATTTTACTGTATAGGCAATCTATTATAGAAGCAAACATGATGAACAAGTAGTTGCAAAAACTACCGCAATAGGGTGTTATTCGACTAAGTACCTCAACATGTAGGTCACCCATCATAACTGTGCCTAAGAAGGACGGGACTTGGTGAAAGTGCAGTGATTACAAGGCGTTAAAGAAAATTGCACTCAAGAACATGTATCCACTACTCAATATTGATGACCTATTGGAGTAGGTTTAGCAAGAAAAATACTTCACCAAGATGGAATTAAAATTAGAGTATCACCATGTTCTTGTAAAAGAAGAAGATACCTAGAATTCTTCCTTTAAAATTAGACAAGTTTTTTATGAGTGGTTAGTCATTTCATTTGGTCTATGCAATGCACTAGCTACATTCATGAGATTAATGAATTAAATATTTCACCTTTATCTAGATTAAGTTGTTATTTTTTATTTGGAAGATATATTGGTATGTAATGCTATTTGGAAGGAGCACATTGGAACATTTAATGCAACTACTATAGACTTTGAAGAAGCACCAATTATTGGAAAATATCCATAAATGTGAGTTTTCACAACATATATTGCACCCTTATATATATTCATATTTTATTGTTTATTTCGATGATATATTGGTATATAGTTCTACATGGAAGGAGCACATATCACATTTAATGTAGTTTCTAGAGACTTTGATTAAGCACCAACTATTGGAAAATATCAATAAATGTGAGTTTTCATAGAAATATTTAGTGTACTTAGGTTAGTGGTTGGTGGAGGGGAGCCCAGGATAGACACTAGCATGATGAAGGCCATCATGAAGTGGTTGGTTCCTACAAATGTTTTTGGGATTATTATTTTTGTTGGGGTAGCACAATACCTGAGGAAATTCATAGCCTCATTTATAGCAGTATCTACACCACTCCATGCCATAATAATGAGAGGAAATATTTTCCAATTAGGGAATGGGCAATAGAAGAATTTGAAGAATTGAAGAATAAAATTGATTAAGCATCAATTTTTGCATTAGAAAACTTGTAGTATCCCTTCAAAGTGGAGATAGATGCAAGTGCATATGTTATGGGATTGGTCTTGATGTAGGGAGGAAGGCCTATATGCTACCATTCAGAAGTGTTTAGTGGGGAAGTTCTCAAATACCATTCCTATAAAAAGGAGCTAACTGCCATAGAACAAGTTGTCAAATAATGGAAACACTATTTGATGGGAAAGGAGATAGTCATCGTCACATCCCATTGGCCATTACAATACCTTTGGGACAAGATTAGTAGTACAATAGACCAATCATTATGAGTGAATGGGGTTTTTAGTAGTTTAATTTAGTGATCAAGTACAAGAAAGAAAATACAAACACATTGGCCATCATGCTTTAAAGGCCACCCACATAAAATAATTTACAACTTTGCAAACTCTTATGAACATATATCCTTTCACCCATGATGGATATAGAGAAGCATATTTATGGACGAGGACTTCAAGGAGTTGTTTTAGTAGTTGCGAAGTCAAAGTCATGTAGAAAATGGAGATAGAAAAATTGATTATCATCTTGAGAATGGGTTACTCTACGTGATATATAGGTTACGTTCCTAAATTTGAGTGACTACAACTAATTAGAGAAACTCACAACTCTAATATTGCAAAAACAAAATGGTGTAGGTAAGACAATTACTAATTTGTAGAGGTACATGTGCACTGACCCATAATGCAAGAATATGTAGCTAGGTTCATAAGAGGATGTATGATTTATTGTACCAACAAGCCTAGTTTTGGAGTTGGAATCGACACTTGGACCGCTTCAAGTGCCTGACCAGACACATCCTAGACTCTAAGGAAATTTAATGATTTGTTTTATGAGATTGATAGGTGGTTTAAACTCTCATTCACTTAAAAGATATTTCAGTCAAATCCATGGTTCTACTAATGAGGGTATTTGAAATTGTAACGTGAGAGAAGAAACAGTAGGTTTGCAAAGTAGAAATCTACTGAATTTGGTAGAAATTTACACAAGTAGCAATTTAACAATATTCATCAAGAGAAAACTATTTCTAGTGTTACAAGATTCTCACTGAAATATTATGAAGGATAACTATCATGAGTGATGCTCTTTCCATTGTTATAATATATATTTTACCACGGAGGCTTATTATGTGAGACAAAAAAAAATTGATAAAACACAATAACATGTTAAGAGACTGATAAGAACACATAACAACATGAAGGATTGTAAACTGGAACTGAAGAAAATAAGATATGGAAACACAAGTAAAATTGACAATACACACACCAGATTGGTAATAAGTCCGTAGTAGTATCATTCCATTTCATTCACAAAAAATATTAATGATCATATGAGTCAAGATTCTAAAACCACGAACCTTTACTTCATATCATTTTGGCACATATATACAAAATATGATACTATCATCTTCACAAAAGAGGTAAATGTGTTTAAAAAATTGTTACAATCTCATGCAAGAGATGGGGCTCATCTCTAAACTTAAATAAAAAGTGATATATTAAAAATATGATAAACATCATGAAGGATGTCAATTTGAAATGGTTGTAAGAGGTGGTAGACTATTTGAAGACCACTCTTCTATTCTGGTGCAACCAATCTTCACAAAAAGTGTAAAAACAGTGAGAGTGGCATGTGGTTTTTCTCCTTCAAACGTGCAAAATAGAACCCTAGCGTTTTGGAGAAGACATGATACATGACACCTGGTAGCATCCATTGCAACTGAAAACTCCTCCACTTCACCTTTTTTATGTCACCGTCATGACAACAAACCAAAACGTAGCCCCTTCCAATCATATGCTGGTATTCAAAATAATTGCTACCTTCATAGAAAAAGTAGCTATATCTTGAAAACATGGAACATTAGCCCAAAAAAATTTATCCAAGGAAGCCCTATTCCTTCATTCATCAGAGTTCCAGAATAGAGGCAAAAATCTTGATGGCCTCTGCTTTAGTCACCCCCTTATCTGACCTCTTCCTCTGTGCTTGACTCTTTGACTGAGTTTTTTTCTTCTTTTTGATTTTGTCTTCTAGGCTCTCCTCAATGTTAATAATTTAATCTCTTAATTTAGTATTGGAAATAAAATTGATGTTCAGCCTGAGTTTATTTTTGGGCCTAGTATGATGTCTCTTGATATAGCGATTAAGAATGAATTTGGACCTCTTACCTCCATGCATGAATCTACTAGACTCTCCCTCCTCATCTTTTGATTCTATGTATTTAGGGTCACTGTTGTCTTCATAGGAGAAATAGGAGTGTATCACAATTTTCTTTCTCTTATTGATCGAAGAACCAATGGAAGAAACTAATTGAGCCAAAGTGGGCTCTTCTTCTATGACAGACTTTGAAATTTTCTGTTTTCCCTTCTTAAGAGAAAGAAAAACATGTGAGGGAGTGGACTCTGTTATCACTTTGTAATTTCTCAAGGCTAAATAAAGAAATCACCGAGGTAACCACAGACCTAATTTTGAGATTAGGATTTTTCCTTCCTAATGCTCATAGAGGACTCTCTCTTAATGATTTAACTTTGTTGTTTTAATAGATTTTAGGCTAGTTAATAAGTATAGAATTGGTTTGGTTTGATTTAATTTGTTGGTGGAATTACTGATTTAGATGGATAGGTGCCTGTTTATTTTCCATTGGGATATGGAGTCAATGTATCAAGAAAAAATATCAGAAACAAATGATAAGAGTAGTGTTACAGGGCAAGGTAGCTGAGAAAAATCAGATCTTTAAGGCTGAATGGTGAAGTGATTTTCAATCGGGATCAAGGAGCATTTAAGGATTCCTTAAACCGGATAATGAAGGAAGGTGAAAGGGGTCAATCAGGATGGGAGAGTAATTAAGGATTCTCAGATCCAAATATCAGAAGAAAACATTAAAATTAATAACAGTTCAAAATAGAGTGTACTTAAACAAATTCTGCAATAATATTCATGTTATAACATTTAAATTTGGAAAAAATGCAAGTTTATGTAATACTTAAGGAAATAACATGAAAAATTGAAATATACTTCACTGAAGTGGCCCAACACATGAATCCTGTAAAGAAATGCCTTTATTATTGTCTTGTCTGTCAACTTGGAAATGTTACAATAAACCCTTTGGTAGTATATCAATTCAACTATATAAATGTTCAGGAATCCACACTCAATACTTTGAAATGATGAAGTATTTATAAAAAACTTAATACAAAATATCCTATCAACTATTTAGGATATATTCTAGGAAATAAAATATGTGGATGCAAAAAAGTAGTGACACCTTTCTAACTAACTGAAAGTTGTCCCTGTTTTATTTGATTGATGTTATTTGTTTGTTTCTTTCATGCTGGCTTGTCTCTCACATTTTCTTCTTCCTCTGTCTTTCATCTGATTGCTTTGTTTGTTCTTTAACTTCTGCATTCTTTCACTTGCTTTTTATTTTACCTATCATAGTAAATCTCACTAACTCTGTCATGTTTCTGTGTTTTTAGTAAAAATGGTTTTTACTAAAAAGACACATGTAACTTCATGTAAAATAATATCCTCGAGAGTTACTTTCAATAAAATTCCCTATTTCTAATGTAAATGTTTTCATTTCTGTTTTAACCATTACTGTGTAAATTTTTTCCTTATGCTTCGTTTATGGTTTAACTTGGTTTTCTCTCTGTACACAAAACTTCTGCTAAATGAAGCCTTTGAATTTATATCCTGAAAGTCTGGATTAAACAGGTTTTGGGACTAGTATCAAAATTTTTTATCCGATCTCCTGACACTGTTAATCACCTGCAAAATAAAACAATCGTTAATGAAAATACGGTTTTACAGGGAGGCGATATGGCTTAAAGGAACAGGGAGGTCCGTGGAAGGAGTCCAAACTATGGAGGTTTCAATTCAGGTTGAAAATCGCCTTTTAGTCCTTTCTGTAATGTTCGCAGAGATAAAAGAAATGGAAAAAAGGTGGATTTTTAGTTCCATTTGGAAATAGCTTTGGTTTCTTTCACAATTCAAACAGAGATAGGTTATGAATGAAATAATCAAGATTTATTTTGAAGAATCCGTGGATTTTTACATGGCGTAGGTGTGGTTTTCAATCAGTGGCGGTTTTATCGCACAACATGGGATAGGCATTTTTAATGTAAAGGTGGTGTATCGCATGACGTAGGAGTAGTTTAGTGGTTTCGCTTGAGGAGTGTGATAAAATATGGAAATGATGCGTGGCAGGGGGAATGGTGGATAAAACCGCCCATTTTGCAACCCCCCATGGTTTTAAACGTCGGTCTGTTGGGGATTGCGAAATTTTGTGGGAGTCGTTGGACCTGACAGCGGAGATCAAACAGTTGACAAACTAACGGGGTTTCAAAATAAGTGGGACCCGGGTTATATATGCGATGGAGTAAATAATATAAAGGGGATTTTAGTACAAAGATGGGTCGGGAAATATAAAGTGGGGTTGGAGATTTAATATGCGAAGGGGTATAAAATAAAATATAGGCTAAAATAATATATGGTGTCCGGGGAAATGATATAAAGGGGTTTGGGAAACTTATATATGAATGGGTTAATGTATAAAGAGGTTGGGGAAAATGATTGTGGGGTGTTAGAAATATATTAGGCAGGGGGTTTAAAATGATATCGCGGGGTTTAGTAAATATATGAAGTGATAATGTTAATTCAATTTGCGGGGTCTGATGTATATTTAGCACTTTAAACTATGGGAAAGTGGGTTTTGATGTTTTATTGGAAAAATTGTGGAATTAGTCAAGGGGAAGGGAATTTAGTGATGGGAATGGGTTTTTAACTAGGTAAAGGGTTTTTAGGAAGGGGAAATGTTTAAATTAAGGGGAAAGGGGTATTACTCAAAGGGGAAGTGATTTCTACCCAGGGAAATGACTTCCAATATTGGAAATAGGGTTTCTAGCAAGGGGAATGTGTTAGAAGGATATTGGTAATAAGAGACAAATCATTTGATGCTTTCCATAACTTGTGAAAGTAATCTACCTACCCTTTTTTATCCTAACATTTAAATTTCCTTTATTGGGTGCATTTGAGCTTGCTAACCCTTTTATTTTCTTTTGAAAATAAGACTAACCTACTTCTAACCTTATAACTTCCAATGGCTTAGATTAAACTGATGAGCTCATTTTATTTTCTACCTAACTACTGATCTGCTAAGATCAAATGGTTTGGCCAAATATTTATTCTCTAACTACCTTTACATGAAATTTAAAAGCATGAATGAATCAAGATTAAACTTTTTTATCATCATGAATTGTGGCATTTTATACAAGCTGCACACAATTTTATTTGCAAAAGTAAACTAAACTAAGAGTAGTGGCATTTGAATGTGCAACACTTTTAGGATCTATTTTTGTTTCTTTTGGTGGGGCTCATACTTTATATCCTTTTTTAATCTTCTTTCTTTTGGTCCTTTGATTTTTCTTTGACGAGATACCCTATTTTCATTTTTTAATATGGGAAAAAATTTGCAGAAAGCAAAGGTATGTACAATATTACAAGGTTAAAAATAGCCAATTCAAAATTATGATCCCTATTATTATAGGACCCTAACAGATTATGTGAGATAAGTACCACTACTTGGTTGTGCTTGATGAGACGTTTTAGGAACATGGCTTGAACTATTCATAGCAGGGTTGACTTCCACTGGTGAAAAAATAGGCTTAGGTGCTAGAAATCCAGGGTTGACTTCCACTGGTTGTTCTGCCATGAAGAGCTTCTTCTTAGGTTGGCTCCTTGAAGAGGAGGTAATTTTATCCTTTTCCTTTGACACATAATTTTTAGGAGACATTGCATTTTTCTGTTGCAGTTTATTCTTGTATTCTTCCAAGAAAGACCTTAGGGTTTGAGGTTCCCTAGGTGAGCTACTAACATTAAATTCATTAACTGGTGACACTTCTGGCATAGGCATAGGATTTGTATCCTTCCTAATCGAGATTCTAGTTGGCCTTTTGACTGATATTGAGGTAGGGTTAACTTGGCAGAAGACTGATGAATGTACAATGTTAGATAGTGAAATGTGTGAAACGGGAGCAACACTGGTTTGCCCATGGTTATCTCTTTTCTTAGGCCTCCCTCCCCTTCTCCTGGAATTTATGCTACCAAACCCTTCCTCTCTCAAAAAATTATCCCAAGTAATTTTATTCTTTCTAAGATGATAGAAAATTAGAATTTTAATAATCCTCCTATGATACAAATTGTGCAAAGAGTAGTTTGGGATTTTCTATAGCTTTAGGGACATTTTGAGCAGATATTTATATAGAAAATAGGGTAGGTTCAGAGGTTTATCTCCTGAAATGTGAGAAAGGAATCTTAATTGATAATAATGGACAGAGGAAAACCTACCCTCGCATGTAATGTATTTTTTTACTGAGGTGATAACATGTTGCCACTTGGCCCTAAAACAAGAAATGTGTGCAGTTGGATTCCACGTAACATTAACATGTTCGGGCTTAAGGTAGAGAATTACTTCTCTGGGAAGCATTTTGTTTTTGAACCAACGTTCACCAGTTGCAGAGGTTTGGGTAGCATGAGCTATGATTTCCTTGGAGATGTTGAATGTCTTGCTTCCTAACTATAATTTTTTGTTAGAAATTACGACATAAATAATAAACAATTTACTGAGAGAAATAAACATAAAAATCTAGCAAAAAATTATAAACATAAACATATATGTTTATCCGGGAAAACCCCAAATCCGGGGCAAAACCCAACCAATGAAATTTCATTAAGCATTGGCCAAAACCCTAGCCAATCCGGCCAAGTGAGCCTTCACCGCTCACCTCTAGGCCTACATTACAATGAAGTCTTCCCAGCCTTTTATAGGCTCCATTACATGCAATACCCGGGTTGAAAAGCATGGGTTCACAATACCATGTTCCCAAAAACCACTACTATTTTCCCTAGTCAACATTGACTCTATCTTGAGTCAATTTTACCTAAAAATTCCCCCCTTAATCTTGACTTGGGGTTTATTGACTAAATCCAACCAAAAATTTTAAGTGAGACAACCCTGCTCACTCTAGCCCTGCCCCCCCCCCGCGTCAAAATTTTTACCTAGGGTAATTGTTCACTTGACATCCCCCTTACCACCTAGGTCTAACCCAAACTTTACCAGTGATTACCCAGGGGTAGAATGCCATACCAGGTCTTACATCAGTATACTCATTTACATGCAAAAACAAACTCCATTATAATATATATATATATATATATATATATATATATATATATATATATATTCATTGTTTCTTTTCTAGCACGTCCTCTCTTCTTCTAAGCCTCATGCTCTCCTCATCCTTGGGGTTTTCAGAGAGACATGTGTGCAAAACACACAAACCTAACCATGCACATTCCTAGCTATGAAGATTGTGTGAATATGAAACACCTAATCGAAGTGCTTGCACCAATGCACTCACTTTCACATAAAAACATCAACCTGTGCATATATTAATAAACCCCATTTCATGGAAGGCTTAATTGGCTTCTCTAGCACCTTTGATCCTTGACACCGACTATGATTACGATGAATTTAGTTTCCAGCTCATACTCTCATATTTCGATATGCCTATCCTTTGTGGCATCAAACCAACTGCGATCAAGTGTATTTTCTACTACGATCGCCAACACCATTGATCCATTAAACTTGAAATCTTCGATTTCACTTGGGAAATCCACTCCTTTAATTCTTTTCTTCCTCTACGAAGATGATGTCGTGACTGCTACTCGCCAGACGCCACACCAAAAGGAGATTCCACCTTTGGTGTCCCTTCTATGTTTGAATCTACTCTTAACTCATCCCCGAGACTGATCTTTATTGTTGTAGGTGATCGCTATTTGGAAGTTATTCTCTCTCCGGCTCTCACCACGAGTGGAGTCACTCCCTTCTTCGAATATTAAAATCTTATCATGGCCTCTGGCATACCAGTCTCCTTGGCAATACATTTTCTTCTCGCAGAGAGCTTAGCATAGGTTCTCTGGAACTTGTTGAGCTCTCTAATGAAAATGGATTTGACTTCTTTCCATTTCGCTGCCATGATCTCGGCTGGGGCAAGTCAGAGTTTTCTTAATTGAGGTATAACAAAAATTGCATGTTTTGACTTTCCTAAGAACACCATGCCACTTCTCTCAACCGAACCGATTTCGTCCACGCCAAACTAAAAGTTCTATGCCACCTGGTTTTGTTAAAGAGAACCA
The DNA here is from genome assembly GCA_034641835.2 of Pinus albicaulis. Lineage (NCBI taxonomy): Eukaryota > Viridiplantae > Streptophyta > Pinopsida > Pinales > Pinaceae > Pinus > Pinus albicaulis. Next base: position 792,226,496 of record CM076573.1, on the reverse strand, counting down.
TTGCATAGATTCACGATCCATTTCCCTTTCTCCTGCTACACTTTCAAGGTCGCCATTCTGTTTTCAAGGTTGTCATTATGTATTTCCAACAGCAGAGCCGCTTATTGCATCCAATAGTGATGTGATAGATTCATCGATTTTATATGGGCATAACCTTGAAACCCTTACGTTCCAGATCCATATCTGCATCAGTGAAAAAAATCGTATCTCCATTCACAGTCCAATAAAACCCTTGGAAAAAAAAGCATCTCTCTGAAGCCAACCTTTGACTTTGATACCAGTTGTTAGAAATTACGGCATAAATAATAAACAATTTACCGAGAGAAATAAACATAAAAATTTAGCAACAAATCATAAACATAAACATAGATGTTTATTCGGGAAAATCCCAAATCCGGGGCAAACCCCAACCAAAGAAATTTCATTAATCATTGGCCAAAACCATGTCCAATCCGGCCAAGTGAGACTTCACCGCTCACCTCCAGGCCTACATTACAATGAAGTCTTCCCAACCTTTTATAGGCTCCATGACATGCAATACCATGGGTTGAAAAACGTGGGTGCACAATACCAGGTGCCCCAAAACCACTTCTATTTACCCTAGTCAACATTGACTCTATCCCGAGTCAAGTTTACCGAACAGTTTTCACCATCGAAACTCTCGGAAAAAGCTTGAGCTAAAGCCACATTCTCCCCAGAAAAAATTTGTAGGAATTTATACTAGCCAACGGATTTGAACTGTGGTTTAGCCCTAGCATCCATGAATATTGTATTTTTTGGCTTTGACCTATTGAGATTTCCCCCTTTCCCCATTCTTCCAACAACTATACTGCTCACAAACATAATTGTTCAATTCTGGTTGCAATATTGTCCACGAAGCCCTGGTTTTCCTGCTTTGAAAACTGAAACTGCTTGTTGGAGGATTGGTTTATGTTTACCTATAGCCTGTATAGAGGACTTTGGTTGAGTGAACACCAAGATCTCTCCTTTGATTTCACACTTGCAGTTACGTCAATTATTAATGGCATGCTTTGAAATAATTCAAAAACAAGTGCCAAGTCATCCCACTAGGCTTAACACTCCACATTATCATTAAATGTCAGACACCTTGCACTATGATTTCTGCTTGACTTAGGTGAGGTAGCTATAGGTTAGTTGCATAGGTAAATTAACCATTCACTAATAATAATCCCCTTAGGTCAAATAATAATTAATCTTACTTAAAATAATAATCATATTTATAGAATAGGGGTCTTCAATGATCTTCAAACATGAATGGTCCTTGCCTTTAAAATATTCTCTGCTGCTCCTATATTCTTGAGGAATAGATTTCTTTACCTATGAATTGAGATAACCAAAATATCAGTGAAATAAATTCACTTTTCACTAAATTACCACTATGAACAAGTCCTTGAAGAAATAATAGCTCTTTTCACTGTGTGAATAATATGACTTTAAATTTAGAGAAATAGCTACCCTCCATTACATTACTGTGTTGACAATGAAATTAAAACAAAGGTAGTTATTATCCCAGACAAGGTGACTACAACTTTATTACCGAAATGGCGAATAGCCTTTGGCACTAACATAAGTTAAAATAGTGTTTTAACTTATTTTATGAACCTAAAACACTAATGACACCTATTCACTTAAAAGTACCTTGATTTTGAGACTCTTTTTTGACCTTTATTGATAATGACTCAAACTTTGACATGGATTAGGACATTAGAAAAAATTTGAAAACAGTGACACAATGGTGATTACACCATTAAAATTTTCAGTGATAATAGTGGCTCCTTTTGGGGATGAAGTCCTCCCCGTAAGGTTTCAAGGAATGTAGACTTAGTGCCTTAAAAACTCTTAAAAATCATAAGACTTCTTGAAAACAAGGACTAGGACTAACCATTGACTGATTGGACTTAAGGCTGACCCCATATACAGACATAATCACCATTGGGCATAGAGTTTATTGACACATCACACTAGATATTTACGATGGAATGACTCAACTGTTTGAATAAACAAAGAACTTCTTAAGAGAATGACCATTGATTGGGCCTCCAGTCAACTGATCATCATCCAGATGTTTGAGAAGAAAAATATGGTTTTCCAAAACTTCAACAATTCTAAATGGCCGAAACCACAATTTGTTAAACTTACCATGCTTTCCATGGTCTTCTCTCCTAACATCCCAATGCAACACCAAATCATTCTCTTGAAACAACTGCTGATTTTCTCTTTTATAAAAAACATATTTGACTTTAGTCTCATACTTCTGTACTTTATCGAACAATGATTCTTTGATTTGATGTGCCTCTATCAACTGTTACATTCTCATTTGGATTGAATTTTCATCATAAACTTCATCTTGCAGTAACTTCATCATAGGAAGAGCTAATTGCAAAGGCGTTACAACATCAGTACCATATACAAGCTGAAATGGAGACATTCCAATTGATTTCTTATCACTTACTCTATCTGCCCATAGAGCATGTACTGGCTGAGTGTCCCAATTTCTCTTATTTTCAGGAAGCATTTTCTTAATGATCCTCACCAAAATTTTATTGGATGACTCGACTAATCCATTACCTTGAGGGTAATAAGGCGTGGAATGAGTCAATTCAATTCCATATTGCTGACAAATGTTGTACATATTAGTAGACTTAAATGCCATTGGATTATTAGTTACTAATTTCTGTGGACAACCAAATCTTCACATAATGTTTTCCAACAGAAATTTGATAATAACCGTATCAGTAGCATTCATGGTTGGTACAACTTCAATCCATTTAGTAAAATAGTATGTAGCTGTGAGAATCCATCTATGTTGTCCCGATGAAGGTGGATGAATTTCACCGATGAAGTCTAACCCCCACTGTTGGAAAGGAACATCTGCTGAAATAGGGATGAGAGGTAATGGTAGCAATTTCTGTTTACCAACAAATTTCTGACATTTGACATAACTCCTGACTTTCGCAAAAACATCAGAGAAAAGAGTTGGAAAATAATAGCCAGCTCTTAATATTTTTTTTGCAGTGGCTTTCCAATACAAATTCCCTCCACACACTCTTGCATGTATCTATGTCATAATCTCTTGGGATTCAGCTTCATCTACACATCTTAATAATACTCCAACAGGGTCCTTCTAGTAAATATGGTCTTCCAAAATGAAATACTTCACAACTCTCAATTTAAAAGCTCTCCTTTTTTACTTCTCCATTTCAGTTGGACAGTTGAAATTTAACAAAAAGTATACTATATCCTTATACCAATCTGAATGAAACATTTCAGGATAATTATAAATACCTTCTCCATCTTCTCCTTCAGCTGCCTCTACATTTATATGTAAAGCCTTGCAATTAGATTCAGCCATCAAGCGATCCAAGCCTTCACCTTTTATCAACTTAGTTGGTCTCATCTCGATATCAAATTCCATAATTTTGGCCAGCCATCATCCCCTTCTTCCATCTGTATCTAGCTACAACAACACATCTTTAACAGTGATATTGGGCACAAAAGCAACTATTTTTGAATGCAACACATAGACTTGAAAAGACTTCAAAGCCTTAAATAGTGCATATGCTTGTTTTTTAGTCAATTTGTACTTTAATTCAGCATCCCTTAAAGCATGACTGAAAAATGAAATAGGTTGCTCTAAACCTTCTTTGTTCTTCTGTAGTAATACATATGCAATTGTTTCTTCTGAAGCATATGAAAAAATCAGAAAATATTTTTCAAAATCAAGACTAATCAAAACTGGAGCTTTAGTCAAGGCGGACTTGATTTCTCAAAAAGAATTCTTTGCTTCATCTCGCCATTTAAATTTTGCATCTTTTTTCAGCAAGACATTTATGTGTTTGATCGGCTCTGCAAAGTTAGGAACAAAACGCCTCAAAAAATTTATTTTCCCTAAAAATGACTGCAATTATTTTTTATTCCTTGGAAAATCAACCTTCTGAATAACTTCTAATCTTCTCGGATCAATATAGATGCCACTCTTTGTTACAATATGTCCTAATAATTTACCTTCTTGGACAACAAAGGATGAATTTTTTGGGTTCAAGGACAAACCAAACTTTCTGCATTTGTCAAAAACTTGTATCAAATGTTTCAAGCGGTCTTCATTAGATTTTGAATAGACTGTGATATCATCCAAATAGATGACTACAAATCTATCATTTTCTCCCGCAAAGGAAATATCCATTGCAGGCTGAAAAGTTGAGCCTGAATTCATCAGACCAAATGGCATTTTTTTGTACATGAATGTACCCCAGGGTGTGGTAAATGTTGTCTTTTCTTTGTCTTGCCTGTCAACTGAAATCTGATTATAGCCTGAAAAGCCATCAATCATTGACAATCTTTTGGATCCTACAACCTTCTGTAAAATATAATCCATCTTGGGTAGTGGATAGCTATCTTTTAATGAAAACCGGTTCAGGTTGCGAAAATCAATAAACAATATTATCTCTCCATTCTTTTTCCAAACTGGGACTATATTAGCTGCCCTGTTAGAAAATCTCAAAGGCAGAATTATCTTTGCTTCCCATAATTTTCTGATTTCTTTCTCAATGATTGGTAGCAACATGGGATTGATATCTCTGATTTTTTTTTCTACAGGCTTTGCATCTTTTTTCAAAGGAATCTTGTGCTCCATTATGCTCCTATCATAAGTTTTCAGCTCACTATAAGACCATGCAAAAATATCAGAAAATTATTTCAGCAGCTTGATATATTTTGTTCTGGTTTCAAGAGAAAGGAATTGGACACTTTGACTAATTTTGGTTGATATTCTGTGCCAATGTTACATTCTATTGTACTCTCTCCATCAACTTTACTTTCAGGCTTGAGAAAAACATCATTATTATAGAACAATCTTTCTAAAGGAACTAAACCTTTAGGAATATAGTTAGTTTTCATATCTATAATGTTCTTCCCAGCCATGGTTTTCTTAAAAGGCTTGCTATTTTGATTTTCAACAATGTCTTACTCGTCATCAATTTGTATGTCTGCAAACTCTTCAGCACACTCTAAAAATTTCTGAATTTCCTTGTCATCCTCAAAGACTTTCAAGTATTTGATGTTATCAGGAATTGAAGGTCTTTTTTTTATTTGAACATCATAGGCCTCCTCGACATCTAGAGGAACTTTGAAATTACTAGCAGCAATAGCTAGTGAATCGGCTATTTGATTTTCTTCTCTAGTGACAAAATTTATATTAAATGCTAAAAAATAATGCTCAATAAAGTCCCAGACTTCATTCTTATAATTCTTCAATTTGGATTTTTTCACTTGGTAATTGTTTCTCACCTGCTTAATCACCAACTCTGAATCACCAAAAGCAATTAGCTGCTCTTCTCCCAAATCTTTCAACGCCTTCATACCCACCACAAGCGCTTCATACTCAACAGTGTTGTTAGTGGTAGCAAATTATAGTTTATATGATATATTTACTCTCTGCTGAGTGGAAGAAATGAGGAATACACCGGATCCCAATCCTTCTCTTGATGAGGCTCCATCAAAGTACAATTTCCAGTTCTGTCCTCCTAATTGCTACTCATTTGTACCTTGAAAGTGTTGTTTTTTACTTATTTCAGGCTAGAAATTGTTATCATCAGCAGCAAGGTGTAGTATTTACGACACCAATTCATTTTCTTCAACATATCTTGGATGGTTTGAAGGATTATGTTGATAAATCAGTGATGCAAGCCATTTGGGTTTCCCTATATAGCCTTCTGAAATTCCCCTCCAAACACTGGGATGGTGGCATATTCCATGTTCATCTGAAGGGTACCTCCCAATTTTTTAGACCAAGATCTGGAAAGTAACATCCCAAATCTAGAAGGAATGTTTGCAACTACAATTTCCATCACTAAGCTCTTCGTAGGCAGCTGGGTAAGGGAAACAACCAAGTCCTTAATCACTCCTAGACACTTGGATTTTTTGGAATCAAAGGTGTAGAGGTCATGGTATTTCTTGGTGATCTCTAATCCCAATTCATCCAACACTTTCTTTGGCATGAGATTGTGGGAAGCCCCGGAATCTAACAGACAATTATGCAACAATTTTCCATGTATGTCGAATGAAAAGTAGAAAGGTGGTGAGTTATCATCATTTCGGTCTTAGACATGACAGCCTAGATAAATAGTGGGATGTTCATTCTTAAGGTTGACTAAATCGGGAGTGAGGGGAGGTTGTAGCAGACCTTTAAAAGACTCTTTATATGTTGTATTTTTGAATAATTCTAGAAGTGGGTCCATAATTTTGATTTTATTCAATTCAGATTTGAAACTGAAATAAATTAGAAATAATTCCTTATTTTTTGCAGTAATTTTGACAATTGGGGAATAATTTTGAAGTGGAGGAACCTCATTAACCTTGGCCTTCTATTTAGTAGCTTGTTTATATGAATCTAATTTTTGTTGAGGTTGATGAAAAGGATCTTTGGACCTGAAAGGATAATTTATGTTTTGAACTTCTTGTTGTTTTTTATCATTTTGTGCATAAATTTGGGAATTCTCATCATCCGAAAACAAATAAATCCTTGACTAGTCTTCATATTCTTGCAATGTCAAACATGTTGACTGTGAATTTTCTCCCACAAGGTTTATTTCTTCATTTTATTGTTGTTCTTCTTCAGAAAAATTATTCAAAGGAGGTTGAACATTTTGATCATCAACATTCCTCCTTGGGCGTTGTAGGATTTTTTGAGGTTGAAAAGGCCTCCTAAAGGGAGCCTGATTTCTATTGGCTTCATTTTGATTGACTGTAACAGCTGATTTATTTTCTAGCTCTAATTTTTTCATCTTAGAGGCAAGTTCGTTGATCAAATTGGACATTTGATCGATATTTTCTTCTGCTGTAAGAGACTTAGAAGAACAAGGTTTTTCTTATTTCATCTTCTTTTTTTCTTTTGCTGCCTTTTCTTCCTCCATTTTCAATTTATTAGAAGCCATGAGAGTATACTTCACTCCAATTGCATCCTCTTGCATACCCATCAATGTCTGTGCTTTTTTAGCCCTCAACCATAAAGCAAACTCATAATCTAAAGCATTTGAAAAATTCATCATAGCTGTGGTCTCGGTAGGTTTAATTCTTCAGGAATTTTCTGATAAATCTTATTAAACCTCTTAGTAAAATAAACTAATGATTCATCTACCTTCTTCTTCAGAGTTCCAAATTATGTAAGGTAGTACACATAGTCTTTCCTATCACCCCATTTCTTCACAAATATCTCCCCCAATTCATCAATTCCTGTTATTGAGTTTGGAGGAAGATTTATAAACCTTTTACGAGCTTCACCATCCAAGCTCTAAACAAAGAGTCTTGACCATACATCTTCATGTTCAATATTTTGATTTTCAGCATAACTATAGAAATCCACTAAATTTTCCTCAGCAGAAACTCCTTCCCCCTCCCCAATGTATTTTGGAATATATTTCAAGTACTCTCCTTGAGGAAGTGGATGCAAGGGCTGAGGGAGAACAAGTGGTGCATATCTTGCAGCCACTGTCTGTTGCATCCTTATAAGGGCAGCCTGAAAATTGGAAATAGGAATTACAATTGGTGAATTCTGATTATGATTTAGGACAGCAAAAAATTGGAAATCTTGAGCTGATTCTTCAGGCTTTGGAACTAAAAAGAGTGGATTTTCAAAAATATGAACAAAGGATGCCTTGAATTATCCTTCTATATAAGAATCAGAATCAAAGGTTGTCTCTTGAGGAGATGGAGTTAATTCAGATTTATTTTGTTGAGCAAGGAAATTATATAAGTTGAAAGTAATGCCTTCAGGAACACTCTCTTCTAGTGGATGAGAATAAGATGACCCAACAACTGGATTAGGAGAAAAAGTAAAATACTCTTGCTAAGGGGTGATAAGAGATTGGTATTTAGGATGAGTTTGAAGGAAATTTAAAATAGTCTTAAAATATTCTTCAGTCAAAACATCCCTATCAAGAAAAGGTGAAATAGCCAATACTTGTTCTAATTCCCCTCCAATTAGCACAAACTCTTCTGATTTCTTATCAACACTTAAAAACTCAGTTTTTTCCTCTTTGACTGGAACAATACTTATCTCATATTTACTAGGTGATGAGTGAGGGAAACTTTCAGCTGAGCCTAGGTTAACAACATCTACTTTATTTTCTAGGGAAGTAGTTTCAACTTTATATTTTTTGGCAAGATCTTTTGAAACTAAAAATTCTTTTGATTATAAAGTAGATGAAGGTAATTTTTTCTTTGGAATGTATTTTTTGTGTACCTTCTTCACTGACTGAGATCTGGCCTCAACTGATCTATGTTTTCCTTTTGCATCTTTAATGATCTTCTCTGGCTCAGCAACTGGAGTCACAATAGGAGATCTCTCATTCCTCCTTGTAGAAGGAGGTCTTGAAACCCCTCTTCCTCTTTGTGGAGTCGTCAAGTGAACTAATTTGTAGTAATCTTCAAGTCACCAATTCTTGTTTACCATCAAGAATTTATTATCAACAATTCAAAGCAAGAGACTCAGGAGAATAATTCGTTTCAAGGCCTTCGTCTCCTAGCAGACGCACCAACAAATGTTGGCACTGGAATCAACACTTGGACTGCTTCATGTGCATGACCAGACACATCCTAAACTTTAAGACAATTTAATGATTTGTTTTATGAGATTGGTAGGTGGTTTAAACTCTCATTCATTGAAAAGAGATTTCAATGAAGTCCACAGTTCTACTAATGGGGGTATTGGAGTCTTATGTGGTAGCAAGGAGCGAGTTTTTAGCATCCATTTCAACTGAAAACTCCTCCACTTCACCTGTTTAATGTCACCATCATAATAACAAACCAAAAATTATCTCCTTTCCATCATATAATGGTATTCAAAATAATTTCTACCCTCGCAGAAAAAGTAGCTATATCCGGAAAACATGGAACATTAGCCCAAAAAAGTTTCTCCAAGGTAGCCATGTTCCTTCATTCATCAGTGGTCCATAATAGAGGCAAGAATCCTGATGGCATCTGCTTTAGTCACCCTCTTATCTGACCTCTTCCTTTGTGCTTGAATCTTTGACTGATTCTTTTTCTTCTTTTTTATTTTGTCTTTTGGGCTCTCCTTAATGTTGATAATTTCATCTCTCAATTTAGGATTGGCAATCAACTTATTGTTCAGCCTGAGTTTATTTTTGGGCCTAGTATGAGGTCTCTTGATATAGGGATTAAGAATGAATTTGTACCTCTTACCTCCATGCATGAATCTACTAGACTCTCCCTCCTCATCTTCTGATTCTATGTACTCATGGTCACTAGTGTCTTCATAGGAGGAATATGAGTGTATCACAGTTTTCTTTCTCTTCTTGATTCAAGAACCAATGGAAGAAACTAATTGAGCCAAAGTGGGCTCTTCTTCTATGACAGGCTCTGACATTTTATTTTTTCCCTTCTTAAGAGAAAGCAAAACCTGTGAGAGAGTGGACTTTGTGAGAGAAGTACCACTACTTGGTTGTGCTTGATGAGATTTTTCAGGAACATGGCTTGAAATTTTCATACCAGGGTTGACTTCTAATAGTGACAAAACATGCTTAGGTGCTAGAAATCCAGGGTTGCCTTCCACTGGTTCTTCTACCATGAAGAGCTTCTTCTTAGGTTGGCTCCTTGAAGAGGAGGTAATTCTCTTCTTGTCCTTTGACATAGAATTTATAGGAGCCATTGCAATTTTATGTTGCAGTTTCTTCCTGTATTCTTCCATGAAATACCTTAGGGTTTGAGGTTCCGTAGGTGAGCTACTGACATGAACTTCATTACATTAGGGGAATTTTGAGTTCTAAAATGGGCCTCCTAAGAAAAATGTACAACCAAAATGAACTTTATAAGAATCATTAGGATTCAAGATGATGATGTCAATCATGGGGGAAGATTCACCATTTTTTATGTAAAAGGGTAAAAATATTAAAAAATAACAAAATAATAAAACTACTTTTTCAACTAATATTTTCAACTTATCTCCCAAATCTTTTACTCAAATTTTGAGCGGGAGTACTCGTTGGATGAAAAATTGAATTCTTCATCCAAGGAGTACCCATGTTGCATACTTTTGATGGACTCTTCTACACGAAAAATTAGAAATACATGAAAAAACGTGATTGCAATCACGTTTTTCATGTATTTCTCATTTTTCATGTAGTAGGATCCATCAAAAGTATGCAACATGGGTACTCCTTGGATGAGGAATTAAATTTTTCATCCAACGAGTACTCCTGCTCGAAATTTAAGTAAACACTTTGGGAGATAAATTGAAAATATGAGCTGAAAAATGTAGTTTTTTATTTTTTCCCTCTAAAATTTGATGATGTAATCAAATCTCATTTTATTATTTCTACTATTATTTTATAATTTCCTTAGGAGGCCCATTTTAGACCTCAAAATTCCCCTAATGAATGGTGACACTGCTGGAATAGGAATAGGATTTGTAGCCTTCCTAATCGAGCTTCTAGTTGGCCTTTTAACTGAGATGGAGGTAGCGTTAACTTGGCAGAAGACTGATGAATATACAGAGTTAGATGGTGAACTGTGTGAAATAGGGCAACACTGGTTTGCTCATGGGTGTCTCTTTTCTTGGGCCTCCCTACCCTTCTCCTATAATTTATGCTACCAAACCCTTCCTCTCTCAAAAACTTGTCTCAAGTAGTTTGATTCTTTCTAAGATGATAGAAAATTAGAATTTTAATCACCCCCCTATGATACAAATTGTGCAAAGAGTAGTTTGGGATTTTTTGTAGCTTTAGGGTCATTTTGAGCAGAGATTTATATAGAAAATAGGGTAGGTTTAGAGGTTTATCTCATGAAATGTGAGCAAGGAATCTTAACTGATAACGATGGACATAGGAAAAACTACCCTCGCATGTAATGTTTTTTTTTACTAAGGTGATAACATGCTTCCACTCAACCTTAAAACAAAAAATGTGTGTAGTTGGATTCCACTTAACGTTAACATGTTCAGGCTTAAGGTAGAGACTTACTTCTGAGGGCAATGTTTTGTTTTTGAACCAACATTCACCAATTTCAGAGGTTTGGGTAGCACGAGCTATAATGGCCTTAGAGATGTTGAATGTCTTGCTGCCTAACTTGACCTTTTCACCCTCGAAACTCTCGGCAAAAACCTAAGCTAAAGCCACATTCTCCGCAAATTTTTTTTATAGGAATTTATACTAGAAAACGAATTTGAATTGTGGTTTAGCCTTAGCATCCACGAATATTGTATTTTTTGGCTCTGACCTATTGACATTTCCACCTTTCCCCATTCTTCCAACAACTATACTACTCACAAACACAATTGTTCAATTCTGGTTGCAATACTATCCATGAAGCCTTGGTTTGCCTACATTGAAAACTGAAACTGCTTGTTGGAGGATTGGTTTATGTTTACCTGTAGCCTGCATAGAGGACTTTGGTTGAGTGAACACCAAGCTCTCTCCCCTGATTTCGTGCCTGCAATTACGACAAGGAGTAATGGAATGCTTTGAAATAATTCAAAAACAAGCACCAATTCATTCCATTAGGCTTAACACTCCACATTATCATTAAATGTCAAATACCTCATACTATGATTTCTGCGTGACTTAGGTGAGGTAGATATAGGTTAGTTGCATAGGTAAATTAACCATTCACTAATAATAATCCCCTTAGGTCAAATAATAATTAATCTTACTTAAAATAATAATCATGTTTATAGCATAGGGGTCTTCAATGATCTTCAAACATGAATGGTCCTTGCCTTTAAAATATTCTCGGTTGCTCCTATATGCTTGAGGAATAATTTTCTTTACCTCTGAATTGAGATAACCAAAATCTCGGCGAAATAGCTGCGCTCTTCACTTAATTACCACTATGAACAGGTCCTTGAAGAAATAGAAGCTCTTTTCACTGTGTGAATAATATGACTTTCAATTTAGAGAAATAGCTTCCCTCCATTACATTACTTTGTTGACAATGAAATTAAAACAGAGGTAGCTATTATCCTATACAAGGTGACTGCAACTTTATTACCCAAACGACGAATAGCCTTTAGCACTGACATAAGTTAAAATAGTGATTTTAATTTATTTTATGACCCTAAAACACTAATGACACCTATTCACTTAAAAGTACCATGATTTTGAGACTATTTTTTTACCTTTATTGATAATGAATCAAACTTCGACATGGACTAGGACATTAGAAAAAATTTGAAAACATTGACATAGTGGCGATTACACCATTAACATTTTCAGTGCTAACACCTAGTAATAATAAACAAGTTTTATATTATCCTTTACCTATACTCACTCTTCCTTGGGAAAGCATTTTCATGGACTTTGTGGGAGGTTTATTAACAAACAAGAGGGGGCATGACTAACTATTCATGGTAGTTGAAGGGTTTCATAAGATGTGCATTCGTATGCCCCATAAAAATAAGATTAGTGGGTAAGAAGAAACAAACTTGTTCTTTATACATGCTTAGGTGCATCTTGCTATATTTACAAGCATCATTTCATACAAAGACACTAGATTTATCAATGCATTTTAGACTACATTGTGGGAGAAGATGGACACAAAGTTGAAGAGGTCTACAACATTCCATCCAAATACATATGTGAAAATAGATGTAGTCAATAGGACTTTGGTGTAGGTTTTTAGGGCATACAATAATAAGCATTTGAATAATTGGGATGAAAATCTAGTATATATGAAACACTCTTGTAACTGAGCAGTTCACACTTATATTGGTAGGTCCCCATTTGAAACTTGTTTTGGATATTTTCCACCTTCCCCTATGGATATTTCATATGGAGACTAGGGAAGGATGAGGGAGGATGTCATAGGGGATGCTTTAAGGGCATATAAATATGTTTATAAGATCATACATATCCATTTACAAGTATAGGAGACAATTTTTAAATCATTGGAACAACACAAAGGAAGGCATGATCAACAAAAAATAGAGAATTTATTCAGAGTGGGAGACAAAGTGTGGTTACAATAGAACAAGGAGAGGCTACAAGGTCCTAGTAAGAAAATCAAGGATCTATGATGTGGTCCTTTTGAGATACTGGAAAATTTGGGAGATAATTCCTATAGACTCAGTGTACCACCCAAACACGCATTAATTTAGTGGTGAACATGGGAAATATAAATCTATATGAGCCTTCCATGTTGGATTAGGAAGAGCAATAGGTCCAACTTTCCATAGAGGATTTCACACTAGATGCTCAAGAACCGAGGATACAATTTTGTAGAAGATGTCTCGAATGACAAGGAAGGAGAAGCATGAGCTTTGGTAGATTGGGTAGAAAGGAAAACTTCAGGAAACAATAAATGGCACTACAGGGAGAAAATAGAGGAAAAATTTCTTCACATCATTTAGTAAAATCTTTTGGGGATAAAAATCCTCCCAAAATAGGGAGGTATGATCCAGATTGGATCATGATATAGTTTTTCATCCATCTCAATTCATTCAGAGTGGGAAATATTAAGGAATTAGCTTAGTGGAGCAATGTTAGCAATGGGACCTAATTTGGAGAATTGGTGTTTGAAATATTCCACGGCTAGTTTTAGGCCTTAAATGATTTTTATTTTTTTGGGGTAAAATTTTTAAACTTAAGAATTGCATCTTCTAATTGTATTCTACCCATAAATACCTTTCCAATGATCCAAGAGATACATCAATAAGAGTTCAGATGCAAAATTTATGCCTCATCGAAGTCGACCTATTGAGATAACCACCATAATTCGAGAGGATGCCATGATAGCCCTCGTTACTCATAGAATATGGGCTAGCCACATGGTGACTATAAATAACATTACAAAAGGATCAAATTTGCAACTCTAATTCATATTTGAAAGAGTCAAAGTTAACCTCTAGTTGGATCTTAGGTTGTATTATAACCGAGCTACTATAAGGAAAAGGGGTTCCATACTATTTGAGTGAATTTTGTTCCATAGTAGACAAAAGTAGTTGAGAATGGATAGAGTTATAGCAGAATAGAGGGAGTGTGTTATGTAGCATCCCATGGGCCATAGATCTTGGGAAACTCTATAGAAATTTCCTTATCTTTTGTATCTGCATCATTTCCATTTCAAACATGTAGGTTTTAACCCTATACAAAAATTATCTGCAAACAAACTCTTAAATAGAAAATAAAAAAATAGCGGGAGCATAAAAATAAAAAATATATACACAAATATTTTCCCCTGGATCCCAAAACTAGGACTACTAGCTTGATTTTTCATTATATTCCTTTCAATTTTACAACACATATATAAACATGTCTAAGCATTCATAAACCCCAATCCATTAACCCTGGATTAGAACATAATCGTAGTTCACTTGAACGAATCTACAAAAATACCATGGGCAAAAAAACATAACGCCAAAAACCATGTGCAAACCCATGCACAAAACCACAGGCATGTCCACCCCTGTGACCCCCCTTTTGCGCCCAACACAAGCGTAGGGGGACTAGACATCCCCCTCATACACCTAGTGTCATGGATTGAATATAACACACACCCAACATTCTCCCACTTGTTTTTTTTATTTCCACAGGGGGGCACGGGAGAGCTTAGTCATTGGTCAAGCCCTGCAACTCCCATTGTTTCTCTACACCAAGAGAAATTCTCAGTGCTCACATACTTTGTCAATTCATCTGCAACATTCTTCAAAGTGTCCACATTTATTAGCAACACCTTTTTATCCTTAACCATATCTCTCACAAATTGATACTAAACATCAATGTGCTTTGTATTTGAATGATAAATAGGGTTCTTAGCCAAGAAAATTTCACTTTGGCTATTACACTCTATCCTTATAGCTCAATACATCAACCCCATACTTGAAAAAAATCTTTGCAACCAAATTGCTTCCTTTCTTGCATGAGTGGCTACCATGTATTCTGCCATTAGAGTTGAAAGAGCCACTACAGACTATCTTTTAATCATCCAACTAACTGCACCTCCAAATAGGCTAAACACATACCCACTTGTAGATCTTCTTTGATCTAGATCTCCATCCCAGTCTGCATTAACGAAGCCATGAATTTCCAATACTCTGTCCAATCCTGGTCTTTCTTAGTAGCATAGACCATAATCACTAGTGCCACACAAATATCTGAAAACCCGCTTCATTGTTGTCCAATGCTCCTTCCCTAGTTTTGAAATAAACCTGCTCAATACTCCCACTACATGTGAAATGTCTAATCTAGTACAGAACATTGAATACATTAGGCTACCGCTACAGTTGCATATGGAACATGGGACATGTCCTCTCCTTCTTATTATGTCTTGGGACAATGTTCAACAGATAACTTTACACCAACATGAATAAGAACTTTCACCAGTTTACTATCCTGAATATTTAACCTCTGTAATATTGTCTCAACATACCTCCTTTGGTTTAACCAGAGCTTCGTCTTTCCCCGATCTCGTTTAATTTCCATTCCCAAAATATAGTTTGCAGCACCAATATCCTTCATGTCAAATTTGGAGAACAGTTGGGTCTTCAAATCTAGGAAAATTTCTTTGTCATTTCCAACCAACAATATATCATCCACATACAAGACCAAATAAATAACATGCTCACCAATTAATTTCAAATATGCACAGTGATCCTCTTTGATTTTGGTGAAGCCAAGTCTACGTATATATGTATCAAATTTTTGATACCACATCCTTAGTGATTTTTTTAACCCATACATAGACTTTTTTAACCTGCATACAAGTTCTTTCTTACCATTGACTGCAAATCCTTCAAGTTGCTTCATTTAAATCTCCTCTTTAAGATTCCCGTGAAGAAATGTTGTCTTCACATCCATCTATTCTACCTCAAAACCAAATGTAGCAACAATAGATAAAAGTAATATAATAGAAGTTACCTTCACAACAGGAGAAAAAATATCACCAAAATTAATTCCATTCACCAAGGACTAACCTTTTGCTACCAATCGAGATTTATTTCTCCACTTTGGCTTCTATATTAATATTCTTCTTAAACACCCATTTTATTCTAATGGATTTCCTTCCAGTCGGCAACTCCACCAGATCCCATGCCTCATTTTTGTGTAAGGATGCAATTTCATCAACCATGGCCTCTTTCCATATTTTTCCATCTTATGAATCCACTGTCTCCTTGAAAGTTATGGGATCATCATCAGTGATAGATAAAGAAAAATTTGAATAGAAAGCATATGTAATATACCTTTCTGGTTGCCTTCTTTCTCGAACTAATATTCTCACAACTGTAGTTTGTGGCTCTTCCTCTTTTGAATCTTGTTACGTTGTAGAGTCTAATTCTTCCTCCTTTAGCTCAAACTCTATCTTCTCAGGTTCCTTTGGTATGACTGCATGTTTAACAACATATTTCACCTCTCTAAACACCACATCTCAGTTGTACACAACCTTCCTTGTTTATGGGTTCCACAACTTATAACCTTTTAGACCATCCTTATACCCAATAAAGATGTACCTTTCAGATTTACTATCCAACTTGGTTATTTTCTCCTTTGGAACATGTACATATGCATCACATCAAAATACCCTCAGATGTGAAAGAGATGGTTTCTTACTAGTCCATACCTCATGTGGAGTCTTATCCTCCAATGATGATGAAGGTGATCTTTTAACCAGGTAGAATGCAATCTCCATTGCCTCTGCCCAGAATTCTTGTCCTAACCCAGTACCACTAAGCATGCTTCTTTCCTTTTCCATCAATGTCCTGTTCATTATTTTTGCAACTCTATTTTGCTCAGGTGTGTATGGAGTAGTCTTATGTCGTGCTATACCACACTTCTTATAGAACTCTTCAAATTCCTTCTTACATAATTCTCCTCCATTATTTGTCCTCAACACCTTTATCTTCTTCTATGTCTGGTTTTCCACCAGAGCTTTAAATTATTTAAATATTTCAAAGACTTCAGATTTCTTCCTCAAGAAATATATCCATTTATTCATTTAGAAGTCATCTATAAATGAAACATAGTACGTAGACTTACCCAGTGATGGAATCGACACAGGTCCAAACACAACTTTGCACAAAATCTAATATCTTGTTCTCCCTCTTAGCACCAGAAGGGAAACTCACTCGATTTTGTTTCCCATATACACAATGTTCACAAAAATCAAAATCCAGAGAGAAATTAGCCATACCTTCTACCATACAATTACCATGCAATATTAGAAGGCCCTTCTCTCTAATATGTCCAAGCCTTTGATATCATAACATGGCCTTTTCTCCAAAGACCACTAGGCTTTCTGCTCCGCTTCCAAGAACTATATAACTGTTGCACCCATCAATAACAATGCTATCGAGAAGCTTGTACAGAGTTCCAAACTGAACTCCCCACATCAATACCAGCACTCCCTGAAGAATCTTGGAAGTATATTTCTCAAACATTTTTTTTACACTTGCATAATTCATCTTTTTTACAGAAATAAGATTTTTATTCAATGCAAGAATATGCAGAACACCATGAAGTGTTCTAATCCTTCCACCTTGTAACTTCAACTTGAATTTTTTGTGTCTGATGATTCTGGCCTTCCTATTATACCCTAAAAATACATCACCGCTATCATACTTCTCATACTCGCAGAACCACTCCCTATGGGGAGTGAAGTGAAAGGATGCACCTGGGTCAATCAACCATGGCTCATGTTCTACATGTGTATTTGAAGAAGAAGCCAAATACACATCCCCACCTTCATCTGAGGTGGTTTTCATCTTTGTAGAGGGAGCATCATTATATCCCTTTCCTTTCTCAGGAGCCTTAGATCTGCAGTCCTTTTTGAAGTGTCCTTCCTTTTTTCATTTCCAGCACACCTTTACAAGCTTTCCTAGAGATTTAGATCTCCCTCTATATTTATATCTCCCACTCAAGAACATATTTTTGTTTCTGTCTAAGACCGTCCTTGTACATACAAGTAATATCCATTCTAGCCCTTCATATTTTTCCGTCTCATTTCCTCCAAGAACAAGTTTGAGACAATTTCATCAAAACTCAAGGTAGTTGTATTGCTACCTATTGCAGCAACCATACTATCCCACGGATCTGGTAGAGAACACAAAAAACTGATGCACTTGTCTTCATCTAAGATTTTAATATCAACAGATGACAACTGAATTACCACAATATTGAAGGCATTTAGATGCTCTATCACCAAGTCTCCATCCTTCATCCTCAGGTTATACAAATTTTTCTACATGAACAATTTATTCACTAAAGACTTAGATTGGTACAAAGTACCTAACTTATCCCACAAATCCTTTGTTGTAGTTTCCCCAGATACTTTTAACAATACCGAATATGAGATACACAATTGTATTGTGCTCTTTGCCTTCCGATCCAACTTCGTCCAATATTTATCTGACATTACTGTTGGTTGAGTACCCAGATCTATCGGATCCAATGATATCTATCCACCACTAGTTCCTCCATATTGAGCTTCCACAACTCAAAACTTTGACCATTAAATTTCTCGATCTCTATCTTTCAAACTGCTTTCCATCTTCTTTCACCGCAAAAATCGATCTCGCAGATCTCCCACTGAGTAGGGTCTACCACAGGCCCAAGAAAAAAACCCCTCAACAGCAAAGGTGTCCCCATTAAGCTGAAATTTATTTGAAAACAAATGTCAGTTTTAACCCTGTACATAGATTATCTGCAAACGAACTATTAAAACAGAAAATAAAACAATAATGAGAGCATAAAACATAAAATAGATATACACAGATATTTTCCCCTGGATCCCAAAACTGGGACTACCAGCTTCATTTTTCATTATATTCCTTTCAATGTTATAACACACACACACACACACACACACACACACACACATATATATGTGTGTGTGTGTGTCGAAGTATTCATAAACCCCAATCCATTAAAATTGGATTAGAACACAACCATAGTTCCCTTGACCAGATCTACAAAAATACCATGGGCATAAAACCATCATGCCCAAAATCATGTGCAAACCCATGCACAAAACCATAGAGAGGTCTGCCCACCTAATATAGAGTCCAAAAAAATTTCCTGGGGCATTACCCTGAACCCCGTGCAGGGGAATTACTGCCCCGCTGCAAACCTTCCCACACCCCCTTGCTGCACCCACCACAAGCATAGGGGGTCTTGCCGCCCCCCTCTTACTCTCCGCTCCTCGCTTGAAGCTAGTCGTGGATTGAATATAACACACACCCAACAAAACATAAGAGATCATAACAACCTCACCTTGTAGCTAGATTTTCTATTGAAAGGATCTCTCAAAGAATATCTTGGTGTTTATTGTGGTTTACTAGTGATTGTATTAACCTGTTCTCTAATTTTTGAATATTGTCTATTTCATGCATAAACAACAAGACAAATAATGAAAAATCTTGAATCCAAAAGGAATTAACCCTTTATATTATATATTTTAGTTTATTTTCATAGATATATTGTGACGAATTATCCATTGGAATATCCATGACAATTTATGTATTATTCCCTTTCTTGATTTGGTCAAAATGGACAGAATATGTCCATGGTATCAGCCCATGGTATTTGCCTTCGATTTTCGAGGGAAAATATTAAAATAAGGTCCCTAGAGAGTCCATCAAGCCTATAAAAGGGGTTAGAAGCTAGGCATTGGGAATCATTCGGGTTTATCTATATTATTGTGTTTTTCTTGAGAACCTAGTGTGGCTAGTTCTAGTTTGCTCCTAGGGATGAAGACCCTGTTGTTGTTATTTTGTCTGGTGGATCCATCTAGGGTCCACGATTGTGCTTCAGTCTTTTGTTTTCTGTTTTAATGAGAAGCCAAGCATGCCACTGCAGGGCCGCCTCAATTTTTTTTGTATGGGAATGTACTCGTTTCTTTAGCTAATAATATAAATAAAGGCTGCATTTCTAGATCCTGTTGTGTCCAGTGTTTGATTGCAAGTACTTTTTTTAACTAGAACACCTAGATGTGCCATACCTGTTGATTATTTCGTTGTTTAGGGTAATACAATTTACATATTAATATACCATTTCAACAAGATATTGATACTCATTCTACGCAAAAAAAGGTGATATCTGGAACAGAAACAACTAAGATATTTTTCAGCCATATTTAAGTATATGTTGGATTTTCAAGCTTGATCATGTTTGATGAATATATTCATTATTTAAGTAGGTTCTAAATAACACTTGGGAGCACATGGATACCATGTTGAGGCACTTCACTATATTTCATCCCCCAAATTTGTAGACAAATGGAAGTTGTCAATAAAATATCGATACAATTATTAAGAAGGTACCATTACAAGCATATAAAGACTTGGAATAACTAGTTGTTGTACATCCTTACAATCAAACACTTCATCCTTCTACCAACAAATCACATTTAAGATTTGTTTTTGACTATTTGCCCTCCACTATTTGACATTATCATTGTGATAAAGAAAAGATGAAATCAAGTTACAAAGATAAGAAAAAAAAGCACATTGGTGAACACGATTATAGAGAAACGTTTGAACATATAAGAGCAGCTTGCTACAAGCTCGAAATAATAAAAAACCAAACATGACTAGTATAGAGGAAATAATAAGTTTTATATCAAAGATAAAGTGGGACTTACTTTTTTCAGGGAATTATTCCAAAGAATAACAAGAAAATTGATCAAACCACTTAAATATAAACATGTAACGATAAAGTGTGACTTTACTTATTCACAAAATTATTAAAAAAGCAATAAGCAAATTGATCAAGCCATTGAAATATAATCATTATTGACGAAATTAAAAAATGAATTTAAAAAAAAAAAAAAACTCATTATTTATAAACTATTATGATTTTATCTTACAAATGATTATTATAATTTTAATAAAAAATTATGATTTTAACTCACAATTCATTATTATAATTCTAATAAAAAATTAAAAATAGAAAAAAAATAAAAATTATTTGTCCATGCCTCGGATAAAAATTATTACAAAAAGCAATAAGCAAATTGATCAAGCCATTAAAATATAACCATTTAACAACGAAATTAAAAAAAAATAGATTTAAATAAAAAAAACTTATTCTTTATAAAATATTATGATTTTATTTTACAAATAATTATTAAAATTTTAATAAAAAAATTATAAAATATTATGATTTTAACTCTCAATTAATTATTATAATTCTAATCAAAATTAAAAATCAGGAAAAAAAAAACTTTTATTTGTCCATGCCTCAAATGCAAAGAAAAAGGAAGTAAAAATAATTTGTATTTTATAATATAACCAGACAGTAATAATAATTTTCCTTATAATATAAGGAGAAAAATAATTTGAAAAATAGACTATTTAAAAGGGAAATCTTATAAGTACTTCTATGTATTTGTACCGGAATAACTTAAAAAAGGTATTTTTCATTTTATAATATAAAAAAAAATACTAACTTACTTGAAAAATAAAAAATAAATAGCACGCTTATTTTGAATAAAATATTTCAAAATTTTAATTTCCATCTTATAAAAAATTTATTTTATTAAAATAGTAATAAAAAATACCTGTAATTAATTCAATGACAAATAAATATGACGCTTCTTTTGAATAAAATACATGCAAATTTATTCCCATTTTATAAAAAAATAATTAATTAAAATAATAATAAAAAATACCTATAATTAATTCAATGACAATTACATACGAATATAGTTGCAAGTATGATTTATCACAGGTTCTGTGGAGTTCATATACTAGTGTTCCACATTAACTCTTGATAAAGAAGCTATCCTACCAGAGCTAAACAGGTGATCTGAGAGATAGATGGAGCTTGTCTCTTTATTAAGTCGATGCCATCCACTTTATTCCTATCATAAATAACCTCCATTTTAGAGTATCTCTGCACACTCACGTGGAGATTCCTGATATCTTAGTGGTTAGGAGGAAGGCGGAGGAGAGCGTGAGCGGCCTCTAGCTAACCCACAGAGGAGAGCATTGGAAGGGATATTATATTCATCTCTCAGTGATTTCGCAGGAGACTTCACTCTCACGTATGTCTGCTGACCCAGGTATTGGCGTGCCCATGTTTCTGACCGCAGATTCCACAATCCTGCGTTGTCAAATGTTACAAGAACAGCAGTCCATGATCCTGGATACACCTGCATTGAAACAAACAAAAACAAGTCATCTTGGTTGTTGCAGTGGCTGTGGCAATAAAAAGTAAGAGAATGGATTCTTAACAGAGTTGGAGTTGTAAGGAGGCAGAGGAATTGTGAATGGATCCTTAACAGGGTTGGAGTTGTAAGAAGGCAGAGGAATTGGGAATGAATTTTTAACAGAGTTGGAGTTGTAAGGAGGCAGAGGAATTGCGAGGATGGTAAAAATGGTTGAAATTTGGGCAATTTTTTTAAAGAAATTTTATAATAGTAGTGTTTGAATCATGTTATTGATAGTGGAAATATATTAAACATCATCAAAAACATCTAGAACACTTAAAATATTGAATTTTGATAGATATAACTTGGATTTACAAAAATCCCTACCTAATTTTCCATGATTTTCCAAAAAAAAAACAAAACTAATAGGCAATCGGTGACCAACCTGGGTTGTGGTACGATAAACTGCATCGAAGAGATTGTATCTCGTCCTACTTGCAGGTGTCCATTTACCACTACCGAATCTGCAAACCATAAAAGAATGAAATCAAGTAAGTTAAATATAGTTTCAGTAGTTTAAAGTTTGGGTATCTTTATGTTCATTGTTGATTTTTCGAATATTTTAAGATTCGATGGATATGGGTGAGGTCAAATATAATTGGTTTTACTTATGTTCATCTTATTTTGGAATATTTCAGGAATTCACAGTCCACTTAATTTAGAGGGAAATTTGATGAAAATTATCATTGGCCATCCTCAATCGAAGATATCATTAACTGTTGAGCTTGTGTTGATTACAGATTACAGATTTTAGGAATATAGTGAAATCTAGTAAAGAAAAAGTTTTAATTGTTTGATTTTTTCTTGGTAATTGGATTCCCTAATATTCTCAAAATCTACAATCAATACCCACCATTAACTATTTGAAATGTTTCATTAACAATATTTCATTTAAAAAAATATATAATCATGCACTGGAAATTAGAAATTACCCCACTACAAAGAAGGAATATCCATCCAAATGCCATGACTGAATAGTGTCTTCATTGTTCTGGAACACTATCTCAACGAAGGTGCGGTAATCCACAGACAGCACAGCCGTCGCCTTGGAAGCAGATGATGTAGCGTTGGGCCTATCAGGAATGCCACCAGCGACGAACACTCCGCTTATGTTGAAGTAATCTGCAAGCTGCAATGGTGTTTTGGAACGCACGTAGGAAACACCATTCACTGCATAACGTTGTTTGCCATCGATGATGGGGGCTGAGTTTGAGAGGATTATTGTTCGAGTAATGTTGATTTTCCCGTAGTGGAAAGATCCTTGTGGATTGGGACGGGCTGCACTGGCTGTCAAATTCCATCTGTATAACAATAGCCATTCAAATTTTGAGAACTTGATTATATAGGATGGATACAAACTCAGGCTAAATTTTTGAGATTGTTAAATTTTAATAGATAAAATGGCAAATCACAATTCCATCTACTAAAACTAATAAAATGACAAACCACAATCCTAACTACTCAAACTAAAACATCCCAATTACTCTAAAACATAATAACTATCCCCAAATTCCGTAATGATCTCTTATCTATATTTTCCAATAATTGTACAACATTAGCAATCATACAGGCATACATTTATCTATAAAATCTATACGATTATCCCACACATACATTATGCTAAAACCAAAGTAAGCAGAGAAAGAACCAAACCTGATGGATCTGGCCTGGTTCACAGACCAATCAACCTGGGTTGTTGGACCCCCTGGAATTGGTCCAGAAACCTGCTTCTGGGAATTGTTGTAGCGGAAAATGCCAGTATTAAGAAGAACAGGACTTGTGAAACGGGTAGATGCAACAATGTAATACTCCTGAGGTGGCTGATCCGCAGTGACCAGAACAGAGTAGGACTGGCCAACATGAATGTCAAGAGAATCATAGAGATTTTGAACGGTGTGAGACCCTTCCACCTCCACAAGCTTCAATTTGTGACCCTGAATCCTGAAATTCAAAGACGATGTCAATCCCACATTTGAAATCCGGAGGCGGTATGTTTTTCCTGCACATAAACGGATGATTCATTTTAGATACATCTCAAGAGAAGAAGCGATGGATTCAACAACCATCACATAAAATTAAAAAAAGAAACTGGATCTTGTAAATCGGTGTAAGATTAGAAATACATATATTAAATCTAAAGAACTGTCTTGCTAAGAGCATGTATTTTTTCTTAAAAAATTATATGTTTAAAATCAGATAGATAAAATATGTATATTTTAATTTGATGTTTAACTTAACAGTAAAATTAAAATTAAATAATAATAATAATAGTAGTTGTAATAAAAATTAACCATAAAACACCTTTTTCCACTGTAATTGCTGTTTCATTTGGTTTCCCATGGCCATTAATCTGAATAGCATCAGGTTTGCCAATAGATCTGCCCACATCAAGTGTTCTTCTAAGGATCTGCCCAAAAATAGAATATGGTCAGAGATTGATGCATTGCAGGAGAACGTTCTGGTGGACAGGCTGAAATTGAACATAGCCAATCTCTTTAATTTCAAGGGATGTACATGTTTCAGGGATGAATTAATAACTTACTGAAACATTGGTTTTGTACCAGTCACCTATTAACAGAGTGATATCACCATCAGGCGGAGGGAATGGAACAGGGATGAGTTCCCTGCTAGCTACAGTTAGTCCTCCAAAGCCCCCTGCAGCTTTTTGGAGATACAATGATGGGAAGTAATAGTAGCTTCCTATCTGGTCCTTCACCTGGAA
Organism: Pinus albicaulis; assembly: GCA_034641835.2. NCBI lineage: Eukaryota > Viridiplantae > Streptophyta > Pinopsida > Pinales > Pinaceae > Pinus > Pinus albicaulis. The sequence continues at coordinate 792,201,604 of CM076573.1, read as the reverse complement.
CTTGTACGTAAAGTTCTGTTTTGGTGGTATGGGGCAGTTTGTGCCAGGTACTCCATCTTGCCACGAATTTCTCCGTTGCTGGATGCCACTCCTGTACCAGAACTTGTGTAAGGACCTCAATGCAATATTGCAGATCAACAAAGAAATCCATGAATCTAAATCGGCCAATCCACAAAGACAGAACCCAAAGAATTTACCAAGTTAATAAGAAAGCCTGATCCAGGTGGTTAAATACATTCACATAGATGTTATCATTGGTGACACTGTTGATCTGGGGTCCAGGAAATTGTCCATTTATTAAAATTCCCTGCAACAATCACGGAATGTGTGTCAGACAAATATTGACAAATCATAGTGAGTTATAATTGTTGGCATTGAAACAAAGGCCTTAGACTTTTTAGAACTGTACCTGCTGAGGAACACCAAGAGGCTGTATTGTGCCCCATGTAATGTTCCATGTAAAGAATCTATAGGGATCTTCAGCTAGAGAATAGCCAAAAAATGCTATGATGAAAAAAAGCCTTAAAGAACCCATCGAATTATTGCTGAAGAGATTTGGCCCTTTCTCTGGGCCTTGCCTTATATAATGTTTATTTGTTTCCTGCAAGATGGCCTTCTGCAACAATGGTTTCTTTTACTCTGCATGTTAAGAAATTGCCTTCTTCAGAAAATCGGTTGCTTTCTCATATATAGAAAAGAAAAGGACTGCCAAACAACATAGATCTTATAAACAATTGTAATCAAACTGAGTGAAGTGAATCAACAATGAGTTGTTTTTAGTGAGATTTTTTGAAAGTGTTTTTAGTGGATTTTTTTCTGTTTATTTTTTTTTAAATTTAGCAAGAAATTATTGAAATTACAATTTTGATGGGTAAGCCTGCACAATCGAAGTGCCTAGGGGTTTTTCAAGGTTTTGAATTCATATCTACAGTAAAAAAATCCAGTCTAAATAACAAAAATCAAAATTTCACCTCAAATTTTTCCACCAAATTTCGTCACAAAAAATAACACTAAAAACAATTCCAATCAACAATACACATTCCATAAAAACAATTCCAATCAACAATACACATTCCATAAAATTGGACTAAAATAATAAAAACAATAAGTACCTTGCTCAAACTTTGTTGTAAACAACCCAACACAAGCCAGGCCTTAAAATTACACACCAATTGCATAAATTCTTGGGCAGGTCTTTACTCCATTCTACCTCTGGCCTGTCATTTTTTTTCTTTTTTTATCAAAAATATACCTGTGATTGTGTTTGTGGTTGTATTGATCTACAAGTTTGACAGAGTTTAAGATGATAGAGAGTATAAAGCTCAAGGACTCGTTATTGTCCTCCTCTCAGCCTCCGTCAGTGATGTAAAGCAGCAAAGTCTCTCACACACTTTCCCTGAGCGTGTAATGGGGATGGCAAATGGGTCACGCTTATAAAGCCAAGGATATCGAGGCGATCTCAAATTATCGCCATAAAAAGATATGAAGCCCACATAACGCGGCAGAGTTTCGAATTCAGAGTTTCAAAAGATCATAGAAAACCTATGTAGGAAATTGCAATTATATGAATTCTAAAGTTGGGCTCAGTTTATTAGACTCAAAATAAAAATCTAATGTATCTGCTATGAAATAGGGAGAAGAAAATTAGAGCGTAACAATAGAGATTATTGTTTTTTTTTTAATGGTTGACAGCAAATGGGCTGTGAGGGCGCTGCAGTGATGTGTTGGACGGGAATGTAGGCAGTAACGAATGAATCCGCGTTCTGGTTGACGATGGTGATCTTCTGATCTTCAAATCTGTTCGTGTTTTGTGGCGCTCCAGGTGAGGTTGTGGTGGCAGTTGGAGTTAATTGATTTATATTTAGTTGCGAGAAACTATGAAGTCCGGAACTGAACCTCCTTTACCGGAGATCAGATCGGTGGATGCTGTGGTTGAATTTTTATTCTGCGAATTTCTTGGCTTGGGGATTGTCTGCAAGTTTTTTTGGATCTTCAGAAAAAAGAGGTGCGGTATTTACATTTCGTCTCCATCTGATTTGTGATTTGCGGTGGACAAATGTTACTCATTACATTAGGGACGAAATAGTGTGGGGATAGTCTGCAAGTTTTTAGGATCTTCAGAAAAAGGAGGTGCGGTATTTGCATTTCGTCTCCAACTGATTTGTGATTTGCGGTGGACAAATGTTACTCATTATGTTAGGGATGAAATAGTGTGAATATTAAAGTGTAATATTACATCTATGATTTATAAGGTAGATAAATGTTTTTCGGATTAATATATCATTAGGATTTAACCAAATTTTAATGATATGATTAATCTTAAAGTTTAATATATTTATTAGGGATGAAATGATGTAGTGTAATGTGGAGTTAGTGTAGTGTATTCATAGTATTGAAGGATGAAATAGAGTAAATATTTTAAGTATAGTGTAGGAAATCTTAATCTTTATTATTATTATTTTTAAATATTAAGAAAATTTAGCATAATTTAGTTATCAAATTAATAATGAGATAGTTATTATTCGTTACTATCTATTAATGTAGGTTGATTCATTATTGTTATTTAAGAAATTTGAGTACTTGGTGGTGGTGTATAAGAGGACAAGTTTTTACTCGTGTTAAATACTCCTAAGCCTTGAACCATTAACTTATTTCCTTACATTTAAAGAAAACAACCTCTTATTTAAACAAAAATAATTTTAAAGCATCCAAAACTATTAATGAAATAAAATTTTTTATACATTAAAAATTTACAGTTTCAATTTTTTTTTATCATTATATTAAAAAAATGATTTAATAATAAAATTATTTTAAAATTTACAAAAAAAATTGAATCATAAAAAACATGATAATCTTATTTTATGTTGTTAAGAAATGGTCATAATTGAATCATAAAGAACATCATAATCATAATCATAATCATAATCATAATCATAATCATAATCATAATCCTATTTTATTTTGATAAGAAATGGTACCTCTTTATATATATATATATATATAAGAAAGGGTTAGATGATTATGGTGTGAATGGGTATTAAGGGTGCACATCATACATGGAGTGAGATGGGTGATATGACATAAGAGACTCTTTTTGTGCTTTGATATAGGGGTTCACGTTTCTTTCATCCCAAAAGAAACGAAAATCGTGAATACGTGAAATCCATGATTTTTTTTTTCATCACTTATTGCTTTAAGTTGGGTTTTTTTTTTAAATAATTAAAGTTTATCGATTTTTTTTAATAATTAAAGTTTATCGATTCCTTCGGATCTATTTTAATAAATAAATTATTTTTTATATTTTAATGTTGAAATAACTATTAATATTTTGGACAAACTAGGTGGAATAACTTAACGTCAGTGAAAGGTTGGGTTTCTCTGTTACATGTTCTAGTGTACTTTTAGCTTCATGTTGGTTTTTTTATTTATATAAGCTAAGTTAAGCTAATTAGATATGAAGAGATTTTTTTTGGGTGGGAAAGTGGTAAAATTTACAATGAAAAAATGTATTAATTATTAAAAAAAAGTGCTATATATAATAATATAGGGTGGTTAAAATAGCAATAACTTATAATCTTTAAAAAGAAATGTAATGATTAGGTTTATTAAAAAAATAGAAAATAAAATTAAAACTATAGTTTATAATATTGTTGACATATTTTAAGAAATAAGAACTTTAATATACAAGAATTTTAACATAAGTATGATTAGAGTTGAGTGAGAATATTTAGCTTTAATATACAAGAATCTTAATATAAGCATGATTAGAGTTGAGTGGGAATATTTAGCTGGACAATTTGACCTATTCTAAAAAGAGCTTGCTACCACTATAAGTTTTTTTAATGTTTTATTTTGAGTTTCCTTTAGCTTGTTGGAAAAAAAAATAATAGACTCAATTGAACACGTCATCATTGAGCATGATTTCCTGAAAAAAAAATGCATGGAAATGGGCTAAAAAATGGGTTAAAAATCTTGATTAAAAACTTCCAATATTAAGGCCATTTTTTAGATAGTCCTTGATGGCCACTTGGATCAATGCCATCTACAAAAAGTAATGAACTTCACATGATCAAGCATCCAAGTAGAATGAAATTCTATATCCCGAGTTAGACAATGTCTTAATAAGGCTGTCTTCCATGTAATGAAGGTGGCTAGAAATTATTGGAAACACAAAGACTCTACCCATGCCCATGTAAACTTGGATAAAGGAAAACACATAATTGTATTGTCAAATGTTTTAATGTGCGGAAGGTGGGGACAAAATTGGGCTTGAAATCCTAGTTATGTTAATCCTTTATCTATAGATAGACCCCTTATGACTCATGATTAGAGAAAATAAAGGTCTCTTCAATTTCAATTCTATATTCTAGATACTTTGCAATGAAAGACAAATATCCTACTTGGACATGTAGTGTAAAACCTTATCACATAATATTGACATGGGGAAATGTCCCACAATCAACATCATGGGTTCACCTCAGGGAGACATCACAATTAAACTTTACAACATTTGTCTCTAGAAAACCCTCCAAATTCTAAACTAGCTACCATTACTATTTTATGATTATGAAAATGAATTCTAATTGTTGAATGCAAAGATGCATTGTGCATAATTCAAATGCATGCACTCGAGCTAGTATACGAAAAGAACCAAAGTATATGAAGCTAAAATATAAATACAAGATAGTGAGTTGGATGAAATTCACAATAAAATATGTTGTATAAACCTCATGACTACCTAAAAAAAAATGAGGAAAGATTACAAGTATAAGTACCAACTGCAAATCCACGTCAAAATTTATCTCAAATAATAAAAATAAAAGTGATATAAAACAATAAGTATAGGAGAGTAGTCTACAACAAATAATCAAACCTCACAACAATCCAACATATCATGAAAACAAGAGAATAATTTACAATTGGGTTCATGATCATACAAAAGATGTCCTACAAAAGTTTCTCCCAATAATGACTTCTTTATTAACATGAAATAAGTTTAAAATCTTAGGCAAAATCTACACCCCTCCCCCCAACCCACACCCAACAATAATATTTGGTACCATATTTCTATTCAAAATAGAGGTTGAAACTTCTATGCTTCCAATTATTATGTCCTTATATCTTCCTATGTGAATTTTCATATATTTTTTCCATTTTTGTTTTTTTTCTTTAAAAGTGTTTACTAAAATTTTGATATTAAAACATTAATTTTCCATTAAAGTGTTTTAATATTTTTTCTACATAATGCATAATTACATTTCTTTCCTCCCAAAGGATGGAATCTCTAATAAAATATGATGGAAAACAAGTGTTAGTTTTCCTACTTCACTTTATAGCTACATGCATGGAGATTTCTCTTTTATACCTTTCAAAACTTAAACGTCATATATATAGTGTTCAATCTCTTAATTTCATGTTAATTAGTTACATTATATAACTCTTTTATATTTCAAAACTTTATTCACATTTTATTTACTTTCAAAATAAGATTTTACATCATTTTCTAATGATTATTCAAAGACTTATTAATTATCTTAATGTTTAAAAATCCAACTTTGGATGGGGTGACCAAGGTAGAAAAAGGTGGGTGGGGGGAGCTTGTTGACATCGCCCTACTGTCCCACGAGCTGGTCAGATATGGAAAAACACCTCCTAAAATAACATTTAAGTCTTGCATGATATATTGATGGCCATCAAAATGCACCACAAAGTGGGCCTACATCATATTCATTACCATAGTTTATTACCTGCGTGAAAATGAATTTTGAGAGATTTGCAAAGGTACACCATGGATGATAGTACAATTCTCACAAATTGGCCTAATTAGTGCAATCTTTTCAATCCTTCAAAAATTAATGACTAGATATCAATGGCCATCTTATCAAGATTCTACATGTCACACTAGGATTTTCACTGCATACATGGATATGAAGAGAATTATTAATGAATCACCTTGAAAATTCACATCTTGAATTCTTCAGCCAACCCCCCCGCCCCTCTTTCTTGACTGGGTGAAGTATTCTATAGGTTCCATTCTTAGTGGAAAGCTTCATGGATTTTTTAATGGCTTAGCTTTATTTCCTCTTTCAAGACTGAGGATGGAACTTTGAATTTATAAGAATTGATTCATAAGTCTAGACATGCAAAACACTACTTCTCCTGTAAGGTTGATTTGTTAGTGAAGCGATGCCCTTTAGGCGAGCCCCCTCCAGAGCTCGATAGTCCATTTGGGCCTAGATATGTTTAGATACATTGGGTTTGTGTTTGGGATTGGATAATTATATTGTTTTTAATCCATCTCGATGCTTTTAGAGCTGAGAAAAGTAGAGGAATAAGCTCATAGGACCATTTTTATCATGAGACCCAATTTGGAAAATCAGGGTCTAAAACCTTCCAAGAGCATTTTGAGGCATCTAAAGACATTTTTGGGGGTCAAAATTTGTCTGTATCATGCAACAAATTTCTCTCATATTTTACAGACATATACCTTTCCAACGACACAAGAATCACCTCAATTAGAGTTTGTATGCAAAAGTTATGCCACTTATAAGTTGACCTTCCTGTTTTCATCACCATAATTTGAGAGGATGCCATGTCAGCCCCAATTATTCATGGAAAAGGGGATAACCGTGTGATTATGATGAATAAGACTCTAGAAGATTCCATATTGTAATGCTTGTTAAAAGTTGAGGTATTCAAACCTAAGCGCTAGTAGGATATCGAGTTGTGTTATAACTGGGCCACTAGGAGGAAAGGTGTTCCATTATTTGGAGTGCATTTATTCCTTATATGAGAAAAAATGGCTGAGAGGGAGAAGAGATAGAAAAAATAAATAACATTTATGCATTGTAGTAGGCCATGGGCCATAGGCCATACTTTGTACTTGCAACCATTTTCTATTCAGAGAGAGAGAGAGAGCATAGCGACCTCATATTCTAGTTGGGTTTTCTCTCGAAATAGTTTCCAAAGTCATATATTGTGTCAATCGTGGTTTATGAGTTTTTATTTCACTTTTCTCAATTTTCTACATAATTTTAATTTTCATGCATACAAAATTAACCGTAATCTATAAATCCATAAATATAAACTTGAAATTAAACCCTAATAATGTAGATTTCAAATAAATTTAAATATAGTTTTATCATATATGTTGTGACAAACTATATAGTGGAATACCCATGAAATTTTATCTATCAATTTGTAGTTTTAATACTAATCCTTGGCTTGGTTCTACCTACTCTTCCATATATGGTTTTAACAATGTATTTTTTCAACCACTAGAAGTCCCAATCAGGGAACAAAGGTTATATCAAGAAGCAACTACTTTTGTTGGTTTCAGTGTGCCTAATCTAAAAATCATTCGTCCTTTGACAATTTTCAAGTTTTGAAAAATTTGGATCTTCAAACGGTCAATTAGATCATAACTTATTCAAAAATGAATAGCTAAGTTTTAAATGAACTTAAAGATGAAAAAAATCATATAAAATCCAACATGACAAAAATTAAGAAGATAACAACTAGATGATAATGGAGTTTGTCAAGTGTTGACTATGTCTCCGAGACCTGCACCAATGTTCAAGAGTACATTACGAATCTTTAACTCATAGAGTAAACCTCCTTCTAGAGTGGCATGTTTCTACTTCAAATAAACATTATCCTTTAGAGAACTCTCACTCACAAGTTAACTCACTTTAGAAAAGAAATCATGGTGCCAAAATAAAAGGACTCTCTCACTAATTGTGGCAATAAGTTCTCGTACTCATACTGAGATCAAGAAGCACAAATCCAACTACTTCATAATGAAGTGTTGAAATGGTATTTTCCCACAATCATACTAAGAATAGACTAAAAATGGCTACTCTATTGAAGAAAGAGATGTTGCAGATGCATCCAGAATGCTCGAGAACCCCTGTTTAAGCTCTTTCCATGCTAAAAAATATCTCCATATGGCCTCAAGCAGTCTTTGTCTACAACACAAAAGGACTTGGATTTGTAAATTTTCCAATAAACAATGCTCAAATCACAAAGATAATGTTTCCATTGTGGTTAGAACACCCAAAATCCCTTGTGTAGGCTCTTCTTGGGCTCAAAAAGACTGAAAAATGGCCAAGTTAGGCCTCCTCATTCATTTCCATGCTATGTATCATGCAATTTGGAAAAAAATTCTAACAAGGAAATGAAACTCCTCTTTTGGCTAATCGTCGAGTGAAAAATTAGCACAGGAGCAATGGAAATCCCACTGAAAAAGGTGAATTTTGTTGGCTCATTAATCGCTCCTATGAGGCCTTAAGCGTCGATTTTTAAGCCCTTCTCTCGATCATGTGGCACCATGTGGCTAAGGGCCGAGCCATGTGCCCGCCCCTCCATCATTGGCTCCAGTGGTGGTCATATAGAATACATGAGACTGAGGGCTGGGCTAACCACCCACCCCCTCCACCTTCCATGATGGGTCATGTTGTAACATATGGTGCAAGGGACTGGGCTAACCACCCACCCCTTTTCCTACACCTCCACTGTGGTCACGTGGTCTGCAATATTCTTGAGGATGGGTCCATGTGCCCGGCCCCTCCCCCCAAACCGTCGACCCATATGCTTAAGAATCAACGAAGTGGTGTAATAGTAGGGCATGTGGTTATTTTACCATAGGTCTTGGGGTATAACTCCATCAGTTCGGTCGGTCGACCCAATGAATTTTTTGCATGGAATCTGAGGGCCATGTGGTACCCTCCCATTGGGCCACATGGTGCCTCCTAATTAGCCCACACCAAAACTCATCAACATATCACAAACTGCCAACTTGACCTGTATGACTGGGCCACCTGTCAGCAGGTGATTTACCCATTTGTCTACTATACCTGCACAGTCAGCTACTAACATCAGTGGCACATCACCATACGACTTTCCTAGTTAGCAAACCAGTCAACCCTACAAGTTGACTTTTTAGTTGTTTTCCAAAATCTTCATAACATGATAACTTTCACATATGGGGTCAAATTGAGGCATTTCAAGTTTCATTAGAATAAAAACGATGAGCTCTACAATTTGGAAACAGTTACAAGAGATTTTGAGCACTTTTATTTTTAAGAATATTTTTTATCCCCTAGATCATTCCACCCCACTGGAAACTTTTAGACCACCAAATACGAGGTCCCTATAATACTAGTGCATCCCCTTACTGTTATTGTTAGTATAGCCCCCTTATTATTGTTGTTGTACCCATGTAGTCCCCATATTGTTATTATTGTGCCCCATAGAAGCCCACTATTGCTATTTTTGTGCCCTTACATTGTTATTGTTATGTCGGCTAGGCTTATATTATGACCCATTGGACTCTTATATATAGAAAGGAGGTTTTTTCATTTCTATCATCCAAGAATTGTTCATTTATGTGATGTAAAGGAGGTTTCCTCCTCGAAGAGTCTGATTTCTAAGTCGTTGATCTCTCTTTTCTTCTATTTTGTGAGCTTGTTTCATAACATTTGGTATGGGAGCTTTGGATTCAAGGGTTTCGCTACTGCAAACAGGTAATCTTGTAATTTTCACTATCATTTTTTTTCTACGAAGGTTCAGAAGCTAAAAAAAACCCACTTGAGCCGAAATACTAAGGAACTTCTTGTAAGAGTTTTAGATCTTGGTTCAATATATTTTTGGATATATGATCTGCAAAAGTTAGGGTTTTTGCAGGCTCCATAATTTAGTCTCAAACAAGAGGTCGAGGGAAAATCGTCATAACTTTTGTTTTAGACATCAGAGTGGAATTATAGTAAAAAGTGACTGAAATTGAACAGACTGTAGTTTTTTGTGTATATATTTCAGAGACGAAGGTTAAAACAGTGACATGTGGCACACTATACAAGTTCGCTCTCCTGAAATAGACCATAATTAGTTCATTGTGGGAGATTGGGAATAACTTTACCTTGAAGAATCCAAGTTAGGTCCGACCTATGGAATTGGAAAGAAGACTCAGAGGGCTAGGAAAGGACTAAAGTTTAGATATTGGAGTTATGAAATTATAGAGTTACAACTGTTTCAATATCGAGCTCCTAAAAGCAAGAAAAAAGTGTGTATTTAAAAAAAAGAAAATTGCATAACCTTTGTTTGAAAAATCAGTTTTAAGTGATTCCAAGGGAATATTGAAGCATAGATATTAGCATTGAGTTATATAATGACTCCCAAAAACAATTTCAACCCTAGAGGAAGAAGAAATGAATCCGACGATATCCTGTAATGCATTGGCAGGAATTACCACTCCTCAAACTCTCAAGATAGAAGGACATATCAAGAAGAAAAATGTAATAATGTTGATTGATTTGGGCAATACCCATAATTTTATTCATTGTAAGGTAGACAAGGAATTGTATTGCTTCCTATACCCAACACCAGAGTGTAAAGTGATGGTTGCAAATGGAGGAACTATAAATTGCTTTGGAAAGTGCCATAATGTCAAGCTAACCATGGGGGAATATGTATTGAATGTTCCAATGCTCTCCATTCCAATGGGCGATGATAATGTTTTACTAGGAGTACAAGGGTTACAATCTTTGGGGACGATATCTTTTAATTTTCAAGAACTTTTCTTGAATTTTTTTTCAGAAGGAAAGGAAGTTGAATTACGGGGTATCGTAACGAAGCTAGGAAATATAATCAACCCTAATGTCATGACAAGATTTTGAAGAAATAACAATGAGGCATAATTGCACAATTGTGCTCACTAGAGGTTCAAACATCAAAATCATCTATTTGTCCAGATCTCCAAAAAGTATTGGACAATCATTCCAAGGTGTTTGTGACTCTCAAAGAGCTCCCACCTATTCGTGATCATGATCATGATATTCATTTGATTCCAGGAAGTGTTCCTGCAAACATCAGGCCTTACATATATCCTTATGCTCAAAAGAGTGAGATTGAATGTATGGTTACAGAAATGCTAGAGGCTAGTATAATTCAACCTCGTCAAAGTTATTTTTCTGCTCCAGTAGTATTGGTGCACAAGAAGGATGAATCATGGCGTATGTGTCCAGATTATAGCGAGCTCAACAAGCTCACTATTAAAGATAAATATCCCATCCCCGTCTTTGATGAATTATTGGATGAATTACATGGAGAAATTTACTTCACCAAGATAGAACTTCATTCTAGATATCATCATATTAGAATGAAGAATGAAGACATTTCAAAAACAACATTTAGAACTCATGAGGGTCATTATGAATTTTTGGTCATGCCTTTTGGCCTTACTAATGCACCTTCCACATTTCAAGGTTTGATGAATTCCATTTTCAAACCCGTCCTTAGAAAATTATTGTTAGTATTTTTTGATGATATACTAATCTACAACAAATCTTGGAAGGATCATGTTCAACATGTTGACAGGGTTCTCAAACTATTGGATGAGAAAAAATTATATGTAAAAACCTCCAAATGTTTCTTTGGAGTACATGAGGTGGAATATTTGGGTCATATTGTATCTCATGAGGGTGTTAAGGAAGACCCTAAAAAAATTGAATCCATTAAGGCATGGAAAATCCCCACAACCATAAATCCAACATAAATCATCTTCGAGGATTTATGGGGTTAACAGGGTATTATCACAAGTTTTTAAAGAATTATGGGAGAATATCAGCACCTATAACAACATTACTTAAGAAAGATGCATGTGTTTGGAATCCAGAAGAAACTAAGGGCTTGAACATCTTAAAGAGGCAATGTTCCAAGCACTGATCTTAGCTACGCCAAAATTCAAAAAAAAAAAAATATTGTGGAATGTGATGCCTTAGGAAATGGAATTGGTGTGGTTTTAATGCAAGAAGGAAGACCCATTTCTTTTGAAAATCGTCCAATCAAAGAAAAGTATTTACATAAACCTATTTATGAGAAGGAAACGTTGGCAATACTACATGCACTAAAACAATGACGACCTTGCCTAATGGGAAGACACTTCAAGGTAAAAATAGATCATGATAGTCTGAAATAATTTTTGGAAAAAGATTATTTTCAGAAGAGCAACAAAAATGGGTCACAAATATGTTGGATTGTGACTTTGAAATCATCTACAAAAAATGGAATAAAAATGTTGTAGCAGATGCACCCTCAAAAAAGGATGAGGATGTGGAAGCATTGCTTTGTTCCATTTCTATTATCCAAACTAAGTGGATAACCAAAGCAAGGGATGAATGGGAGAATGATGAAGAGGTGTGGATAGTCATTCAAAATTTGCAGTAGGATCCTATTACATCTGAAACATTTAGTTGGAAAAATGATTCATTATGGTACAAAGATCGTTTATATATTTGTAAGAATTCCCAACTCAAACAAAATATTCTTTTGGAATTGCACATCTCTCCCTTAGGAGGCCGACACTTAGGATTTTTAAAAACTTACCACAGGGTCAAGAAGGATTTTTTTTGGGATGGCCTTAAAAATGATATTCAAAAGTTTGTGGCAGAATGTTTAGTTTTCCAACAAAATAAAGTTGATACAATTAAGGCCCCAAGTCTGTTACAACCTTTATCCATTCCAAGTCAACATTAGGAGGAGGTTTCAATTGATTTTATCACAGTTTTACCCAAGTCCGAAGGAAATACTATCATCATAGTGGTACTTGAAAGACTTACCAAGTATGCACACTTTTGTGCATTATCTCATCCATTCAAAGTCAGTAAATTTTCTACTGCATTTATGGAAACAATTCAAAAGCTACATGGAAACCCAAAGATCAGTGTAAGCGACATATATCTCATTTTTACAGGAAATTTCTAGACGGAATTATTTTCTTGTTTGGGTACTCAATTAGCTCATAGCTCATCATATCATCCTCAATCTGATGGGAAAACTGAGATAATGAAAAAATGTTCGGAATAATATCTTCGTTGCTTTGTATCTCATAAACAAACATAATGGGTCAAGTGGTTACCTCTGGTTGAATGGTGGTATAACACTCCCTTCCATACTGCAACAACAACGACCCAATTTATGGCACTTTATGGATATCATCCACCATCCATCACATCATAGATAAGAGAAAATTATAAGGTTCAAGCAGTGGAAGATCACATTGGTCATTAACAAAAAGTTCTCTAACTCTTAAAGGATAACCTTACTTTGGTGCAGAATTGAATGAAACAACATGCAAATCAACATCGTGACGAAAGAAGTTTTGATGTAGGTGACATGGTAATTTTACGGCTACAACCATACAAACAAATGTCCCTCAAGAAAGCTAATAAGGATATTAATTTATCACCAAAGTATTATGGTCCTTACAAGGTGTTGCAAAATATTGGTACTATGGCATACAAATTGGAGCTTTCTGCATCTTCTCGAGTGCACCCAATTTTCCAAGCTTCATGCTTAAAGAAGGTTATAGGTGATGAGATCCCAGTTCAAATGTTATTTCCAGAACTTGAAGAAGAAGGAAAAATCATATTGGAAACTGAAGCAGTCACAGAAACAAGAACTTGACAGATGTGATATCGATCAATTTTAGAGTATCTCATCAAGTGTAATAACTTACCTGTTGAAGATTCAACATGGGAGGATGAGAATTTTATACAGAAGCATCCATAACTACTCAAGCATTGAGGATAACACTTTTTTGAATGAGAGGGGCATGATAGGTCCCTATAATACTAGTGTATCCCATTATTTTATTGTTAGTATATCCCCCTTATTGTTATTGTTGTGCCCATATAATCCCCATATTGTTATTATTGTGCCCCATGGAAGCCCACTATTGTTATTGTTGTTCCCCTACATTGTTATTGTTATGTCGTCTAGGATTATATTGTGACCCATTGGACTCCTATATATGGAAAGGATGTTTTTTCACTTGTATCATCCAAGAATTGTTCATTTATGTAATGTAAAGGAGGTTTCACCCTCGAAGAAGCTGATTTCTAAGTCATTGATCTCTCTTTTCTTCTATTTTGTGAGCTAGTTTCATAACACAAAAATCCTGCTTTTACTCAACAAGTAAGTGTGAGTGCATCTCCCTCACTTTCTTGATCTCAATCCACCTTGCCTTACCTGGATTGGTGACTTTGATCCCCACTCGAAGATACTCCATATTGCTTCTATGTGAAGTCCTAATTCTCTTATCAAGAATTGTGTCTTCCTACAACTCCTCTAAAAATTTAGGAGAAAAGTATTCAAAATATGGAATCTGAACATTCTCTGCATGATTATCAATCATTGGAGGCTCATACAATCTTAAGTTTTCAACATTCACAAAAGAATATATTTTTGGCATAGGTGGAAAATCTAATAAAAAATATTTGTTACCAATATTTTCCAAGATTTTGAAAGGACCATATCTGATTAGATTGAGCTTTTTACCTTCACCCGAAGTATTTTCTTGATGATATACAAAAAAACTTGATCTCTCACTTGGAAATCATCATCAACTCTATGCTTGGAATGCCTCGCTTTGTACTTGGTTTTTCCTATCTCAAGCTGCTCTTATACTCCTTGATACACTAGCTGCATTTTTTCATTGAAATACTTGGCTTTTTCCACATCACTATGTCCATCTACTACAAAATATTTACCATATATAACATACAAAGGAGACTTTGTAAAATAACCCAAACAAACTCAAATGGAGATACTTGCGTAAATGAGTGTTTGGCACAATTGTAGCACACTAGATGTAATGCAAATGCTCATACCAAAGTTTAGGATGCTTACCAGAATATCCATGAAGAAGATGCATCTTTTTATAATATGTAATAAATTTGACGCTCAAATTCCCATCCAAATTGACCCATCAACAAGTTAGAATAACATCAAATTCCAATGAAAAAAATGTTGCATATAAGTGATTTATTCACAACATCACTTTTACAAAATACGCAACTATGGGGATATGAAACATGTGGAATAAAAAATAAATGTAGTATTTAAATAGACAAATATTCCAACCATTTCTTACCCAACCATGCTAGGGTTTCTTTCAACATTTCACTTTCTTCTAAAGCTACTTTAAAGACGGGTACAATGTGCCTACCACTTGCATTTGAATTTTATTCCTCAGGTGATTTCATGAACATTTTTTCCTTCTTTGGATGAAGATGTGAGTGTAGCTTCCAACATTTATTGATCCAATGACCACTTATATCCCAACGAGTGAAAAATTTTTGGTGAGTATTTCTTGGCAAAAATTTCTTTGAACTTAGAAGTGGATATTCCTTCCTGGTCTCACTTCCAATCGACATATTCATTTTATTAAATAATGGTTTCCTTTTTTGGCACTTGGCTACACAATGGTTAGGTTCATGAAAAAAAGTGCAAGGAAACACATTCCACAAAATTTTATTCAAATCACCATGTTGTTCATAGTCATAGAAAGCCATTGAATAATCAATATTTTTATACCTTTCATGATTGTCCTTTGGATTATGAGCCCGGTGAGGAGAACTCGATTGATGAGGAGAACTTGACTTAGTTCTTCCTTTGAAGCACTCATGTTTTTTTGGAGATTTTTTTCCATCAACGTCATCATCATGATATGATACACCAACTTGAAAAAATTATTTCTTCACGAATTTCACACTTGAAGAATCCCTAGACTTCACAATTTCCGAGAATTCTCCAACTTCTTCTTGAACACATCCCAATCCTTCGTGCCAAGGTTGTGGTCTCACCTCAATAGCATTAATGATTTTGTGGCTATGGATTCCAAGACCCTTACCATTGCACCCCATTTTGGTCAAAAATTTCATACCAATACCCTTGGTATGCTTCTCAAATGATGCAAAAGAAGCATTATCATTGTTAAGAGAATGAATTGAGCATGAAGTATCTTTTAGCTTCTCTTCTTCTTGTGACTCTTGTCCCTATTCCTTAACCTCAACCATCTCAACCTTCTTCTATTTTGTAGACGAAGTGGTAAACGAAGATTCAAAAAAACCACCCCTATGATTTAACATATAAGCATTATTATTCAATTGACAAAGGGTACAAACATCAGTCATCCCATGAACACAAACGTGTCAATTATTGGGAGAAGCTTCAGTAGCTGAACATTCCCTAATTTTATCTTCAATGAAATTATGCAACATCAGGTACAAATTCTTCTTCTCATCATCTGCTGCTTCTTCTTAGTTCCATGTTCTCCACTTGTAGAGAATAATTCATTTCTTCCAGTTCTAGGAGCCTTACATGATGCAAAATTTCATTGATGCTTGCAATATGGTCAACACCTGATCTGATACTAGTGATATGAAAATCGATTGTCCTCTAACACTTTGCAGGTTTTGAAAAATTTGGGTTTTCAAAAGGTCACTTAGATCATAACTTATTCAAAATTGAATAGTTAAGTTTTAAATGAACTTAAACACGAAACAAAATCATATGAAACCCAACATGAAAAAAATGAAGAAGATAAAAAAAGGTGATAAAAGAGTTTGTCTATTGTGGACTACGTCTTCGAGCCCTACATCAATGTCTAGGCCGCTTTATTGATCTCAACAACAAAAATATTTGACACATAGAGTAAACCTACTTCTAGAGTGACATTTTTCTCCTTAAAAGAAACATTCTCCTTTAGAGAACTATCACTCACAAGTTAACTCACTTTAGCAAAGAATGATGACGACAAAAGAAAAGGACTCTCTCACTGATTTTGGAAACACGTCCTTGTACTCATGTTGAGATCAAGAAGCAAACATCCAACTAATTCATAATGAATTTTTGAAATGGTATTTTCCCACAATCATATTGAGAATAGACTAAAAATGGCTTCTCTAATGAAGAAATAGATGTTGCATATGCATCCAAAATGCTTGAGAAACATTGTCTAAGCTCTTTCCATGCTAAAAAATATCTCCATATGGCCGCAAAAAGTCTCTATTTGCAACACAAAAGGACTTGGCTCTGCAAATTGTCCAACATACAATGGTCAAATCACAAAAAAATGCTTCCATTATGTTCAAAACACCCCAAAAACCTTGTGTAGGCTCTTATTGGGCTCAAAAAGACTAAAAAATTTCCAAGTTTGGCCTCCTCGTTCATTTCCCTGCTATTTATCTTGCAAATTGGAAAATTTTTCTAACGAGGCAATGAAACTCCTCTTTTGGCAAACCGCCGAATGAAAAATTGGTGTGGGAGTCGTGGAATTCCCACCGAAAAAGGTGCATTTTTTTTGCCTCATTAATCGTGCCCATGATGCCTTAAGCACTAATTTTTAAGCTCTACTCTCGTTCATGTGGCACCATGTAGCTAGGGGCCAAGCCATGAGCCCGCCCCTCCATAGTTGGTATTGGTGGTGGCCATATGTACTACATGAGACCGGGGATTGGGCTAACCAATTGCCCCCTCCGCTTTCCGTGCTGAGTTATGTGGTAACACATGGGGTCGGGGGCTAGGCTAACCACCTTCTCCCTCTACCTACACCTCCATTGTGGTCACGTAGTATGTAATATGCCCGGGGCCATATGCCCTACCCCTCCCCAAAAACTGCCATTTGGTTGACATTAAATAAAACCACCGGCCCATATAGTTAAGAACCAATGAAGTGGCGTAACGGCAGTGAATGTGGTTTTTTCGCAGGAGATCTCGGGGTCCAACCCCACTAGGTCGATCGGCCAGCCTAACGAATTTTTTCACAAAAATTGAGGGCCACGTGGCACCTCCTAATTGGCCCACACAAAAACTCATCATCCAATCACAAAATGCCAACTTGACCTAGAAAAATGGGTCACTTGTTAGCACATGATATGCCTGTCTGTCTACCGTACCTACACATTCAGCTGTTGACCTCAGCACCACATCACTGTATGACCTACCTAGTCAACAACCTAGTCAACCCTACAAGTTGAATTTTTATTTGTTTGCCAAAAACTTTAGAACACGATAAGTTTCACATACGATCTTGGATTGAAACGATTCAAGCATCATTGGAATCATAACGACAAGATATATGATTTGGAACTTTCGGGATATTTTGAGAACTCTTATTTTTTAGCATATTTTTGATCCCTTGGATCATTACCCATCTAAAAATATATCATCCCTTTCACTAGCTACCATGCTTAGGAAATGGGCTAGAGTTCGAAGAGGACCAACCTGTTATCAAGAGTGAGGTCACTCTAGAGCTCAAACTCGAGCTGAGATCTCAACTACTTGGTATCAGAAGATGACTCGTTATCTAATTAAAGAATAAATCACTCAGGTGGAACGAGAGCTCTATAGTGAGCAACATAATCTAATAAACATCGAGGTGCTTGCTAAGGTGGTAGATTGGGTTCCTCATGCTGGTCATATGAGGTTAAAACATAATCAATATATCTATATAGTGTATATCTACTGGCACCTTAAATTCCTCTTGGGAAGAGTGGTTGGATACCAAAATGAGCTCAAGGATGACACCATCCCATCTTTGAATCAAATGAAAAAACTATTAATGGAAATGAATTGTAGGCTTGCAAGAATTAAATGAAAAATGAGACCTCCTCTTGATCTTGGTTGCTCTCCTGGAAATAACAAGGATCCCATCCATGTTGAGACCCGGAGACATTGAAAAATAGACATGCATGCATATCAACCTCTTTACTTTTGTTTTTATTTTATGTCTCTTGTTTTAGCATTATGCAGAAGAAGGGTTGGTATGGCCAAACAAATTATCTAGTTTTTTTCTCTTTTGGAGTTAAAAACTCCTTTTTTCCTTTTGATATTTTGGAATAATTGAAGTTTTTTGTTTGGTTTGTTTCCATAGTCGCATGCCAACATAGAAATCCTATGCTTAGAATGAAAATCTCTATTACCAGAAAATTCAAATATTTACCTAAAAAAATGTTTAAAAATCCAAATAAAAGAAAAGATCATCCCAATTAATAGAAACAAATAAAATCAATATACCTTGGTCATCTTTACACTCCTCAATGCTATTGCAAAATCCTATGATTAAAAAATAATTCCATCTCACAAACTTTTTTAAATAGTTAATGATTATTTGTCTTGTAATGAAACAAATTAGTACTATCTTTTTGTTTAGATAATGTCATTCCAATCCACTCTTACATTTTCTATTTATATTATGCAAATCTCTCTCTCTCTCTCTCTCTCTCTCTCGTGGATAGGATGGTATGGGAGGTGTTAGGTGGAAGGGAACATGTAAGTCATACCAACAAGCATGCAAAAGTAATCATGATCCATTGCACCTCCCCAAATATGAAAGGTGATAATTATTCCAAAGCACAACACACTATGCGCCATTATTCCACTTTGATGTTGCATCGGTCTGAAATTTATGACAATGTGATAATAGAAATTAGGTTGAAAATATTCATTGTAATGTTACTTGATTCCATCATTTGGAGTCACCTACAAGCGTTGCACTGGCATATCCCTCCACACTTGGTTATCATGATTTGTAGGGTGGTTAATAGGTTTAGGATGAGGTTGTAACTTGTAAATAACAACTGTTTCATTCCAGCATGTGGCATTGATGAATCCACACTCATTAGTTGGCATGGAATAAATCTTTACAATCTCATCAAAGTTGCATGAAGTGCTTATCCTAGAGTTTAAGTTGGTAGCTTTCTATAAAGTGTTGTAATTTCCTTGTTGATGTTGGTCTATCTTATGATCACATCAACTTTCACAATATCGGTCTCTGGTTTTTCTCACATGTTGCATATCCTCCTTTATCCATTGTGTTCTCTCTAAGTAGTGTCTTCTTCGAGTCACCATACTGTCACACTTGTTTGAACGTCTGTCCTTTCAAGTTGTAGACTCATCCTTACTTGGTCATAGTAGTCATTAGTTCTTTGGGAGTAGGAAATTCACCATGCCAAGATAACATGCTTGTTGTTGTATGGGGGAAACATATTATCAGAGTCAAGGGGGAACTTGTGCTTGTCAACAAGTAGTGTCCTTGGCACAACACTACCATGAGAACATGCCGTAGAATATATAGGGAAACCCTTATGAGGAAGAGAGAGATGTCACTAGGGAGCATGGTTTCTTATTAGACATAGGCATCTTAATATCCTAGTCAAGTGGCCTCCTGGATACTTTCCACGGGTCATACAATAGGTAGAAACAACCAATACATGCATACTATAGTAGATAAATGTATTTTCAGATTAATCACATCATTAGGATTTGGTCGACGTTTCGAACCAACTAATGTGGTTCATCCTCAGGACAAGGTGGAGAAACTAATCCATCTTGATGAATAAATAGAGGAGATGCATCATTTCCCAGAAATAACCATTAAGAACTAGTCGTTAAGACTAGCTGTTAAGACTAGCTGTTAAAAACTAGTCGCTAGAAAGTTAGTTAAAAATTCATATTAAATTTTTTTATTAAAAAGGGTTAAGAATTTTTTATTAAAATTGGGTTAGTTAAGAATTCAAATTAAATAATAAATTAATTAAATTAATTTTTTTAATTAAAAATGGGTTAATAAATTATTATTTAATTAAATTAAAGATAATAGGGAGAGTTGAAAATTTTAATTTAATAAATAAATAAATAAGAATAAAATGAAAATAAATAATAATAAATAAAATTAATTAATTAATTAATTAATAAAAATAAAATAAATTAATAAATTAATTAAATTAAAATTTTTATTGAAAATAGGTTAAGAA
The DNA here is from genome assembly GCA_034641835.2 of Pinus albicaulis. NCBI lineage: Eukaryota > Viridiplantae > Streptophyta > Pinopsida > Pinales > Pinaceae > Pinus > Pinus albicaulis. The sequence goes on along the minus strand of CM076573.1, from coordinate 792,181,010 downwards.
TTTTTTATTAAAAAAGTTAAGAATTTTTTATATAAATTATTATTTAATTAAATTAAATATAATAGGAAGGGTTAAAAATTTTAATTTAATAAATAAATAAATAACATTCACAATTTTCTTCGGTAGTCTCTGCCCTTTCCTTCTTTCAATTATTTATTATTAATATTTTTATTTAAAAATAAAATAAAATAAAATAATAATAATAATAATAATAATAATAAAGTAATTAATTGATAAAAATTAAAAATTAAAAATAAGAATAAGAATGAATAAATTAATTAATTAAAAATGTTTTAATATTTAAATATGAATAATAAATAAAAATGAATGAATAAATAAACAAACAAATAATATTATTCTTAATTTTCCCTTTGGAGTCAAACTAGCCGTTATTGTAACGACTAGTTTAGTCATTTCTACATCTATTTAAACTCAATGCCTTGATCTGATCTCTCACCTAGTCCTGATGATGAACCACACTGGTTGGTTCGAAATGCGTCGACAGTGTTCTTTCACATGTGATTATTACCGAAAAAAATTCTAAATATTTACGATGAGTCACAGAAGCCTAAATTCTGAAAAAATAAATAACAATAAATTGAAAATAAATAAGTAAATTAATTAATTAATTAAATAAATAAAAATAAAATAAAGAAATAAATTATATATATATATATATATATATATATATATATATATATATATAACCAAAATTACCTAGTGAGAATCGGGTCCAGCTCTTACTTAATTTCTAACCATCATCTTGATTAAGATTCTGAGCATGTTGTTCAATTTCGATTGCAAACTGTCCATCTATATTGGCATATGAATATATTGCTAGCTTGAGTTCTGATGAATCGTAATGAAATTTAAAAAGATTATCACATATATGAAAATCCTAAATAGGTGAATGAAGATGATTGAAGACCATCTCGAAATTCAAGGCAACTCTCCTAACATTTAGAAAAACCCGTCGAGGTGGAGCCTTTAGACTCTTCTTAACCCATTCTTTATTTGTATTGCTACTATGTCTACATCTAGTTTTTAGTATTTTCTATAGTTATAATTAGATAAAACAACATTCAGTTATGAATAAAAACATTTTCAAAATTTTATTATCATTTTATATTTCAAACTCGTTAAAAATTTAAAATTCTATCGCTAATATGATTTCTCAAAGAAAAATTCAAAGTGAACCTCTATATATATAAATGAATTTTAATTACAAAATTATATATAAATATACTCTTACTAATTTACCAAGGTTATAAACAATTAATAAGTGTAGGAGGACATATGTTTCTCTTTCCATGCTAATACATTACAACACTTAGTCAAATTGTATTCCATGTAATGGTGGCTACATCTATATTTTAATCACATATTCAAAGTATCTCCCGCACATGAAATTATGGTGATGGTAAATCAGTTTTCGATTTGCTTTTGATAATGCTTTAGGATGCACCTTGAAAACCTAGTTTGTCTTGAAAGTTGTTTATGATTGAATATTTATATGTTTACAAATTTTCTTTAATAACATATTTTACGTATTAAAACTTTTAATAAGGAATTTTTGTTTTATGGTTAAGAATTAAAGATGTTATTAATTAAATATGCAAGTATAATTTTATTGATAAATAGATTTATATATTTATTATTACTTAATTTGTTTATTATTTTACATTTAATTAATATAATTATAAATTATTATATTAATTTTTTTAATGATATATTTTTATTTATGATGTCAACATTACTTAAGTTATTTCACACACAATTACAAATTTGTTTACTATCTTATATTTAGTTAAGATAGTTATAAAACATAATACTATCTTATATTCGGGTAATATAATTATAAAAAGTTATTTAAGTTGTTTTTCACATGAAAAAAAATTATTTTTAAATTTATTCATTATAATGTTTTTTGAATTTCAAATAATTAAATTCTTATTAATTTTTTCATGTTTTAGTATTTAATGAATATGAATAATTCTTTATTGTGTCAAATAAAGATATGAAATAATTATCTATGTGTAATAAGTCTATGTTTGAATACTTGATATAATGAGAGAGTGCAAAAAATAATACTTATTAATAAGGAAATTTGGGGGTGGAAAAAAATAATGCTTATTAATAAAGAAATTATTGTAAAGTATGATTGAAAATATAATGTTTATAGCTAAGCTAAAACATAATGGTATTCTATTTGAATGTTCTTGTATAATGAAACTAATTTATATACATAGATAGAATTCAACGAAATGGACCCAAACATAGATAGAAGTCAACAAAGAAGCTTGAGGAAAACATAAATAAGGAGAGGAGAGTCACATTGGTCTAGTGTAGCTATTGTGCAAACATTATATTTAGATATGCATACAAGAATAGTTTTTTTTTTAAATTAATGTGTTTTTGTTTGTAATTACTTTGTTTTTTTCATTCTAAATACATTGTACTTTGCATATAGCTACACAATAGATTGCACTTCATTTGTGGCTTATAATTATTTTGTTTATATTTGAAATTACTATGTTATTGTCCCCCTACAAGTGCCATGCCCTACACAGTATTTGGTGCATTTTAGTCTTTCAGATAGATCACATATAACACACTTTCCATTATATTATTTTGTCTATAAAGACCATATCATATATATTATCCAAAAAAGTTCAAGTCACCTTCTTCATTGCATATCTCAACCTCTTTATTACTTTATCAATGTCCTACATGTTTGTTTGATATTTACATAACTGAATTCAAAGTGTAATGAAATCACATTTGTCATGAAAATAAAAGTAATAAAAGTTTTATATCTGTAACATTGATCTTATTCTATAATTCTCATGAATATTTATAAGTATCTACTTTTATTAAAATCCATATCCATTGATTGATGTTTACCATCTCAATGATTGAATACTTTTTACAATTACATATATTTTAATTTTTTCATTCAAATCATATATTTTCATTTCAATCAAGATTACAATGCATTTTAATGTTTTCATTTCAATCAAAGTTACAATGCATTTTGATAGTGTAATTATTTTATTCATTTTGTGTATGCAGTTTATCCATTTTATTTAGAAGATAAATATAATATTTAACAAAAACTAAAACAAAATAATTTTTATTTATTGTGTTTTTTTATTTTATTTTTATTAAAAAATAAATAAATATATAAATTAATTCTAGATATTAATTTATCTACTTATTAATCAACCATTCATAATAATTAATATAAAAAATTAACTTATCTACTTATTAATTAATGATTTATGAGAATAATAATGGTGGAAAGGCTTTCACAACTCAAATTACCTTACCTTACCTTAAGGTGAACTCGTGAACTCATTAGTGCAATTAGAAGAGTGAATGTGGATTTTTTAATCATCTTCTATCTCCACTTGTTTGTCAATTTATCTTAGAGATTTGTACAATCACAAAAAGTTTAGTTTAATTTAATAAATTCAAATTTTGAATTTTCAATATCGTTTTCTATTAAGTTTTCAAGTTTAATAACTTATGTTAAAATTTTGCATTTCAATTTTCAACGTTGTTTTCTTTCCCGTGTTACGTTTGAGTTCTCTATTATATCCACTATGCAGGATATTCCACTATGCAGGATATTACACATTAGATTTTGCATTGAATTTATGTGTTATGTTTGAGTTTCAATTTTCTCTTATTATATCCGTTATGCAGGATATTACACATTATATTTTGCATTGAATTTATATGTTATGTTTGAGTTTCAATTTTCTCTTATTATATCTGCTATGCATGATATTACACATTAGATTTTGCATTGAATTTATATTAATATGCTTTTAATCAAATTTTGTTTGGTAGATAGTTTAATTTTATATATTAATTTTTATTATTATTTAATAATATTTAAATTTATTTCTTTTAAATATGATTGTGCAATGATGCCAATCATTTTGCAAAAATAGTGATGGTCTTGTTCATGAGACATCCATGTATATAATGTAAAGGTTGTTTTGGTTATTGACACTTTTTGTGTGGTTATTGTAAACACTTCTCTAGTTACCTTTGTATGCATATTGAAATTAATAAATATATTCTTGTTTAATGTTGTGCATGTTAAATTCTTTTAATTATAAGGTTTTTAAGGCTTAGTAAATATTTTTATGAAATTTGGTATAACTCTATAGACGCAGCTTTTAAATCTAACATGTATAATACAATCTCTCTAATGTTGCTAGGTGTGCGTGTTAGAAAAGGAATTGTATAAAGCATGGGCCTTGTTGGTATTTTCCTAATCATTTTAAACTTGGATCATATTAACCTCCCATTTATATCAAGGTGTTATCATTGAACCATCTTTTTTCCTTGAAGGAAGAATTGCGCACAAACATTTGGAATGGGGGTTTTGGGGATGAGGAGAAAAGGAGGTTTTGATGGAGGTACATATGCAAATATTTATAGGATACTGGTATATGGCAGTGAGGATCTTCCTACACACCCTGGTGATTCTAGAACATACCCTGGGAAGATGGAAAATGACAGGCAAGGAGGGAAGGGAGAGTCAAATGGCAGGGAATTGGTTGATCTACAAATATGATCAGCAGTAATAGGTCGAGGGAGACAGGGGGACATCTCCAGTTGATCCAAAGGAACTGATCCCTATGTAACTAGGAGTATTAGAAAACGAGAGAAGTTGGGGTACCGAAAAAAGAGGGGGGGGGTGGAGGAAGTAAAAGAGTAGCAGCGTGGTGGAGAAATGAAGAATATAATAAGTAGTAAAAACAGGAGAGAAGGGCTCTGAGAAGAATAAGCATTCAAATAATGTCAACAAGGGAATTGTTGTAGAGGAAGGAGAGACATGTCAAAGATGATATCATGGGATAGAGAGCGTATGGGTAACATGGAAATCTACAACCCTAGAGGCTAGTCACCTTTAAACTATAAAGAATTGCCTTGATATGGCATTGGGAATATAGATTCTAGGGTATGATGCATTGGTCATCTAAATGTATTTGCATCTAATTAGTATCTCTGTGCTACGTGTGATTGTTGATTATGTTGTCAGTTATTTTATTTCACCTAAAGAAGATCTTGTTGTTAGGGTGTGATATAGAAGGTAACATTTCCTGTTGGAACTAGGTTAACAGAGTCACATTCCATGAATACCATGATCCAAGTAATTTCTATAATCTTATTTCTGATCACTAGTCATTACCTGATATAGTGATTAAAGGGTATTCATAATCTCTATACGTTGACTGACAAGAATACACTTTAGCGATGCAATTGTTTGACTATATTTACCCTTTAGAGGTAATGCTATTGTTTGACTCGAGAACAAGGAATATGAAACTAGAACATTTGAATTAGCAGTTGTAATATCCATGCCTCATACCATTACACCGTATGAATGAAATTTTTATTTCCTACAATAGAACTACTGTACACCTCTAGCTACCCTAAACTAGTTTACTTGCTAAGTACTCAAAATTAGCACACTTTGGATTCCTAGTGCTGGTTGGAGTTGCTGAGAAAACTCAGGGTGCATATCAATATCTAGAATCCCCAATAAACACATATAAGCAAGGTGGAGGTGGGACAAGACCTATAGAATCCTTGGTCAACACATATATGTAGGGTGGCGGTGGGACAAGACCTATGGAATCCCTAGTCAGTACATTGGAACAAGTTCCTATATGCAGGGTGGAGGTGGGAAAATAACTCTGGAATCCCTAGTTAGCACATATATGCAGGTTGGAGGTGTGATAAGACCTATGGAATCCCTAGTTAGTACATTGAAACAGGTTCCCATAGGAAGGGTGTAGGTGGGACAAGACCTTTGGAGTCTCTGTTCTGGACACTGGGACAAGTTTCATGAGCTAGGGGGTGCCAGGTGTGTTACTAACAATTGTCAATGGTTGGGAGGAAAATTTTAAACCTTACCCCAATTCCCATTCTAAAATACCTACTAAATAAGGTTGTTTGGATAGTTCATACACTAGGATTATAAAATTGGAATACTTCCTAAGTTGCATAATAGGAGGTAGGTTGTCTAGACAATTCATACACCAGGGTTACAAGTGAAAATACTTCCTAAGTTTCACAAAAGGAGGAAATAAATACCTATAGGTGCCATTATTTTCCCATAAGACAAGGTACTACCTCAAGCTATGATGCAAGTATTGTTATTAATTGTTCTTAGGGAATAATTAATGTGATGCAAGTCTCATGTCTCCTGTACTTGAAATGCCTTGAAATTTTAGGGTATATTTTCCCTTGTTTCCTCAACACAATATGAGAGGCTCATGTTAAGGACTCCTAGTAATCTAAGGCCATATTTAGGGAAGTTATTTACATAAACTATTTATCGTGGCTTCTTACTATGTTCCCGGTATTGTATGGGTAATAATTATGGTTAGTTATGAATATGCTTCTGGTGTCTCCTCATATAAGTTCTTCTACTAGCATCCATGCTCCCAGTAGTCATTACATGTTCTCTTCAAGGATTGAAAAAATTTTGGAGGGTTCTGTGGTAACTAGAATTCACATGATTGTTATGTGGAATTGCGATCTACGAATAAACCACATTCCCTAAGTGTGGTGCTAGTCACTTAGAACAACAGAGGAAGGAATTTACTATCACTTTATCTAAAATAAGTAGATATAAAGAATGGTGAAAGAACCTACTTGTGATCCAAGCTCTTCTCCTTCTCCTTCTGTCTCTGTTGTTGTTGTTCTCAATCCAACTCAGATTTCTAGATCGATTCCTGCAAACACAAACAGAGAACAACAAACAAAATGCAATATACAAATATATACCTATCTTAATCAATCAAGTCAATTAGATATGAAATATATATATCATTCAAGAATCTATTGTATAAGAAATAGAGACATATATATGGGAAAATGAACAACAATCTTTATTAAAGAGTAGAAGGGGGAGGTTACCACCAAAGATCTATTTGTTGCCAACCAGATCTAGCTTCATTCCAGCCTTATGACATCGAACATTATACAAGCAAAATATCAATACTTTCAATCTCTTAAATGAGAATCCAACAATATAACTTTATCAAATTTCTTCCCTTCCTAGCACTAGAATGAGTGCTCGATTTATAGGGAAATTGATGGTAGTATCTCAATGAATGAATTTCTAATAATAGGCAAGAAATGTTCCCAAGTTCAAAGGTGTTAGATGGACACTTGGATTCGAAGTTTGACACATATGGACTCTTCTAGAAGGCACTGGACATGTGGAGATTCATGGAACAATGAGAATTCCACTCCCAAGTGTCCAACACACTCTTAAATGTTGGGAAGTGCATTGCAGTGCACCCTTGAATGGAGGATTTTTCATTGCAACACAATTAGTCCCTTTAGAGGTTGCGTTGGTGAGTCAATAAGTGATATAACATATATTTAAAACCTTGGAAATCTCACAATAGAAGCCATGAATGAATTTTTCTTCTCTTAGGGCATATAGCAACAAAAATATAAGGGGATGATAGACCCTATTTAATTGGTCCTTGGGATGATATCTAGTTTGACCTATAAAAGATGCCCCCTAAAGCATGAAGTCAAATAAATAATAATAATATTTGGATGAGATGCGTTACGATGCGATGAGTTGGACCTGAAGTGGAGTCGTGAGTTGCATCAATCTGACAATACATTACATCATGATATTTTCATCTTGATCACGAATTTCTGAGGGAGGCATTCCCATGCTCAACACAAAATATCTAATAACATGTACATAGTTCAGAAAGTCGTCTACATTGGAATGTTGCCCAATACAAGAATTCCTACAGATATAGGCTCATGTTTGGATGACGATTTGTATGTAAAGCCATCGTACAGATGATGTGCACAATAATCTTGATATCGTAGCCTAGATCGACGAAACTACATCCGGGGTTTTATCATCTCATTCACTCGATAGTTCGGGTATAAGTCTAGCCATGTGAATATATGATTTGTAATCAAACATGGTAAGAAATCATTTGATTACCAGCCAATTATGTGAGCTATTAACAAACATGAGAGAACCATCATTGATGTTAATGACTCTCAAGGTACCTCAGTACAGTTTGTAAGGCGTGAATAGATATTTTGATGTCGAATGCCAAAAAAAATATTTCGGTCATAGGTCTGGAAGAGAGGAACTTGTCGATGATGTAACAAGCCTCATGGTATTGGAAGATGATGTTTCTAAATAAACTTCTTGGATGATGAGCTGATGTCGATAGGAAGCCACTTTTTCACAAAACGAGAGTTACTAATTTCAGAGACAAAATGTGACTTGATATAGCAATGTTCAGGGATGACTATCATGAAAATGAAGGTTTATGAGCATTGCAAAAGGATGAGTATTCACTGGATGAATTCTCTTGAACATATCGACGACACTGAGATGAATTGGAATCATTGAACCAAAAACGAAGTGAAGCTATGATGAACCATAGGTATGAATGAACCATCACGAAGATTACCCAACCCAAAAATATCGATGATCGAGTGAAAATGTCATGTTCAAGAGCGATCTACTACCATAAAGTGTTTTGTTTGATTTTCCAAATTTTCCCCGGTCATTTGTCGACCAATACCTCTTTATTTTTTAACAAGCTTGAGGAGGATAACATATGCTTGAACTATAATTCAACCCTTAGGGTGAATGCATCTCTATTTAATAATTTAACGAGTCTAGTGATAAATGAAACCCGATTCTTGCCATGATCAACAAGCCCATCACTATTTTATGTTTTAACGAGCCTAAAAATAGTGACAACCTGATCCTTTTTCATATTTAGAGAGTTTGAAAAAGAGGAAAAAAGAAAACTCCATGAGTCATTTTTCATAAATTTATCGCTCAGATCCAAAAAAGTGTAAAATGATATCTGAGAGAACCTCCTAGTCATGTTTGACTAAGGTTTTCCTTTTTCATAAATAATCTATCTCAGTCTGTAAAAGGGTTTAACTTATACTAAGTAGATGTCATTTCATTGACTTTTATGAGCTCGAAAAGACAAGTTCTCAACAATCTTTTTACATTATCAGAGTCTAGAAAGAGCTAAAATAAGACTCCATGGGTTCCATTTTCGTCGTTATCAAAGCTCAAAAAAGAGATAAAGTGCGCTTCAAGTCCTTTTTCATTTTTATCAAAGCTCGAAAAATAAGGATAAAAGCATACTTTGTGGTCAAATTATTCTTGAATAATTGTGCACGACTAATCTGCTATATCAGCTATAAAACCTGTTCAGAACAACATCAAATGGATTAAAAACACCTGTTTCATAGCAAAAAATGAATAAAAAAAATAGTCATAGCACTAAATATCATTTTGAAATAATCAAATGACTAATTAAAAGAGTTTTACCATTCATTTTTACCATTTGAATTTTGTTGCTCTGAAATAGTTTTTGCCCCCGAACTTCAGCAGTTGATTGCGACAGATTCTATGGACGATTTTCCTCACTGTTCGATCTAGGTTAGAGCTATGAACCTTCTCTTTCCTTCAGTAGCATTTATGTTTCATTTCATTGCAATTTTTTAGGGTTTTGAGCCCCTTAGGGTAAAATTATTTTTCTTAGAGGGAAACACATCCTTGAATGTCGATAGGTGCATAGCAGTGCACTGGAATTGAAGGCTAGGTGACCTTGAAACACACCATCCCTTGATCTAGGTTGCATTGGGCACAATTCCCATTTTTTTCCTGCAGTGTGCCGAAAATTTTACTAGTTTTTTGCATGAAATGGATCCTTATGAGTCTTATGATTGTGTTTCAGGTATTGATCGGACCAAAATGATGATTACATGGAGGGAAAGAGAACATGAGTAGCATAACATGATTTCCCTAAACAATCCAAGTACGGTAAGAGCCCTTAGAGACTGTGGGTTGCTAAAGTACTTCAAACTATTGGGTATGAGGCAACATATGGAACTATTGGAGTTCCTTGTTCGTTCATGGGATCTAACAATAGAGGAATTTCACATTGGGGAAAACGTGGTCCCAATATTAGTGGAGGATATTTATTTTCTTACAGGATTATCAAGGAGAGGTCTTCCCATTTCTCTTTCAGGGTCTGCTCACAGAGGAGAGACAGTGAGAGATTATATATTGCAGTATTACAATCCAGGGACTGAACCTAGTAAGGATGGGAAAATAAACATCCGTGATGTTTGTGACTTGCCATTGAGGACCATCCTATTCACTATCACAAATCTTGCTGGTACCGCTACACTACACATAGCAAACAGATCTTACATGCAGTATGCGCTAGAGTGCTTGAAACCAAAAGTTTTTAACTGGGCTGAAGTTGTCCTGTTTCAAATGAAAGAACAACTGACCAAGGAAAAGGGAGGAAGGAAGAAGAATTTCAACTATGGTTCAATCCTAATTTCTTTTGCCTTATAGAGGATTCCATTGATGCAGCCCCAGCATGTGACACTGGGTATATCTAGCCCTAGAGATCCAAGAATGTAGAGATGGGTAAGACTGATGGCTAGACATGCTGGTCAATCGACCATCATGTTCTTGACTTAATTCTTCTCCTAGTTCAGGCGACAGATGGTCACCATTGATGATTGTGCATATTCAGGTGTAGACTTCTGAGGAGATCCAGATTTGGATTTACTAGACGACACTCAATGGGGTGAAATTTGTAAGAATTTTTCGACCATGTTTTTTTATTTTTCTAAGGTTTATACATGTTTTTTTATTTTGATGTTTCCTAAGACTAAACTAAAGTTTTGATGTATGCATATGTAGGTCGAGCTCGACCAGTGGGACAACCAGAGAAGGGAGTAGACGAGCCAGTAGAGAAGGTTGTCGGGAGAGTAGTCATTCAGGATTTGGATATGGTTGAGACTATTGTTGAGCTACAACAACACTTCCAAGGGTTGACTCTCGGGATACTAAAGTGGCATTATAACGCTATCTAAGGGTCTTTCAGATCGATTCAATAGTGGGCATAAAAGCCTAAGCGAGGATCCAATGAGCCCAGTAAAGTATCCCTGGTCATTTTCCCGGTATCTAGGCTGAGTATCCGAGTCGAGTAGCCGACCGATTCGAGCAGCCGAGTATCCGAGCCGAGTCGAGTATCCTGGCCCATTGGATTAGCTGAGTCGATCAGTCAATTAGCCAAGCCTAGTCGAGTAACCAATCAGAGTAACCAAGCCAATCAGAGTGTCCCATCCAAGTCTGAGGGATGAGTTTACAAATAAAGGCTTCTTTTAAGGTCCCAAGGCAGAGGTCTGGTGCATAGGTTCACAAGTCTAGTCCCACCAAAGGATGATTTCCAAAGGCTAGTCCCAAGAGGTCTTATTTTTGGTTTCAAAGTAAGAGTTTTAGTAGGGTCTCCTCAAGGAGGAGGTGAAGTTCCATTAACCTTCATCAATTCCTTCCGATCCCACAGTTTTCTTTGGTAACGCCTATCCTGATGGGTCAGAAAAAAGAGAGGAAAAGAAGCAACTATTTTGAACGAAATGAGCAATACGATTGACTAGGGTGGGATCGGAAGGAATTGATGAAGGTTAGTGGAATTTTTTTTATCCGGGAGCAGATAAGGTATCTGAATCTAGTATCGTCGGGTGGAACAAGGATAGAAATTTTGTCACAAAAAAATGGAAAGATTTATACAAAAAATAGATCAATGACAGCGATCCAAAAACTTGAAAAAGAAAAAAAAAGATACTTTTTATCGAAAACTTATAGTAGCTTGCCAAACAAAGGATAAGAGAAAAGAGAGAACAGGAATAATTGGCATTACATCGACAATTGGATCAAAAATTGCATAAGCCTCAGGTAATTTTCCAAAAAAGGGATTATTTGAATGAATAAAGGCATAAAATAGACAAATATTGAACACAACTGACATTTTTCTTCTCCAATAAAAATTAGGGGGGGTAAAGCTAGAAAAGTCTTTGATTGATCGAATCGATCGAAGCGCTTCGACAAGTTTGACCAGACTTGGGGTTGGAAGGGATGATTCTTTCATACATATAATATTTTACCCAATCTAATAGAAAATGATCAATGAATGAATATTCTTGTCCCTTTTTCTATTTTTCCTATTATGTCCAATTCCATCAATAACCTATTTTGTTGAGATATCCACAAAATGTTTTTGCCCAATTGGGATCTGATATAATTAATCTTGGATCCTAATGGGTTGACAAAAAAATTGATATAAGTATTCATTAGCATATTAATAGGGAAATAGGATGGGAATGGGGTGTGGCCAAGCGGTAAGGCAGCAGGTTTTGATCCTGTTATTCGAAGGTTCGAATCCTTCTGTCCCAGACTTATTTCATTGGTTCCTATTTTTCCTTCCCTTGATCTTCCCTTTCTTCTTTCGTAAAGGGTAAATCCAATGGAATTTTTGTTTTTATTTTTCTCATAATTTCACCATTCTTAACTTATCAGAAGGGAATGCTATTACAATAGGGAAGAGATAAAAGGATATCTCTGTGGTGCAAGATGGGAATACGGATCAATTTGAGATAAGGTTCAATTTATGAAATTATCCCATTGGATGTATGCTGGTCCTTCTCATATTGGAACTCTACGAGTACCTAGTTCATTCAAAAATGTCCATGCCATTATGCATACTCCTCTAGGAGATGATTATTTTAATGTAATGTGTTCTATGTTATAACGGGAAAGAAATTTTACTCCTCTAACTGCTAGTATAGTAGATCGTCACGTACTAGCACATGGATCTCGAAAAAGAGTTGTGGATAATATTCTTCAAAAAGATAAGGAGGAAAGTCCCGATCTTATCATATTAACACCTACGTGTACCTCTAGTATCTTACAAGAGGATTTAAAAAACTTTGTGGATAGAACATCCATAATCTCCGATTGTAACGTCATTTTTGCGGATGTGGATCATTATCAAGTGAATGAAATTCAAGCAGCGGATAGAACTTTGGAACAGGTAGTTCAATATTATTTGGATAAATCCCATACATTTGGATAATGTATCTATGAATAGTGAGTGACTCCGTCCCTCCGTCCCTCCTTTACGTATCTTTACCATAGTGTTGATTAAAGTAGCAACCTTCGGTTGTACTATTAAACCTTTGGTTTATTGATCTTCAACCGGTGGTTGTAGATACTTCAACCTTTGGTTGTAGTTCCTTCAACATTTGGTTGGGTGGAACCCTTAACAACCTTTGGTTGATCATTCCTTCAACCTTTGGTTGTAAGCTTAGGATAAACCATAGTCTTTGACTAAGGTTTCCTTCAACCTTTGGTTGTATTGTGATGGGTTCCACCCAACCCTTCAACCTTTGGTTGCCCCATCACCCCACCCTCAACCCAAGGACCTTAACATCCCTCCTTAACTGCCCTTAGGATGGTTCATTTCATTAGGATTTGGGGTTACATTGGGCTTGATAAGGCTCAATGGACCTTACTAAACCTCATAATTGGCCATTTCCGATGCGCTGACAGCCACTTTGGATCTCAAAGCCACTCTGACCCTCTGACCCTCAAATACCTCCATTTGGAGGGTTCCCTTGGTATCTTCCTTTAAATGATCTTCACTTGGGTCCTTGGACCTCCAAAACCTCCAATCCCCAGACCCTAACACCTTACTTGATGGGCGTCCGGTCACATGACCCACCGCCTAGGAGCCAAGTCACTCTGTAAAAACATAGATTTATAATGACCCAGCCACATAGGAGCCTTCCTGCTCGCCCTTGCTCTGTGAAGCACCCGCCTACCCTCCATCCCGCTTAAGGCTCGGGATTTAACCTTGTGAAACGCTTACCTCCTGAGGGCTGGGGGTGGATAAGCACCAAACCAGTGACCGAACTTGAGGGCATCGGGAACAACCCCTTGAACCGATGGAGACCTCCTGAGGGGCATCTCCTGCTGGAGAGCTTACCTAACTTGTATGGGGTTGACAGTAGTGTTTGCCTAGGAAGTGGGACTCTTGCTCCGGTCTCACTGGGGGGTCTCTCTCACTTTTATCTTCTGTCTCTTCTCTCTTCCCTAAAGGGGTGCCATTATTGCTTATTTTACTTTTTCAAGGGCCGATGGGTTGTTACAAAAAGGGACAGATGATGGGTAGTGGGCGAGAGGTTGTTCTAGTCTCGTGGGGTTGTTCGAGTGTGTTCTATCAATTAATACGGGGCGAGCTGGGTAGCACTGCAACTTATTCCTCTGCAAATTACCTTATGCGGATATGCGGAAAAGACATGCGCATATGCGGATATGCGGGAATTTCCCTCTGCAAATGAACTTAATCCGCATATGCGGAACAGCGATTTGCCGCATCAGATAAGAAACGATAAGATAGGATAAGATAGGATAAGGATAAGTGCAAAGCACCCTTAACCTTTCGTGGGTTCATTCCTCGTGGGCATGGTAAGGATATTTATTATTTACGTATGCGATTGCTATCGCCTATCGCCTCCGTATGCTAACTTCTCCTCTATCATTCATATCGGTTCACCCACTCACTCTTAGAAAGCCGGGTTCCGTTCCTCTTTATCGCGAGGAGAGGTTATAAATGTCTTAACTAGACCCCACGGAGCTACTTTATTTCTTTTATTAGATATTCTCTTTTTCCTTCCTTATGGCTCCCTCGTGAAGCAAAGAATTCATTCGTTAGCAGCAAAGTAACACTCGTTGGAAACACTTCCTTCATTGGCAGTAATCAGCACTCTTACTTCAGTTAGAACTAGTTAAGATGATACTACTGCTCTTATTGGTCCTCCTTCTGCTGCTTATGGGTATCTATGGTATTGATCCAGGTGGATATTAGTGGTCACCTGCCTATTCCACTTGGGGCTCCACCATTGTCTATTTCGCTTTTCGCCGCATCGCCTTACTATTTTTAGCGCTTTTTCGGGTCCTGAACTTCCTCGTGAGGCCGTTTTTGAGGCCCTAAACGACATTTTTTTTCCAAATTTGTATTCCTGACAGATCTTTCTAACGAGGTATGGTACGCGGCAAACGGAGATCGTATGCCAAAGTTACGCCCCTGGGAAGTTGAAACACCAATTTACCCAAACGGGGCCCATAGTTTTGGCGCTTCATCTCCTAGGGTTAGGGTTTTGGCTGTTTAGTATTTCCCATTGTTTCTAAATGATAAATAGGCCCTCGAGCCTCATTGTAACACAGTTCAGAGGCCTGTAGCCGCCACATCTCTTCTCAGAGATAGCTACCAGCGCCCTAACTAGTTTTATTTCCATTCTGTCTGTAAGCAAAATTCAGTTCGTTGATATTAATGAAATGAAGTGTTATTTCCGCTGCATCTCTGTATTTATGTTTATATGTTTATTTTGTTGCGTTCCTGCATAAATCCGGATCAGTGGTATCAGAGCGGTCTGCTTTTTCTCGATCCTTCTTTGCATGTCCCCAACGAGGTCGGGGTATAAGGAGCTAGGGCTCGATCTCGTGGAACCTTTGCAAGATCAGCCTCGCAAACCTCGACGGACGCCCATGGGGGACGAAAAGAAAGATGAGGGAGCAGGAGATCCTATCAAAATATTGCTCGAGGAGGCCCTCGAAAAACAAAGGAACGCGATGATGGATAGCTTTGCTCAGATCCTTCAACGACTGCCCACCGGCGGCGCATCTGCATCCAGTAGCCACTCTGGAGTTGCGACTCGCTTTAAGGTACAAGTAAATTTTGACATTTCCATATTTGAGGGTCAAATAGACACAGATGCCGTAGATAGATGGTTGAATCTATTAGAAGGATATTTCTCTGTTCATGACTTTTCAGACCGGGAGAAGATTATTTTTTCACTCCTCAAAGCTACCCCCCATGTTAAGGACTGGTGGGAAACCTACTGTGAGAACAAGGACCAAACAGAACCCTCTCTGTTCTCGGCTGTACCAACTTGGAATTCTTTCCGAGACGTCGTCAAGGAACAGTACTATCCCGTGGGGAGCTATGAGGACAAGTACATACAATGGACCACGCTGCGACAACAAAGGGATCAAGATGTGCATGAGCTGACGAATCTGTTCCATACCCTGCGCACAAAGTTGGGTATCAAAGATTCAGAGAAACATCTGGTGCTAAAGTATCGCAGCTGTCTGCACAAATACATTCAGGAGGAAATGGAGTTCCTTGACATCTCCTCGCTTGGTACGGCATACCGGTATGCCGCCAAGATTGAGCAGAAATTCAAGCAGAAGAAGCGAGACTTTGGATCTGCGAATCAAAAGCAAGGGAAAGGTGCTTCCAAACCGCAGAACAAAGGACCGAGCCAAGGCATGGCGGCTAAGGACAACTCATCGAAGCCACAAGAAAAGAACAGCACCGCAAAGCCAAAGAAGGACACGGGAAAGTGGTGTGAATTCCATAAGAGCTCCACTCACAACACAAGTGAGTGTCGGGCCAAGCAGTCGCTAGTGGCCGAGATGAGGGCTTCTGAGTCAGATGCATGCTCTGACTCCGAATCAGAACCTGAAAAGGGGAATGAAAAAGGGAAACAGATTATTGATGCGGAGCCCAACGCCACCGTTGCCACTACAAAGGTCCAGAAGGAGGAACCGGAAGATCCAGAGGAGGAGGAACGTCTCTTCCACTCCCAGATGTGGGTAAAGGGCTCCCCTGTACAGTTCATTGTCGACAATGGGAGCCAAAAGAACCTCATTTCAGCAGACGCCGTGAAGCGGTTGGGCTTGCCGACCACAGCTCACCCACATCCATACACCATCGGGTGGCTTCACTAAGGACGAGATCTCCGCGTCAGCCAGCAGTGTCGCCTTCCCTATAGCATCAAGCCCTTCACTGATGAGGTATTATGTGACGTTGCTCCTATTGATGTTTCTGATGTATTATTAGGACAACCATACTTGTGGAAGCGTCATGCTGTGTATGAGTCTCGACCTCGTGCTGTTATTATTACTTTGGGAAATAAGTTGTACAGGATACCAGAGGTACCACCTCCTACCGCTATCTCTTTGGTTACTGCAAAACAATGTAGTAAGCTCATTTCCCAAACCAGGAAATTCGTTTTCCTGATGATCCGCCCCCAGGGCAAGAAGAAGACTGTGGCCACGACCTCCAGACAGGGCCCCTCTGCACGGCAACAACAAATGGATAAGGTCGTGGAGGAGTACGGGGACATCTTCACCTCACCCACAGGGGTTCCTCTGCACTGCCAGGTCAAGCACCCGATTGATCTGACCCCAGGTGCGCCACTACCCAATGGACCGATCTATCGACGCTCTGTTCTGGAAAATGATGAAATCAAGAGGCAGATTCAGGAGCTGTTGCAGAAAGTTCACATCAGACCAAGTTCATCGCCCTGTGGGAGCCCGATCGTGTTGGTACAGAAGAAGGATGGGACGTGGAGACTCTGTATTGACTATCGGGCGCTGAACAAGATCACTGTCCGGAACAGGTACCCAATCCCACGGATTGATGACCTTCTGGACCAACTCAAAGGTGCAAAATATTTCAGCGAGATCGACCTGAAGTCTGGGTATCACCAGGTACCAATTGAACCCTCTGATGTGTGGAAGACTGCCTTCAAAGCCAAGGAAGGCCTTTTCGAATGGCTGGTCATGCCTTTCGGTGTGGAGGAGTACGGAGACATATTCACCTCACCCACAGGGGTTCCTATGCACTGTCAGGTCAAGCACCCGATTGATCTGACCCCAGGTGCACCGCTACCCAATGGACCGATCTATCGGCGCTCTGTTATGGAGAATGATGAAATCAAGAGACAAATTCAGGAGCTGTTGCAGAAAGGTCACATCAGACCAAGTTCATCGCCCTATGGGAGCCTGATCGTGTTGATACAGAAGAAGGATGGGACATGGAGACTCTGTATTGACTATCGGGCGCTGAACAAGATCACTGTCCGGAATAGGTACCCAATCCCACGGATTGATGACCTTCTGGACCAACTCAAAGGTGCAAAATATTTCAGCAAGATCGACCTGAAGTCTGGGTATCACCCGGTACCAATTGAACCCTCCGATGTGTGGAAGACTGCCTTCAAAGCCAAGGAAGGCCTTTTCGAATGGCTGGTCATGCCTTTCGGGTTGACAAATGCTCCTGCCACCTTCATGAGGATGATGGATGACATCTTGCGGCCATTCACCAACTCATTTGTAGTGGTGTACTTGGATGATATTCTGATCTTCAGCCAGACTTGGGAAGAGCACCTTCACCACATCGACAAGTCCTCCAAACACTGCGGCAACACAAGTTGTGTGCCAATTTGGAGAAGTGCACTTTTGGCATGACCCAGGTTCAATATCTGGGATACATTATTGATGAAAGGGGGGTGCATGTGGATCCGGCCAAGATCCAAGTCATTCGGGATTGGCCAGCCCCAACCACTATAACAGAGCTTCGCAGCTTTCTGGGTCTTGCTAATTTCTATCGGAGGTTTGTGTTGGGATTCTCTCATATCACTTGGCCCTTGAGTCAAGTCACCAAGGGAGGAGCGAGAGCAAATTTTTTTTGGTCGGAACCTCAACAGAAGGCGTTCACAGAACTGAAAAACCGCCTCTGTTCTGCCCTAGTGCTCACTTTACCAGACTTGCAACAGCCATTTGAGATCGAGACAGATGCCTCTGACTATGCTATTGGGGCAGTTCTTACTCAACAGGGACATCCAGTGGCATTTCACGGTGAGACATTGTCTGACACAGTTCGCAAGTACCCCACATATGACAAAGAAATGTACTCCATTGTGCAAGCTTGTCGACAATGGAAGCATTACATTTTGGGGAAGGAAACAATCATCCATATAGACCACAGGCCCCTGCAGTTCATACAGACACAAGGGAAGTTGCAAAATGATCGCCATCAGAAGTGGTCTACATATCTGCAACAGTTTCATTTGAACATCAAGTATAAGAAGGGTAGCACCAATCATGTTGCAGACTGCCTCAGCCGACCACCGATCGTGGCGCTCACCACTGTACTCAACGCTTGTGGGCACGAGACTTATGATTGGCCGCTTCTCTATGAGAGTGACCCAGAATTCGGCCAAACTTACAAGGCACTCCTGGGGGGTACGCAAGTTCCAAATTTTCACCTCCAAGATGCACTTTTATGTCACATAGGACACCTTTGTGTTCCTTCAAGCGAGCGTGCCAAGATGATATGGGAAGCACACTACAGTCGAGTCGCTGGGCATTTCGGGGTCGAGAAAACAGTAGCAATACTACAGAAGTATTTCTATTGGCCTAACCTTCGAAAGGATGTCGAGAAGCACATCAGATCCTGCATTGCTTGTGCCATTGCCAAGCCGACCATCAAGAAGCAAGGCCTATATACTCCACTACCTACCCCTAGTCGACCATGGGAATCCATCTCCATGGATTACATGTCGGGCCTGCCTTCTACTAAGAATGGAAATGACTGTGTTTTCGTGGTCGTTGACAGATTCTCGAAGATGGCCATCATGGCGGCCTGTAAGAAGAATATCACAGCAGAAGCCACCGCTAAACTCTTCTTTGAACGAGTGTGGGTGCACTTTGGGATCCCACAGTCTATCATATCAGATCGAGATAGCAGGTTCCTCAGCACATTTTGGTCCAGCCTCTAGTCGATGTTGGATACCAAGCTCACCAAGTCCACAGCTTTCCATCCCCAAACAGATGGCCAGACAGAGGTCGTCAACAGAATGATTGTACACATTCTGCGCATGTACAATTCAAAGCATCCACGCACATGGGACGAGAGCATCCCTTATGTACAACATAGTTATAATCGGGCTCTCCATAGTTCAATCGGCCATAGCCCCTTTCAGGTGGGCTTGGGATTCCAGCCACTATGCCCCATTGACGTAGCCATGCCATTTGCAGCTGCTCAGGCCAATTCAGCTCATGTCCAGTCTGAAGTCGACAAAGCCAGTAGCTTCATCGAGCGCATTCAACACATCCGCCAATAGGTTCATGATATATTGGATAGAGCCAATGCCAAGTACAAACAACGCCATGATCAACACTGGGTGCCACACAACTTCCAAGTGGGTGACAAAGTATGGCTACATTTGCAGAAGGAGCGCCTCATATGGCTACATTTGCAGAAGGAGCGCCTCATCGGACCCCACCGCAAGCTTCGCCCGCTCCGATACGGGCCGTACACCATCACCAAGGCTGTAGGGAACAATGCATTCGAGCTCAGTATTCCACCATTCCTTGGTCTGCACCCAGTCTTCAATGTGGATCGCCTTCATCCTTACTTCCCACCTCTACTGGACACCTCGGACATTGTAGAACAACTCACACCAACAGAGTTAAATCCAGACTGCATGGAATAGGCCACCACAGATTGTATCATGGACATGCAAATCAAGAACACTCGCCAGCAGAAGATCCAACTATATCGGGTTGTCAAAGCTGGCCAACTCCTGCACCAAGGAAAGTGGTTCAGCAGGGACCAAGTTCAGCAGAAATTTCCTCATCTCATGGAGGAACTTAACGCAATGGGGACCATTGCTTCCTAAGGGGGGAGGAATGATCTAGGTGGATATTGGTGGTCACCCGCCTATTCCACTTGGGGCTCCACCATTTTCTATTTCAGTTTTTCAGTTTCGGCACAGTTTACTATTTTTAGCAGTTTTTCGGGTCCTAAACTTCCGGAGCCGTTTTGAGGCCCTAAACGACGTTTTTTGGGAAAACGGAGAGCAACATGGGTCCATGGACTGATGTTGCTCGTTCCAAATTTGTAGTCCTCGGATAGATCTTTCTAACGAGGTATGGTACGCGTCAAACGAAGATCGTATGCCAAATTTACGCCCCTGGGAAGTTGAAACACCAATTTACCCAAACGGGGCCCATAGTTTTGGCACTTCATCTCCTAGGGTTAGGGTTTTGGCTGTTTCGGATTTCCCATTGTTTCTAAATGATAAATAGGCCCTCGAGCCTCATTGTAACTGAGTTCAGAGGCCTGTAGCCGCCACATCTCTTCTCAGAGATAGCTACCAGCGCCCTAGCTAGTTTTATTTCCATTCTGTCTGTAAGCAAATTTCAGTTCTTTGATATTAATGAAAAGAAGTGTTATTTCCGCTGCATCTCTGTATTTATGTTTATATGTTTATTCTGTTACGTTCCTGCATAAATCCGGATCAGGTATGCATCTTGGTCACCAAGGAAGGTCTCCATATGGGTATAGATCTGCGACAGGTTAATATGGCAACACCTTGAACCTTATTTCTAAGGAATCCCCAACTATCTATATAGCGCATATGTAACTGAGCCAAGGAAGCAAGCTAGGACGAGAGAAGCTAGAAGGAAGGAAGCTACCACTAGTGGGTATGCATCCACCGCACAGATTATGGGACTGATACAGGAGTGGCACCTAGGTATGCGACTCGATCTGCTGATGTTAGTGGTGCTAGTACTGGATCTGCTACTGAGAATGCCCTTGCATCTTGGTCATTATGCTCTAGATAATATGCTGCTTCTATAGCTACTGGTGCCTTTGCTCGGTCAATGAGGTAAACTTCTTACTGGATCTACTACTGATACTGGTGCTGGATATTCTATGGATTATGCTTCCTAAGCCACTAGTGATCCAGGTGGATCAACTTAGTCAACTGGATCAACAACAAGGCAACCGGCTGAGAAAAGGTAAGATGGTACTAGCAAGACGCTGCTATTCTGAGCTATGGTTCTTTAGCTATGGCTATTGAGCTACGGGTGAGGGGAGTGAGCCTTATTATATTTGTAAGCCCCTACTCTTCCCTGAGATACGTCTTACCGGGCAGTAGTTCATGAGACAAGAGAGCCTGGCCTGGGGGGAAGAACGATCTACTTTAGCTTAGGAAAAATGACTAAAGTGAGCATAGCGAGTAATCAAGGGTACGTGCACTACTAATAGTTCATGCCCATTGGTCCTCCCCCTCCAACCAAAGGAAAATAGGGGTGACTCGTATATAATGTGTTATAAGGACGGAGTGCTCGACCAAAGGCCCGTTAGGGTCTCGACCGAGGTTACGAGGTCGAGGGAGAAGAGATGGCTCGTATCATATCGGTAACTAGAGATAATGTAACCGGATGAACACAACACCTTCCTTAGAACATCCCAAGTTTACGACGGATCTATTCTGGTCCAGTTGTAAGGAAGGCTTTTAGGGGAATAAATATAGGGCTAGAGGCTCCTCGCATGTTGGGAAGGTTCTGGCCTTTTCTTTATTACCCTAAAAGCAATCCCAGGTGGTATGCCTGGTAGGGTAGGCATGCTCGTAAGTAATATGCATTTGCTATGCTGCTGATAATTATTTATATATGTAATTATGCTTCAGCAGTCGCTTACTTATTTCTTTGGTCGAGTGACCCAAGAAGTGGGAATTTAAGAAAGCAAAGTGGGCGTTGCAAATGCTAGAGAGTGCCCATGCATAAGTATCGGAGCTATGGAGGGAAAGTACTCTACGGAGATGTGCATGTTTGGGACAGTAATAAAATAACTTTAGATCATGTCATTTATTTTTGCAAGTGATCGGAGCTGCCGAGAGAAAGTCCTCGATCGGAGATATACTACTATATTAGAGACGGAAACAAGTATAGTTCCAGTAAGACTCTCCAACCATGGAGACTATATTATGCCCCAACGAAAGCTTGCAGTGTCATCCCGAGCTACTTTGGTAACGTACTATATTTACTCTACCTCAGTAGAAGAGGGAGCTGAAAGAGAGAGTGGCCCCTCCTCCACCGCTTCGTTATCTTCCCTCTCTCTCTCCAATGCCTTTTCTGCTGCCCAAGCACGCTCAGCTTATTCGAACGCTTCCTTCAAAATACACTGCCAGAGCATATCACCATTGTATATGGCGTCTTTAGCTTCCCTATGCTTATATTCCGGAAAGTTTTCCAGAATATCATTACCTTCCCTAATTACAGGAAAGCGCCCTCACCATATGAATAGTGAGTCGATGGCGGCCTTGTGTTCTTCGCGTTGATGGTGGCTTTCCCCTCCCCCAAAAGAGAGTTGTTCCTAACCATATGAATGGTTAGCGTTAACACTCCTCTCCTGTTGGTCGAGCCCCCTCACCATATGAATAGTGAGCCCCTACCAGGCCTACCGGGTCGTCTCCTCACACGTTACCTCTCCGTTGTCGAGAGTTCGGCAAGCTAACCCTCACCCTACCGGGCCTCGACCTCGTAACCTCAGTTGAGTCCCTCTTCTTTTAGTCAAGAGTTCGTTACCTCACCCTCCGGGCCTCACCTTTCTTAGGTCAGGTGAGCAAGAAATCCCTCGACCTCATAACCTCGGCTGAGTCCCTAACGGGCCTCACCATATGAATAGTGAGTGACTCCGTCCCTCCGGGCCTCACCATATGAATTGATTGGCCTCCTGATGAGCATAGATACGTTTGCACTTGGACTTGCATATCTACGCGATATATACGTGGCCTTACTACTAATTTTCACACTAGCTCTACGCTGTAACCAGGTCTCCTTCTCTTCATGGGGACCTGGGACTATGACTATGGAGGCTCCTAATTGCCATATGGATAAGTTGGTCAGAGTAGGTCCACATGAGTTCGGGTTGGTGTTGTCGATCCACTCAAGCCAGGTGATGATGCCATAGATTGTCGGATCGAAGAGAAACCCAGGAGACTGCAACGCCATACTATTGGCCTTTCTAACTGTTGGATGCAGTTATTGTGTAGGATAGCTAGATCAGTAGCTGTTATCACGAGCATCACTAGTTTACTGTCAACATTTTGCATACATTTTGAGGTTGGATGACCAATGTGTCTTGGGCACAAATTTTTTAAAAACCCATAACTATCTATCTATTTTTTTTCAGTGTTTTCCTATGTTTATTGCACAATCCTATTCAATTATGTGATGTGAATTGAAAATATGTCTTTACATGTGTTTCAAATGTCTGTTTATAACATAATTCACTAAGGATTCAGTTAATGTGTTCAAGTTTTTGGAAATGTGTTGATATTGAATGAAATCAAAATGTCTTTCCAAAAGTCGAACTCTTAGGAACATACGATGCAGTGTTGGATTTTCGATAGTATAAACACTAGTAAGTTGTAGTACAACAAGTTGTGAGTCTAGCCTAATGATGATGTGATTAATACCAAATGAAATGGCATCAGAGAGAAGTTTGATCAATGCGTTATACTCAGTGATATTGTTGACCAATAAAAATCCCTTGAAAACTCACTAACTCGTTGTTCGGAGCTAAAATGTCCCACCTTGAAGAGGATAGATTCTGCGTACTACAACTAGCACCATCATCATACCCAACGAATGGTTCCAAAGATTCATACATCTACGATGAAATGTAAAAAGGATTACTAACTTCAAGAAAACTCTAGAAAAACAAACTAAGACATTAAATGCAAATCAACAACATATATACAATATAATACAACATTTTACTATGATCATGTTTAAGCATAGTAACATTTAAGATACAACCCATTTCAGGGCTGTGCCAATGGAATTCCATCGTAATCTACCAAATCGTAGGCACCCTTAACAAGAAATCTTTTGACAATATAGGGGGCATGCCATAATGGCTCAAATTTCCCTATACCTATTACATCAGCTTCCTGATCATAACGAAGGACTAGGTCACCCTCTGAGAAGATGCGAGGATGGACATGCTTGTCGTATTGTGCCTTTACACGTCTCTTATGCGCTTCGTTGGCCAATGCGGCTTCATGATGTGTTTCATCAAGATGGATGAGGTTAAAAAGACGCATTTCTTCAAAAGAGGTGTCAGGTAACAAGTCAATTGCGAGTTTTAACGACGATATTTGACATTGGATAGGCAAGATAACTTCCAGAACATACACAAATTGAAAGGGGGTAAATTCGGTTGCATTTCTCACCGAGATTCGGTACACCCAGAAAGCCGAGTACAGGATCAAATGCCAATTTCGTTTATGAAATCCTATCATTTGTTTAAGATTCTTATTAATAGCCTCAACTTGTCCATTTGATTGTGGATAATAAGGAGTAGAAATATCATGCAACAATCCTAATTTGGAATTCAACTCATTCATCATGTGATTGTGAAAATGTGAAACATGACATGTGACTATAGCCTATGGAACACCAAACCGTGAGATGACATGATTAAATAAAAGTAATGCAGTTGTTTTTCCTTTATTATTAAATGTAGGGATCTCTTCGACCCACTTGGTAAATTAGTCTACTGCAACAATAATAAAACCATGCCCCCAGATGAATGAGGGTTACAGGTCATGAAGTCAATGCCCAATTTTGAAAATGGTCCCACGACGATAACAGGATGCATTGGAATTGCCGGTTTGTGGAATTTACGATCAATATCTGGCATGCATGAAAACTTCTGACCACGAGGATGCAGTCGTGAAATATGGTAAGCCAAAATTAACCAACACAAAGTATCTTCTGCGCAGCAGTGTATCCAGAAAAGTTTCCACCACAAGCCCCAACATGACAATCATTTAAAACATTTTCGACCTCCTCATGAGTGAGGTACCTCCTTAAAATCGTATCGACACCATGACGATAAAGTGTATCGCCAACGATAAGATAATCTTTGGCTTGGTATCAAATACGTAATTGTTCAAAGCAAGAGGTATCAAGCTGAAAAGTCTAGGTCTGGAGATAAATGATAGAATCCCCATACCAAGGATCAGATGATCCAATTAGAAATAGAGACTCATTAAGAATAGATGGTTCTAATTTAGTAGCACTAATATCAGAGGGAAGGTCGTAGAGAAGCTCAACCAAAACTAAATACTTAATTGACTTGGATTTGATGAATTCCAAATCAAACTCATGCAAAATGACAATCCATTTTGAATAATTCCCCCCCAGCAATTGACGTGATAAAATGTAATTCATGGGGTTTTAATCCGAAATGAAAATGGTCTTCCGGAACAGGATATAGTGGCAAAATATTTGGACAACATGAATGACTGCCAAGGCAAGCTTTTCGACGTATGAATACTTCACTTTTGTATCATTGAGATTATTTTTCAAATAATATATAGGATGTTCTATCCCATTTTCTACTTGGACCAATACCATAACAATGGTCATATCAACCATAGCTATATATAAGAAACAATCACTCTGATAATTGGGGGGATACATTAACGACGCCTGGATAAGTCTATCCTTGACCGCATCAAAAAAGTCTTGCAAAACCTTATCCCAATGGAAGGGAATCACATTTTTCAAGAGTCGAGTAAATCCTTTAGCCATTTCGGCGTAGTTGGGTATGAACCTCGTTAGGAAGTTAGCCTTTCCCTGAAGTTTCTGTAACTGAAGCAAATTTGATGGCACGGGAAAATTAAGAATAGCTTGGACCTTCAACGAGTTGATTCGAATTCCTTCTTTTGAGATGAAAAATCCTAGCAAATGAGTAGAACCAACACAAAACACATATTTATGTGGATTGAGGCATATTTTGTAGTGTCGACAACATAGAAAGATATCTCTCAAATGCATCAGGCGATTAGTCCAGTTTCATGAATGTGCGGGTAAATCATATAGATAGGGTTGAAAAATGTGCTTGATTTCATTGAAAGCATAATCCATTGTTCTCTGAAATTTTACCCTGATGTTCTTTAAACCAAATGGGATTTTTCGATAAGTGAATGTGCCCCAGGGACAGATGAATGCTTTCTTATATTGATCCTCTGGGTGGATATTGATTTGATTGTAGCCAAAAAATCCATCCATGAACGAAAAGATTTCATATCCAGCAAAGTCATCAATAATCTGGTTGATAAAGGGAGTAGAATAGTTGTCTTTTGGAGAAGCAAGATTGACATCCCGATAATCGACACACAATATGATTGTTCCTTGTTTCTTCATAACAGGAAAAATATTGGAAACCCACTCAGTTAGCGGAACATGGTAAATGAAACCAACATGCAAAATTTTTCAACATCTGCTTTAAAGGCAGTAACCTTCTTTGAATGAATAGGATGAAGGCGTTGACGTACCAGTTTGACATCATGGTAATGTTAATGGTGTGATCAATGATATTAGTATCTATGCCTAGAATTTCCTCGTAAGACCAAGCAAATACGTCATGAAATTCATGAAAGAGAGAGCTATAAGTTTTGAGTTTTGATGGAGAACAAGACACGCCAATATGAATGTTTTCTACAAATTCGGGTTTGGTCGAAATATCGATAGAAAAGGTTTCTTCAATATTTGATAAATTTCACGTGAATTTTATCACATTAATGGGAAAATAATTCAAAAAGAATGTTTTGATCAATGGGTGATATATTTCAATAAGATTATCTTCTTCATAATCATGAAGATGGGAGCGATCATGATGATCTTCCCATGGTTCTCCTTCTAACGTCATGGATTCCATAATATTCTCTTCTGGAAAGAAAGTGGATGAAAAGGGATCATATGGAGTACCAAAATCTAATGAACAATCAACCCAAATGATCGATGATGATGATTTCGGATTCCCTGCCCAAACCATGTAGATTTATTACTATGCAAGCTCAATTGGGTTTGGCGGTAGAAATTCATCCAATGTAATGACTTCATTATCCCCCGTAATCTTCCTTAAGCCAAATGGAGTGGAAGATATCATGTATCAGGTCTCTATGTCTTCAATTTCTGGTGATGTTGCAGGCGGAAGTAATGAAAAGGTTCCCATGAAGGAGGAATCCTTTAAGAATCCCACACCAATGTTCTGAAGTGCTAGTTGGGGTGCGTGAACTAACGGAACACTTTCAGTTACCTGGGAACTTGAGGCAAAGAAGGATAGTTTATTTATGACTGTGATAACACCTTTATGTGGAAAGGAGATTATTCTAAAATATGTAGAAACGATCATAGTCATAGCATATACCCATGGCCTTCCGAGTAAAATGTTGTAATCAAGGAGTTCGTCAATGACCTCAAATTCAACATTTACTGTTTTCCCCCCTAGTTCCACATGCAGGTTAATGATGATACCACAAGGCTTATATGTACGTCCATCGAAATATTTCAACGTCATAGGTGATATATAGGCGCGGTGAGCTAAGTGACTTCCAGCATTTTAGAGACATAATGCATGTAGATGCTCCCTCATCAATAATAGTATGATAAACGAGGTGATTGAGAACATTTACTTGGATGGAGAATTCCAATTTTTCTAGTAATTGCGGCACATAGCCCACATGATTAAAGACTACAAGATTGGAATCTGTCAGATAAATTCCACCAATTGCCAACAACAAAGCCTATTTCTAGGAGGGAAAATTTTGAATTCCTTCGAGCATCGACATAGCTGAAGGGGATTGAGCCAAATCTTCAACTATATTATAATTTTGAGTAGCTCGGGCTCGAGGATTAAATTTCGATTTATGAACGACTCCCTTCGGTGGCTTTATTTTCAATTCAGGAATAACAGTTGGTGGTATTGATTCGGTAGGTAGATTCATGGTTGAGGTAGTCGGTTGATCAGTAGCTTGACTACCATAATATTTATTTCATGTTGACACCAAAACATCAGTTGAAAGTTTCGTGATAGAAATCATAAGCACTTGGGAACTAGAACCTGGATCCATAGCAACCAAATTTGTGTCTGAATTCGGAAATGGATCTGTCAATACAGCGAATGCATGCGAGGTATTAATCAATTTTGAGACTTTGGCGTGGTGAGGAAAGTCTCTAAAAAAGTGCTCCTCATTACAGATTATGCAAGGGTAATGAGGTTTCCGATTTCCATACGATTGATCAGATGATCTTTCCTGTAGGGTAGAAGTTTGTTTTTTCTTTGATTTCCCCTTTTTCTTACTTTCAGGTTGCTTGTCACTTTTTCCCTTGTGAGATAAAATGACATGGGTTTTGGAAGAAGGTGCAGGATCATATGCAGTAGAGTGATGTGTGCTTGTAGTACCAATCATATCGTCTCTAGTATGAGAGCCCTTAGATGGAGGAGGAACAATAAAAGTAGATTGCGGCGAGTTGGGAATTTTCTCGTAGAGTGTGCCAGACTAAGTATAAATCAAGTCTAAGTACTAGGACGAGAAATTACCTGCTCTTCAGTGATGACACCACCCTTAGCCACATCTTCAGTTATATATGGTAACAAGGAATTAATGAACCACTCAGTAAGGATATGATCAGGAACAAATGTCTTAATCATTCTACGATGACGACGCCACTCATGAATATGATTAGAAATGTGAGTAGCATTAGTCTGTTTAAAGTATTCAAGAGTTCCGCTCCAATTTCATATCATATGTGTAACTGGAAATGGGTCAAACATACAGTAGCTAGGGCAGTGAAATTATCAAATGAAGCTCTTGGTAATTCAATGTAGCATTTCATGGCCAAACCAGTGAGTGTACGCTGGAAAAGATGTAGTCGAACGTAGTCATCATTTAGGGAGTTAGATGAACACCATAAATGATAAGTCATAACATGCGTCGATGGGTCTTCCCCATGGTTTCCATTGACCTTAGGAATATTCGAGGGTAATTTATGAGGTATCACCAACCACCAAGGAGCGTAATTGATTGGATCATTGCTAAGATGGTTTAAATTTGGTAACTCTAAAGTTGCAACAAAGGGAGACTTTCGATTTAAGTCGGGTTGAGCATAGCCAGGATATGATGGAATTGTTTGGGCAATAGGTATTTGAGCACCAACATAAGGAATTTTTTGCTGGTAACCCATATAGGGGTTGTTTTGATAGGAAAACGCTTGAGGATTCTGTTGACCAAAACCTAGGTACGCTACTTGTTGAATATAAGGTTGTTGCATTTGTGCTTATCGATGCCAAGGGGCATGTCCACCAAGATTATAACCCAAAATTGAATAGCTTGGATTCATTTGCATATAGGTATAACCCGATTGTGGCTACGACATCCCATAATATGGCAATCCAACTTGTGAAAAAATAATTCCAGATACAGGTGGTTGTTGTAAACCAGCAGAAGGAGTTGGAGTTTGAAGGTCCAATACTTGAGGGTGTTGGGTTGAAGGACCCGCCTGGGACGATTGAGCTATGTTATTCATCAGTAATTTTTTCCTTTGTAGATGACTAAATGCTTATCCTATATTTCTAAAACAAAAATCATGAATCTTGTGAGTTCTAGAAATCTTACTACCTTCATTACCCTTAGGATAAATTTTTCACTATTCTACTACTCTATCAAGGCATGGCCAACCTATCACTCCCAGAAGACCAAATCATGGACTTATGCCACTCATTCTCACTATGTTTGCCACCATTGACGTTACCACTCTGTTTCTGCTTGCCTAACCCTTCTACTTGCACCTTGGATTGCCAAGTAGCCTAACCTGTTCCCCTGTTCACCAAATGCCTCAAGCATTGGTGGTTTTAAGCTACCTTTATAGGCTCTTTAGATAAAAACAAAATTATCACTTTCTAGGATTGCAATGCATAAAGTTTTTTCAATACTCTATTTTACACCTACAAACCCTAAGTTAAGTGTTCAGCTAAAGGCTAAGTCCAAAAGGCCTCCCAATAGGTCATGTAGGGTCTCATAGGTTATTCATTGTTTTGGTTTTCTAAAATCACTGTTTTACATGTGCTCAAAGATGAAATCAAATGAAAAGGAGGGTTAGCTCATGATTGTCCAGAGGGTATCAAAACGTCTTCAAGAAAGGACCTCCTTAGTCAAAGCACAACCTCTGCAAAAGATAATTTCCCATCTTAACATTTCTACAGGAATGAATGAGAGGGCCATCAATGGAAAAAGAGGTAAGGTAATAAGGGTAAAACATCCCTAAGAGCAACCACATCAAGAGAGAGACAATAGGCCTATGAACAAAGAAAATCAGGGTTTTATGACTGGTTGACCAAAAGGTGTTGCCCAGCAAGGAGTACATGCAAAAAGGCCACAAGGATAGAGGTACATCAGCATCAATGAACATGAATTGAAGGTTTATTAAAAGGGAAAATTATGGACCTCCACCATGAAATCAAGAGGTTTTCAAAAAGGATGTTCAAGATGACTTACATGGTTTGTTAAGGCAAAAAAATTTCACTACACCAAAGGGGGAAATCAAAAAGAGTATCAGTGTGAAGGAGACAAAACTCTCAAGTATAATCAATATTCATCAAAATGATCAAAGGAAAGAGATCATAAGGTCAAAGTGTCAAAATGGAACACCAAGCAAATCATGAGTTTTTTGAGTAAGTGACTAAATTTTTCAAGATTCCAAAGAATGACAAAGGAAACAAAACACTGTGTTATGGAACCTGCAGCAAACAAAAGTGGAGAAAGGAAAAAAATTATGTTTTCAAATCAAGTACCAAAAGGTCATTTTTTATGTTTAAGTCACCACCTGCAAAAGAAAAGGAAATATCAGCAAAGAGATAAAAAGACCCAAAGAAAAACATTAGAAAAGTGGGTTTTTGTTTTCAATTTATTAAAATCCAAAGGAATAAAAAGGATTTCATTATCACTCACATCCATTTATCATTTGAAAATAAAGTGGAAGGTTTTTAGAAATTTGGAGTTTTCTGGAAGATGTTTGGGCAAGAAAACCGTGCTATGCCCCTGAAAAAACCTGTGCTTTGTGCCTGAGAAGTTGTGCTACGTGCCTGTGCGTGCACTCTATAGAATTTGCAATGGGACACTAAGAGATTTTGGGAGTGCGCTATGTGCAGGGCACGTTTAGTGCAAAACCCGACAGCCCGAGCCCTTGCTCTTTCGACAGGCCCGAGCCTCACCTCTGATGCTGCGTGCTGGTTCGTTCAGCCGTGTGCAGGATCGCCCGACAGCTCCCGGCACTACACGCAGGGGTGTGCAGAACCCACTCGACAACCCGACTGCTATGTGCTTATCCATTCAGGTCGTGCAGAAGCCACCCGACTGGCCCATGCTATGCTCCTGTGTGTTTTTCTTCAACCATAGAGCTTTTCAAGTTGTTTCAAGCCCCCAAATTGCTCAAAGATTTTCAAATTATTTTCTTGACACCTCTTGAAGGCTTTTTAAGAGGTGTTTTGACCTATGACCCCTCTCATGCTATTTTAAAAGTCAAAATTAGTAAGAAATGTAAAGGAAAGAAAAACCCTAAAAGAGAATTTGGGTCCCCATGCTAAAAAAAATATTTGATTGAAGAGCATCCATCCACCTACATGCTGAAAACACACTAAGGCCCAAGCTGTCCTTCTTCACTCATAATTTCTCCTCAAAAATTTCAAATCACTGCCTTTCTCATTATCATGTCACTTTCCCTCTCCATATCCTTTTATAAATAGTTTGCAACGTTCTTGGTTTCAAGACAAGAGTAAAGGATAAAATGCCTAGAGAAGGTAGTGTTGATAGTGGTGAGGAAGGCCAAAGGCCTATAGAAGAGCAGAGAAAGGGTGGGAGAGTGAATAGGTTTGAGCCTATAAACACTAAGGAATTGACAGCCTCCCCTACAATAACTGCATATTTTCAAGAGGTAGGTTGCTTTGACTTCTGTGAGAAAGTACAAAGAGTCCAAAGTCACCTTGAGTTGACTAGACTGGAGTGAATTTTGAGCTGATCACTAATCAAGTGCATCTAGCTGGAGTGAATTTTGAGCTGACCACTAACACAATTTCCATGGCCACTGGGATACCTTGCCTAGGAGAAAAATGGTTCAAGCAGATGAGGTTAGACCTAAGTCATTATCAACCTTTCTTAAAACCTAGATACCAAGCTAATTGCAAATCCATTTTTCCATTTTCACATTTGTTGGAGAGATATGCGCCCTTAATGTAACTCATCATGAATTACTTCACCTGTGAGGGTAGGCTTTCTAGGCTTTATTCCTACCATGTAAGACTGCTCATGCACTTCACTAAGGCTGAGATGGTACATAAGCCTTATTATCTCTTTAGAAGTATTGATAATATGTCATACTTTGTGCAAAAGAGACCTCCTTCCCAATAGATGCCGAGTCTTTTTCACCATTCACTTATCAAAATGATTGTGTTGCATCAGTTAGAGAAACAGGGTATCCCATGGGAAGTATTCATCGCCCATGATGTTTTCACCAATCCACAGCCTCTTCCTCTACAGAGTTTACCTTCATCATCTCATCTACCTCCCTCCCTTCCTCCATCAAACCCCACTAACCATGATTCCTCAGCCACACATGAATCCTCTCCCCAAGAAGAAAATGACAGACAAGAAGAAGAAACAAATGATGAGGAAGAAAAAAATGTAAATGAAGAAAGTGATAATGAGGAAGAAGAAACAAATGTGGAAACAAACCATAACAGCCATAATGAAGAAATAGATAATGAAGAGGATGATGAGGAAAAAGGAGATGAGCAGAACAGTGAAAAAGAAGAAGAAGGCAATGAGTCAAATGAGGATGAATAATATGAAGACAATGGCAGTGGGAAAAACAATGAAAATGATGAAAATGCTCAAGATAGTGATGAATACACTGATGAAGGTCCCTCTAACAGTGACCCCACAGAAAATAACAATGAAGAAGAAATAGATGAAGAGGCAGATTATGAAGACAAGGTCAATGATAGAGAGGACAATACAGAGGCTGAAAACAATGAAGATACAGAGAAAGGGGAAGATTATGAAGAAGAAAATATAGAAGAAAAAGAGGATACAAAGACTAATGAAGAAGAAACAGATAGTGAGAGGGGAGAGTTTAAAGAAAGATGCAGTTATGAAGACAGGGACAGTAAGGGAGACCAAAACAATGATAAAGAAGATAACACAGATAAACAAAATGAAGATAATAATGGTGTAGAAATTCAAGGAGGGGCTAATGACATTCATGAAGGTAATGAAGAAAACATGATGACTGATAGCCCTAATAATAGTGACAACAGTGACCCCATGAGCCCAAAAAACATTCAAGAGATTGATGATAGTGGTGAAAGTCATGACAATGATATTAGCATGAAGGAAAATGAAAATGCCTCTCAAGAGGGCAGCCAAGAACAAAATGAAGAAGACATAAATGTAGAGACCATTGATGAAAGGAAAGACAATCCTGAGATCAGTCATGAAGAGAGCATTCTAGTAGACAATTTTGATTTTCTCCCTCTCACTTATTAAAGAGGATCAAGGCAAGTGTTTGTTGCATCCAAAAGGCAAGGGACCTTGCCATCTACATTAGTTCAAAGGCTTGAAAAGGGCAAAGAGAAGATGAAAAAGGATAAGAAAAATAAGGGAGGCAAGAAAACTACTCAGAAGCCACAATTCATTGACTTAGAAAGTGATAATGAAGATGAGGAGATGGCCACTAGACTACTAATCCAAAGCAAGGATGCCCAAAACAAGGAGTGGGAGAGGGATTTTGAGATGGCACAACATATCATTCAGTACTACAATAATGAACACAAGCACTTCAAGAAGATAAAGAGGGGCCTTTCTCTCCAGAAAAAGATAACCAAACATTATGCCATGAAAAACAAACTTGCTAGTGCCAAACTAAAGGAAGTCCTCATGAAAATTCAAGCACTAAAAGAACAAAAAATCTAAGATAGGCTTGGAATCTTGGCACAAGCATCTCTGCAGGTCTCCCAAAACCCATGAGGTACTCATCCACAAAATTTGGGATAATTTTGACAAGATTTTGTTTTTTGCTAATTTTGAGGCCAAGGGGGTAGCACACATGGTGTTACGCTCTTTTCAGAGAATATTCAGTAGGAAAGGCTTACATTTTTTGGATCCTCATCACTAATATAGCATGCTCACAAATTTTCATATCAATTGGAGTTTTTTTGGTCCTCAAAAGGTTAAAAAACACCCAATTTTTCACCATTATGCCTGCTTTTCAGGATATGTGTTGCACCTTTACCAACCTTGGCATTTTTTTTCTTTTTGAACAGGTTACAGAGGTCAGATCATAGAACCAAGGGTAGATCTGGAAAGTAGACTTCAAGTGCTTTCCAACGAGCCATCACATAGCCTTTTCCGACATCGGGAAGGCCTTCAAAACACTGCTACAATAGGAGCCATTTTCCTACTCCTGTGCTACGCCCTTAACAGAGGGAAAGTCAAAAATGTGTGCTTGGCAAGTTTTAGGAGGCTTGGCATACCTCAAATATCATTTTATTTGCTAAAAATTTCTGAAAAGATATTTTTTTGGGGCCTTGCAAGGTCACAAGGACAATAGTGACATTTCTGATTAGCCAATAGGCTTCTAGATACTCTATTAGGTTTTTCTCTTCCTTTATTGTTAAAAATTCATTGAGGATTCATTGTAAATGTTGGCATTTGATGATTTTTGAGAGCAATACATGGTTCTTTGAGGTTGAAGAGCAATTTGGTGTTGTGGAGCTTGTGGATGATTTGCATTGATTGATGATGATGAAGGCTTGCTTGCAGGATCCCTGAGTTTGGTTAATGGTGATGTGTCTCTTATTTGTTCATGTTTTCCTTGTTTATCATTGTGTTCATCCTTCTATGTTGCACTAGCTTAGAAAATTATAGATTGATAAATGTTGTTTGAGGCACCTTAGTCCTCCTGTTTTCTATTGTCTCTATGTTTTCCTCTGTTGGGTTAGTTTAAGGAACTATTTATTGCTCCTTAGTCCCACCTAAGCTTTTTTGTTTCATTAATGGATGAATATGCTAGTTTCCAAATATGATTTATTGTAAGCCCTGCTTATTTGATGCTATCTAAACTCTGTCTTGGAACTTCTCTTTGATGTATTGATTGTTAGGTTAAGCCAAAGAGGTCTTGTTTCAATCTTGCCCTTTGTCCATGCCTATCAGTTTGCCTCAAAGTTATTTATAGTTTGATGGATGATGTTTAGGAGTTCCCTCTTCATTTATTAAAGCTATTTGTCATCTTATATGTCTTCAAATCTTGAAAGTAGAATCATTGAAGTTAGATAAGTTTTCTTGCTTTCTTTGTTCCACTGAATTGTTCATATTGAATGTTTATTTGTTTAAAATATTGTCATTGAGTAAATGGTGTGACTTATCTCATAATTAGTATATTTTGCTTATAAGTATTTAAGACCTTCCTTTTCATAGGTATTTGACAAAGGATTCTTAACTTCCCTTTTCCCAACCTTGTTTCCCCAACTTAATGTCCA
Organism: Pinus albicaulis; assembly: GCA_034641835.2. Classification (NCBI taxonomy): domain Eukaryota; kingdom Viridiplantae; phylum Streptophyta; class Pinopsida; order Pinales; family Pinaceae; genus Pinus; species Pinus albicaulis. The sequence continues at coordinate 792,145,074 of CM076573.1, read as the reverse complement.
TCTCACTTCACACATAAACCTTAAAGATCCATTGAATAAACTAGATTGTCCTTGTGATGTACCCCAATTCATTATTGAGATATCAATGAATTTCATAGACTCCATAGCCAAATTTATTTGATGACCTCTCACTCCACCTATCCTACTTGATCATCTTACCCAACCAAACAAACAACAAACCCTACACTTAAAAAATAGCCTAAAATAAACCATACAAAGTGAACAAGTTTACATCCTTCACACATAATAGAGAGAGCCCTCTCTGAGTCCAGGAAGGCTAGGTCCTAGGACTCCAAAGACTAGTCTGATGTTACCTTGTGCATTTGGTCTACCAATTTTCTAAATCACTGGACACTAACATAATGGCGATCATGGTGGGACCTTCTGAGTGAGTGACAATCTAAGTATCCCTCAGGACTCCAGAAACCCTTGTTAAAGAGTATCTATTGATTTTTCGCCACCTTATCGCCACACTAACATAATGGCGATCACGGTGGGACAGAGTACATATTAGCCTAAAAACTCTTATAGACTCATTTAACCCTCAGTTGGACTTAGAAAATAAATTGATAGCCAAGGAGTAGAACCTGGCTGTTTCAACATCCTAGAAAAATGATGACCCAGATGTAATACACTCATAGAAACCTTAGGGCTACATATAGGAACTTAGAAAACCCCAAAACATTCCTAGATTTGTTTTTTGTCAGTTATTGGTGGTGGACCATAAACACATATCTTCAAAACAAACTAAAAACATCCACCTAGCGACTCCACTAGCCTCCAGTAGGCATTCTAAATTTACTAGTGTTCATATATTTCCTTAGGATTGTGTCAAATCAGCCCCGAGAAGTCTAGAAGCTTGGTCACACACTGTGTGAGTTTAAACAACACATAGAGAGGTCAGCCTTCTAAAAGCAGTTATAAACTTCTAGCCTCTCTGCATTTTGAGTTTGAAATCTGGCTTCACAAAGAATTAGTACTAGATCTCATCCAGACCCAAACTCTCCTACTATAATTGATGACCCAAAAATGATTTTGTGGAAAAATTCTAAAACTGGAAACTTAACTACTGATAGGACCATTCATAAACCGAGCTCTGTACCTGAACATCTCACAACCTTGCAAGATCCCCAGTTTGATTTGCAAGACACGAGAAACCTTTTCAGAACCAAGTCACACAGTAGGATTGACCATACTGACCTTGAGCACATAGATTTGCAGTAGAGTTCTAGTAGAGAAGCCTCTCCTTCCACCCCACCTGATTTTCAGCTTCTCCACCACTTTAGCTCTTTCCATACCAAATCTAATCAGAATCAGTCAGCTAGTCCAAGTACTTCCACCACACCCATTCATACCACCACTGTTCAAACCACTCCATCACATCTCACAAACCCTCCACTTGTAAATCCACCATTATCTCCTATCATGGAAGCTTGGTATGCCCCCCTGGTTTTACCAAAACCTTTGTCGAATGACTACCAATCCAGAATCCCTCACTTTACCGGGGCTGAATCTACCACTGCCCAACGACATGTAGATAGAATAAATGATTCTTTTGACTACATGGAATTAGAAGAGGAGATTATGAAGATGAGGATGTTTGCCCAAATCCTAGGAGGAGAAGCTAAAAAATGGTTCAAAAACTTAACTCCCAACCACATACACGATCTCCCTTCCCTTTACCAAACTTTCATAAACAAGTGGGAGATTAAGAAAAACCCTCTCCAAATCTTCTCAGAATATAGCAATCTTAAAAGAAACACAGGGGAAAGTGTCCAAGACTATTGCACTAGGTTCAATAATGTTTACAACTCACTACCACCAAACATGAAACCCCCACTAGGCCTAGCCTTAGCAAAGTTTCTGGAAGGTTTTGACTTGGACATGGGCTATCGGCTAAGAGAAAGAGAGCCCTTGACTTTAGAAGACATGCAAAAGGGAGCTATAAGTGTAGAGGCCAACCTAATTGAAAAGAGAGCTAGGTTGAGATCAGAAAAGAGGGTAACCTAAAAAGATGAAACCATGCCCTTGACCTCCTCATCTGATTCCAAGATTGACAACCTACTTAGAACCATGGAGATAATGATGGAGAGAATAAGCATAAATGAAAGAACACTTCCTAGGGAAAATCAACCAAATCCCCAAAACAGAAACCAGAATCAGAACTTTAGAAGAGACCCACCCCAAATCAGACAAAGGGAAAATGACCAAAAAATTAGGCCCCCTTTCCAAGATAAATATGTATATTAAGGGGAAAGAGATATTGAACAACCAGAGGAAAGCCATGTAAATCTGATAGGTTCTGATAATGAAGATGATTTTTTTCTCACAGAAGAAGAACAAGGCCTCTTTGCCTTTGATAAATCTGAAACAAACTATTAGGAGTATGAAGAATATTAATTGGGATTTGAAAATGCCATCATGGAATTCCATAGGCAATATGACGTTAGGAGCAAAAGAAACCAAGAAGCCTCCAAGAAAAACCAAATAGACATTGCTGTTAGTAAAGCTCCAGAATACACTTCTAAAAAGATAGCAGACAGTGTCAACAATATGGTCAAGAAAATTGATCCTAATAGAGACAAAATCAACCAACCAAGTGGTAACACAAGATGCCCTAGTAACCTTTACTAGTGGCCCTGAAATTTTTTTATTATCTAAAGCCCCAAATCAAAATCAGCAAATTAAAAACATCAAAAAATTTATGGCTGATAAAACTGATGTAAATATGTCTAAAACAAAAATACCTTTCAGCTTTGAAGGAGAGATTGCTAAAATCAAGATAACCATACCTCTCACTAAATCGGTAACTCAGGAAGTGTACAGGTCCCAAGTTTTGAAAGTCTTGAACATAGGGAACGATACAAACACTCTAAAATTGACCGATGATAAACCAGAGCTGTTGTTTGGTCCCGAAGTTGAGGGAAGATACCAAGAAGGAGTTGTCCCTCCTTTCTATGTCAGCCTCAACATACATGACAAAATATTACACAATGCTATGCTAGATTCTGGTGCCTTACACAACCTTATGCCTAAGGTGGTGATGGAGAGATTAGGCCCAGAAATAACCAAATCTTACAAAGACTTATACTCTTTCGATTCGAGTAGAGTCAAATGTTTGGGTCTAATCAAGGATCTTTGCATCACTTTGGAACAAATACCCGCTAAGAGTCTAGTCATGGACATAGTGGTTGCCGATATTCCCCCGAAGTATGGCATGCTGTTGTCTATATCATGGGGATCCAAACTTCAAGGCAGCCTCCAAATAGACATGTCATATGCCAAAATCCCTGTTTTCAATCAAACTAGGAGATTATACCGAGAATCCCACATGAAGTATATGGTGAGTAGCCTAGATAGGCCAAACAACACCCCTGCTTATTCCATTCATTCAGATTTGGAATCTTTCATCTTGTATAATGAAAATGACATTGGTGAACAAGTGAAAGAAAATAAGAAAGAACTAGGCCCTCTAGAACACTCACACTCACCCTCAAATGAAGAACATGACAACTTGAACTCTAGCAGCCCTGAAAGACAACATAGTGACAAACATGAACTAGAAATACTTTGGAACATGAGCTTTGATGGCTCTTGTGGCAAGGTTGGTTCAAGAACTAGTGTTTGGATACATAACACAAATGAGGGCCATTCATACAAACTAGAATTTCAGTGCACTAATAACATTGCAGAATATGAGGCTCTTCTCCTTGGTTTGCACTTGCTTGAAGGCTTAGGAGCTAAGAAAATATATGTCCAAGGAGATTCAGAACTTATCATTAAACAAATCAAAGGTGAGTACTCAGCAATGAATCCAAGATTAAGAGAGTACATAAATATAGCCCTAGACATCCTCAAAACTTTTGAGAAATATGAGCTCATTTACATTCCTAGAGCCCAAAATAGTCTTGCCAATGAGCTTGCCTTTGCTACCAGTGATTCCAAAATACCAAATGCTAGCAAACAATACATTGTGAAATTAAAACACCGTCCTACAGTACCTGAAAAAATTAACCATTGGCAAGTGTTTGAAGGTGATAAACGAATTGATGATTTTCTACAATCTAGAAATGAATTTACATTACCGAGCTTAGAGCATGAGAAAGATGTTTTTGCTAAAGAACAAAATCATGAAAATCATAAACCTTTCAAACAAAAGTTAAGGAGAATAAGCCATATTTTACTACCTTTAGTTGAAAAAGAAATTAAAAAGATTTATGATTCTGGGATCATAGTTCCCCTTAGATACTCTGAGTGGGTTTCCAACCTTGTGTCAGTTAGGAAGAAAACCAGGGAGATTAGACTTTGCATTGACTTCAAAATTCTGAACCGATCCTCATTGAAAGATAATTACCCTTTGCCTAAAATGGATCACATACTTCAAAAGGTAGTTGGCTCTAAGATAATCTCACTGCTTGATGGTTTTTCGGGTTACAACCAAGTGCTAGTATTCCCAAGTGATCAACAAAAAAATGCCTTCACCACACCTTGGGGTACATTCATGTACGTCAAAATTCCATCTGGGTTGATGAATGCAGGGGCCACTTTCCAAAGGGCCATGGGCATAGATTTTTCAGAAGACATAGGCTACTTCATAGTCATTTAACTTTATGACATCATTGTTTACTCTAATACTAATGAAGAGCACTTAGTCCACTTGAGAAAAGTTTTTAAAAAATTTAGGAAATATGGCCTATCTTTGAATCCCAAGAAAACATTGTTTGGTCTCCAGGAAGGAAAACTCCTAAGCCACATCATCTCTGAAGAGGGAATCCAAATAGAACCCAAAAGGATTGAAGGCATATTGCAAATCAACCATCCTAGAAACATTAAGGAATTGCAATCTTTCATTGGGAAAATCAACTTCTTAAAGAGATTCATCCCCAACCTTGCTGGAATTTTGAGAAATATTACCAACATGCTCAAAAAGGAAATAGGAGTTAAGTGGACTTTGGAAGCCAAGCAATATTTTGAACTTGTCAAGCAAGTGCTCACCCAAACACCGGTTCTAATAGGTCCTGATTTCACCAAAGACTTATATATTTTCTCATTTGCCTCTGAACATACTGTGGTTGTAGTGTTGTTACAAAAGAACATGATGGGGCAAGAACAACCCATAGAATTCTTTAGCAAAGCCCTTAGAGATGCTCCCCTAAAATACAAAATCATGGAAAAGCAGACCTTTGCATTGATTAAAGCATTGAAAGACTTCAGAGTTTATATCTTACATTCTCATATCATTGCTTTTGTTCCTCACACAGTTGTCAAAGACATTTTACATCAGGACCCAAATGGTAAAAGAGGAAAGTGGATTGCTATTATTTTGGAATGTGACTTAGAAATCAGACCCACTAAACTAGTTAAAGGACAAGGGCTTGCAAAACTTATGGCTGAATCAAATCTCTAAGCATTAGATATGAATTTGGTTGATACTTTAGAAGAACAAGAAGAATGCACAACTCCCCATGATGAAGAAGTATTCTTGAATTCATCTTGGTCTGCTGATTTCTTATATGTACTATTTTATATTAATACTCATCCTACCTTATCAAATACAAAAGCAAGATTCTTGAAACAAAAAGCTTTGAATTTATGCATTTTAGATTGATTTTTGTATTGGAAGAATCCTATTGGTATATTGCTTAAGTGTTTTCTTGAGGATGATGTAGGAAAGATCATACATGAACTACATGAGGGAGAATGTGGGGGCCATCTTTACTGGAAAAACACAACTAAAAAGATTCTTAGAGTTGGCTACTATTGGCCCACCATTTTCCTGACACCCACAAACTGGTCATGAATTTCCATAAGTGCCAAATTTTGATGGCAAGAGAAAACTCTCACCTTTACCTTTGCATCCCATCATTGTTGAAGCTCATTTTCAACAATGGGGTTTAGACTTCATTAGAGAGATCCACCCTAATTCATCTACCCAACACAAGTGGATCCTCACCGCCACCCGATTACTTCACCAAGTGGATAGAATCCATCCCCTCTAGGAATGCCATTGATTCAGTCATTATCAAATTTCTTGAGACGAACATCCTGTCTAGATTTGGTTGCCCTAGAAAGATCATCACAGACAATGCTGCCGCCTTTACATCCAAAAGGATGGTTGAATTTTGTTATAAATATCACATCACATTAGGACATTCCACATATTATTACCCTCAAGTTAATGGGCTAGCTGAGTCCTATAATAAAATCTTGGTCAACATCATTAAGAAGCTTCCAGAGTAGAATAAAAAATCATGGCATGGAAAACTAGTACATGCACTATGGGATGATAGAATAACCACTAAGAAATCAATAGGTATGTGTTGGGCGGTTTAATTTTTGGATTAAACCTCTCAATATTAATTATCAATCCGGGAGTCGTAAACGCGATTTGTACTGCATCTTGGCTCAGCTTAATGGTCAAAGTATAAATATTCCTTTGTAATAATAAAATGAGTACCAAAATGAAACACACATTTGCTGGCAAATAAACAATCTTGAAAAGGAGATCTAATCAACCAATTTCATTCACTGCAAAATCCATACTACAATTAAACTGTAAGACTATACAAAGAAATTCTAAGTCATATGACATTCTCACAATCGAATTCTACTTTTTAAATTTCCTATGATAGTTTGAAAACCTTAATCTATTAACTCCTCTCACTAAATTGAAACTAACACTTGAAACTAATAAGAAAAAAAATCACACATTATTCTAATGACAACCTCACAAATTAAACTAACTAAAACTACTCTTCCTAATAAATTTAAGATTCAAATTGACAAAAGAAAGTTCTAATTATTGCTAGAATAAAACTACTTCACTCTATGTAAAATAAGATTTAAAATATCCTATTAAAAATATCTATGATAACCTTTCAAAACATTTTAATCTAGATTAAATGAATCATCCAAAAACAAGCTTACTATTCAAAGCATGTAATTTAATAATGAAAATGAAATCACTCCACCTGCACAATTAAATCTGCACTCAAACTTGCTCTTCTAAAGAGATGATCACACTACGAAAACAAGAATGATTCTAATTAAAAATAAATCTAATTATTAAGCTAAGTCCTAGGATGCATATAAACAAATCAAATGCACATTTAAATCCTGTAAACGTTCAAAGAAATTAGATAATACAAACCTTTGATTTAATATTTTAATGGGCAATGTTAACATGTTAAAATTCAAAGCATATACAATTTGTTCTAATTCCATATTTAAACTCAGAAATTGGATGTTCCCATTACATTCGATTTTAACAATAGGAATAGATTATAACGCTATATCAAAACTCAGATTATGTAATGAGTCCAAGTTTACAATAATTCTTCAGTCCATTAATTTGTACGTTGCAAAGATGAATAAAATGCTTGAAATTGAACCATGTTTACAACAAATTCACACAAAACCAGAATTAGAAAACTATGCTATGAAATCACTCACACATCTAATTATCTTACGTTGATTGATCAAGCTTAGCTCCAGAGGTGGTGGGCCCTCCCACTCCTGGAGTAAGCTGGCTTACTGCAACTGAGGAAGGATTTAAGACATAAAATACTGAATTCAAAATGGATCATGGAAATAATACTACTGCTCACAAATTGAAGGCGATTTATACAAGTATTTAAAACATCCTTTGGAAATCGATTTATAAAAGTCACTTGCTAAATGATTCTGGTTTTTACACAGAATTCCCTATCCCCATTACACTCTGCAAATTTGTTGCCGGTTCTACATATCCAAAATTCCGCTTTACATCTGAGAAATTCCACACCTCTGATTGATGGGCTATCTCATAATTACATCTCTACGCCCTGTATAATTAATGGAAGAACTCTCTGCATCTGAGAAATTCAATTTTACATATGAGAAATTCCCTCTTTACTAAATGACGGACTCACCCCCATTCCTCCTAATTGATGGACTAACTTCTACATACCTCCTGAATCGTATGATCACGACAACTTATATATACCAGATTTAAAAATTGGGGCTTCAATAAGCCAATTAAAATATAGAATATTGTTGGTTTTAGCAATTTTCTGGAATAGGAATCAGTTTTACAACAAAATGTGAAATAGGAACGATTCTGGTGAATCGTTCCTCTTTTCCTGGAGAAATGCGGTTGCTGGAAGTTTCCACCATATGTTTGATATTCACTCCAAGATCACCAAAGTTATCGAACATGTTTTCCTTAAGAACGTATCTTGTTTTGATGAAAGTGTAGAAATTAGCTGAATAAATCACTTATTCAATGAAGATTAACCTGATCACACATCAATTTCGAATTGCATGCATAACACATAACCTTCTTCTACAATTAATTGTCACATGCGGAAATATAGAAGCGATAGCACATCAAATCATCACACACATTAACACAGTATGTATGGGGAAAGCTTATAGCTGAAAACCCCCAGCTATATGTATCATATAATGGATGAGAAACATTCAGCAATACATAATACAATACTCCTCACAAGTACTCAGTACTATCTCATATGTTGAACACAAAACTAGCTAGATCTGAAACTAGTCACAGGTTCAAATCCTTCTAGTGCTCTGCCTGCCTCTACTGCGCAATCCAAAAAGTGAATATAGCTGAATGGAATTCGAATTCACTTAGTTGGTACAGCACAATAATCATTGGCATCATCATCCCACTGATTGTGCAAATCTCATGCACAACTAATGTACAACTGCTGTCAGTCTCACCCTTTCATCTACCTCTTCCACTGGTCTTTCACTGAACTGTCCATGCAATGAGTTAACTGATGTGTTCTTTGGGCGAATAATGAGTTAACACGTTGTTGGATTTGAACGAATTAATATTAATACACCCAACTCATCTCTAGCATAATCATAAGTTAAACTGATCATAACTAGTTAAACTAGTTAACCGGAACACAATCTCCATTAACTCCTCAATCAACTCCACCAGAACTCTGCCACATGAGTCTAACTGAAGTCAACCAGGCAATAGCTCAACTAACCCATAGGACATTCGAATTTCCTTATGTCAGCTGCATGCCCCACCTCCGGGGGTCAAACTGAAGTGCTCCAAGAGGATAAGATAATGTTTATAGTCTAAATATTATTAAGGGTTAATAATAATTGACTGTTCTATTTTTAGCCCGACAGTCTAAAAATAGAAACCGCCCAATGTCTAAAAATAGAGGTCCATCTATTTTTACCAACTCGACCAATCATCCATAAATAACATCCTGCAACTCATAGACCATGATCCATATGTCTAAAAATAGACATAGCCTAAAAATAGACTTTTTTCGACAAAAATCACATGTGTGGTCCCCACCTAGTTTAGGTGATCACTTTCCAACTAGGATCAGGAAAGATGTTTCAGGAGGGCTCCTTCACTGTTTCTTGTTGCCATTTTCAACACTCCCTCTCAACAAGAAAGGACCGTTTTTGCATGCGACATGCAACTCCATGCATTCGCCCCGCAACCTTCACAAGCGCCATGCAACTCCATGCATGCGACATGCACCCATGCATTCGCCATGCACCTTGCATGCGCCATGCACTCATGCATGCACCATGCAACTCCATGCATCTCATGCACCTTGCAAGCGCCATGATTCCCATGCACCGCTTCCGCAACCTCCGAAACCGACAGCCTCCAAACAACTCACCGCCCAAATGCATCTAGCATCTATCATCAAAGTCTTCGATACCACTTGTACCAACCGGCACATGTCAATCTCTCTACTGCGCTGTTGAACTCTTGCACCCATGCACTCTTGCATTTGCTATCAACTCTGATCCGCGCTCCAGTATCCGACACTGTCACTTTGATCTGCCTGCATCACTCCAACTGATCTTGCTACTACCATGCTGTGGGCACCTCGTAGCCAGGTTCAACTCATGAGATCCATACCATCTCATGAATCTGCCCAGAAATCTCCTCATGGGATTACTCATGCATGTCGCCCCACCTCATACCTGGTGGTATAGCTGCATGCACTCCCTCTGCCCGTCTGGCATGAAATTTCTCTGCATGAGTGGTCTCTTCCACTCCATGATCCTCTTGTGGTTGCTCCACATCCCGAGGTTCACTATCACCTGCATGCAAAACCCGCTCCCTCTCAAGCTTCAATTGCATGTCTTCCTCCCGCTTCCCAACAGTAGGAAGCTCTGTAGACATCCCATCTACTTCAAGTCTGTAGAGATTCTTCGTCGAATCCCAACCTTCTTGACGGTCCCGTCTGTGCCGGCGTAAACACCTTCTCTAAAAGACAACTTCATACCCTTTATCCTCTAACATTGCGACTGAGATCAAATTCTTTGTTAGACCTGGTACATGAAATACATCTTGTAAAAGAATGAGTTTACCTGACTCCCTTTGAAAGGTTATGGTACCAATGCCGGTCGCATTGTATCGTCCACCGTCGCCCAACTCAACATGCATCTGGAGACCTTTCTCCACCAAGTCACTGAAAAGATTTGCATCTCCCGTCATGTGAAAGGAAGCGCCACTATCAATATACCACCCCGATCCCAATGCACCAGACAACATGCATGCGATCAATGAGAAGTCCAGCTCAAATTGCGAGGCAAGAGCCTCACCAGCTGCAGATCCAGCAGCCTCTTGTTCTTCTTCTTCTTGGGGCAATTTGTGGCGTAATGTCCATGATCGTGACAGTGAAAACACTTCACTTTGGACATGTCACGCTCTTTACCATCCGCACCGGATTGAGAAGCCTTCTCCTTTCCCTTCCCCTTCCTTGCTTTGGCAGCCAAAGCGCAGTCTTCTTCATCAGCTCCCTTTGATGAAGAACCATCTCTGGTATTTCGCCGGATCTCCTCTTGCACGAGATCAGACCACAGTCTTTCCCATCCTGACAACTTTTCCCGACCATTGACACTATCTTGATATGCATGCCAACTCTTCGGCAAACCAAGAAGCGCCAAACTCACCAGATCCTCATCCACCACCGTCACACCAACACTTCCCAGCTCATCCCGACATTGGGTGAACCTCGTGAGGTACTTCGGCATACTTTCCCCCTTCTCACACTTGATGTTCCTGAGTCTATCTTTGAGCACCAACTTCCTCTGATCGCTCTTGCTTTGGTACAAATCCGTCAAGGCTTTCCACATCAAATATGGAGAGGCCTTCCCGTGTAAACTGGATACAATGTGATCCTTTACACCCTCCAACAGGATCCTTCGACATTTTGCTTGTTTCTTTCGCCATGCTTCCACAACATCAAAATCATTAGAAGTAGGCTTTGGAATCTCTTTATCCACGAATTCCAACAGCCCATGATCATCTAATACAGCCTCCATGCGGTCCTTCCATGCAACATAATTCGAACTGCCTTCCAAGGCATATTCTAGTCGCAAACCGATGAAAGACATTTTCACCGCGGCACCAAGAACACAAATCTGCAAACTCGAATTTCACCACCAGCTGATAACTCAATCACTTTCGATCTACACTTGAGAAAAAATTATTTCCAAATCAGAGATTGACTGCATGGGCTTTTACCAGACCTTTCACTTTCCAAAGAAAGATGAATCCGGAGGCTATCTGGCCCGTATGCAGGCTCTGTCCGAGGAAATAAGTTTTCAATCACCGTAATAGATCTCGACAATTAATATTGCTCCGATACCATGTAGAAATTAGCTGAATAAATCACTTATTCAATGAAGATTAACCTGATCACACATCAATTTCGAATTGCATGCATAACACATAACCTTCTTCTACAATTAATTGTCACATGCGGAAATATAGAAGCGATAGCACATCAAATCATCACACACATTAACACAATATGTATGGGGAAAGCTTATAGCTGAAAACCCCCAGCTATATGTATCATATAATGGATGAGAAACATTCAGAAATACATAATACAATACTCCTCACAAGTACTCAGTACTATCTCATATGCTGAACACAAAACTAGCTAGATCTGAAACTAGTCACAGGTTCAAATCTTCCCGCTGCTCTGCCTGCCTCTACTGCGCAATCCAAAAAGTGAATATAGCTTAATGGAATTCGAATTCACTTATTTGGTACAGCACAATCATCATTGGCATCATCATCCCACTAATTGTGCAAATCTCATGCACAACTAATGTACAACTGTTGTCAGTCTCACCCTTTCATCTACCTCTTCCACTGGTCTTTCACTGATCTGTCCATGCACTGAGTTAACTGATGTGTTATTTTAGTTTAATAATGAGTTAATATCAGTGAATTAATTAATAATTAATTCACCCAACTCATCTCTAGCATAATCACAAGTTAAACTGATCATAACTAGTTAAACTAGTTAACCGGAACACAATCTCCATTAACTCCTCAATCAACTCCACCAGAACTCTGCCACATGAGTCTAACTGAAGTCAACCAGGCAATAGCTCAACTAACCCATAGGAAATTCGAATTTCCTTATGTCAGCTGCATGCCCCACCTCCGGGGGTCAAACTGAAGTGCTCCAAGAGAGTAAACTGCTGTTTATAGTCTAAATATTATTAAGGGTAAATAATATTTGACTTCCATATTTTTAGGAGAGGCAGTCTAAAAATAGTCCGTGACCTAAAAATATGAATCTCATCTATTTTTACCAACATGTCGCATACTTCAAGAATCTCCAACTAGAATCCCCGAATCATGCTCCGTATGTCTAAAAATAGACATAGTCTAAAAATAGATTTTTTCGACAAAAATCACGTGTGGTCCCCACCTAGTTTAGGTGATCACTTTCCAACTAGGATCAGGAAAGATGTTTCAGGAGGCCTCCTTCACTGTTTCTTGTTGCCATTTTCAACAGAAAGCACTACTTCATGCAAATTTTTGGGAACTTTTATGAAATACATGAGTTTATCAGTTTCTTGTGCAATCCTTCTTGCAATATCTGAGCTCCGCTGATATCGAGTGATGGGCCATCGTTGGAGTGCCAAGAACATTGTAGATATGCCATCACGCACTCTATCACAAAAGAGTTGGGTTCTTTGGGTACAACTGGAGGAAGCATATAAATATAATTTGAGGGCATTTTTAGCGTGAAATAATAAGGATCAATCGAAACAAAGTCAACGTAGAATTCCTGAACTTGTTGCACAACTTCATGTTCATCAGAATCTCCAAGAATCTGAAGGTTGTGAGTCTTTAAAAATATTAGAACAATACAAGTGATATTCTCCAAACCGTGGATTACTTAAGTGTCGTTTTAGGTGTTGAATATTCTCTGTTGTAGGCGGAGAAATCAAACTGATTTTAGGTGTGTCATCACTTCTTTTGAAAGATAATCCAATATTTCTACAAGAAATACTTCCTTTTTAAGTAATTCTAACTTTGATAAAACGACACTTGTAATGCTAACCCATTCAAAACCAAAACCGTTCAGAACTGAAACCGTTCATGTTCAACGAATTTTCACTGGAATATTCCCCTGTCCATAACTCCTTAATGAAGACGAATTTTGCCAAAATATTTCTAGGTTACCTGAATGATGGTGCTCTGAACAAAACCCGCATGTCGGAATTTGAATATTATTCACCATTTGATCACAAAATGCATATTTTCACCTACAACAATCTTAATCCGCATTCAATTACACACTCAATTCTGTAGTAACTAGTTTTATGAAGAAATTGGTGATGGAACTTTGATCTCAGCTAAAATTAATGCAATAGTGAACGAAAGGTGTCTTTACATATATAATGGAAAATAAGAAAATTTTGGAGACATCGCAATAAACATCCAGCCATGCTCTAAGCCATGGGCATACTGAAGGTCGGCCATAAAGTATAAGAACCTTTGCTAGCACTGTTATAACCAAGTGGAGAGTTGATGCTATGCTGGGGAAAAATCGATCCTCATCATCCAAAAATTAGCAAGCTAGCAATCAACAAACATTATTGAACTAGAATTATCAGTGATTATTTTACATGGTAGCACATGGTTTTCATGGAAATTTGAGAGCCTTGCAAAGAATGTGTTGATCCTCATTATCATGATACAGAGAAGAGGTTGCAGATGTTGAGGTGAATTCGTACTTAAATATTTCTTGGACTAGACTTATTTACCTGCCACCAAGAAGCCATTTATTAATAAAACTATTACACAAGACACACTTCAAATTAATTAATAACAAGAATTTATAATTTAATAATTAATGTTTCTAAATGCCTCTAGTCATCAGCTTAAAAGAATAAAAACTAGGTACAAGAATATAATTATGTGATAAATATTGTGAAAATGTGGGCAAAAGTGCGGCTCAACATCCCCCCACGCTGAACTTCTTGCATTTCCTCATGCAAGCCAAAACTATAAGACTATGAAATGAGGCAGGGAAAATGTCAGCAAAGATTTTAGCAAGTAAGGATGGAGATGCCTGATATTGAAATGTCTTCATTAGCCTGCAACATTTACTATTACGTTACGAGCTAAAACCATGTGAAATGATAAAACAAGATCAGGTATCGAAAGTAGACATGATGGAGAAAATAGTGTTTGCACATACCTGTTACCTTCTCCCAAATGAATTCCATATTTTGTTTATGCCCAAAGTCTTATGATGAAAATCAAATTTTGTTGAAAAAGTGCAGTTTCAAAAGGAATAAAACAATATTTTTGCACCTAATATAACAATCTCGTACCTAGGTCATGCAACACATATTTAGAGGCAACTATAATCAATACGCATTTTTAGCAACCAATGCTTTTTGAGTAGTCGTCATTTAGAATTTCATCACTTCAAATACCATAGAAATTAAAGTGTGTTATGATACCAATCAACAACCTATTTTTTGAACACTCTAAATTTCGTTGTCATCCGAATTCAAAACTGAATTTCATCTTAATCTAGTACAAAGAATTACCTCCACTAAGGGAACCACTTCATTAAAGATTCTTGATTTCTGAAAGATAGAACTAAAAGCATCATTTTCAAATTGTATTAAAACCATTGTCTAAGAAAAATGACGAGTCTTAGGGAAAGAGAAGGATAACCAAGAAAATCATAGTATGCAGTTAACTTTAATACCACAAATATGGCCCTACTGCCCGCAGGTGTCCATAACCTCGACAGGGATGTCTTTTAACCTAGAGAAATGTCAGTATCCCACTTAATAGATACAGATTCAGAGTTAGATTATTTTCCTCTTTAGATGAAGGCCATTGTCTTGGCTTGGTAACCAGCTGATGGCAGTGCCACTCACAAGAAGTAAAATGAATGAACATTTCGGCTCGTGATGAGACCTCCTATCTTCTAGCTTTTTGGCTGAAAGCCATTACTATGGCTTGGTGACCAGGAGCAGTAGTATCATGCATGCTAGGTCTCATGATCTTGGTAGGGGGGCTCATCACGAGACCTCCTATCCTTCCCTAAATCTTTGTAAGCTCTGATTATGATTAATCTTAAAGGTTAATTAATAAGTGGGGAGATAGATCTACTCCTTAAGAGTACACGATGGCGTGAAATTTTTTTAATGACTAATCATTGCTGGCTAATTCCTCTACCCTAAAGACTTGTTAAATTTATCCCAGACAATGACTGAAAGATTATTTGAGTTAAGAATGCTAGTGTTCTCATGAATAGCTCATTATGATCTTAACAAAAGTGGTCCACCATAGGGGTTTTCCAATAGTACCTTCTAAGGGAAACTGAAAATATATATCCAAGGACAACTTATTAGAGTGATTAGCAATGGTTACTTTTTGCAAAATCATGAGGCATTAGAGCGAATTGTACTCAACAAGATCTATCACAATGTGTGTGTTAACAACTAATGTGGATCAAAAGTAGTTTTAACAGGCATTATTTAAAATTAAAAACCCTAATAGCATTATAACAACTTTATTCATTTATTCTCCTACCATATTTTACCCTAAGAGGCAAAAGACTCCATTTTTAAGTATAGGAGTACTTCCAATGAAGCCATGTGCATAAAAAAATGCTGATTATGCTCACACTTAGTTTTAAAGAATAGAATTCAAGACATACGAAAGCATGAGAAACCTGTTGCTTCAATTGATATGGTACCAAGGGTTTCCGAATGGTGAGGAAATCAGATGGCTTGATGACTACTCAAAACCAGGATTTAATGGAATCCACATATTTATGATTGTTCCATTGATGCAAATCTTCCACAGTTTGATAGTCACTCCCCTGAGGCACAAAGGATATGGTGAAAGACAAAAGATAAATCCCTCAAGTTCAGGTTCAAATATCTTCTTTTAAAATTGAAAAGAATGGTTGAGAGAGATTCTAGGGTTTTTAGTTTTAACAACATTTACAAAACATGTTCCAATGAAAGGTTTCTCCTCCAGTGGTCTTTGAATTACATCTTCTCGGGGTGAATGTTCTACGATAATGGGGGAAGTTTCCAGATTCATTCCATTTTCCAACATGGAAGGTGTGAAATTTTGTTCAATAGGGGAATCAATGAAAAGAATAGGTGGTTCAAACTGCTGTGCAACCTCATGGTTTATATTAGGGTTTAAAAGATGGTTTGGGGTAGGGTTTTGGTTAAAGCTTGGACTATGATTTGGATTTGGATTGGGATTAGGCTTTGGACTAGGTTTAGGTCTAGGGTAAGGATAAGGGCTAGGGTATGGATTAGGGTTAGGGTATGGATGAGGGTTAGGGTAAGGTTGAACATATGGCTGGGACCATGGAGGATGATAACTTAATGGTTCATTGGAAAGAAATTGTGGTTGTTGTTGGTGCTCATATGATTGAATTTGCATGGGATATTGCCCTAGAGAGAAGGATCCAAACGATTCTTAAGGCCATGGAGATATTTGGCTCGAGAAAGAGGGAATAGGTGAGGGCCACTGTGGCCATGAAGTAGGATATTCAATTGGAGGAGGATTAGAAGTTTGCCATGAAATTCAAGGATTATAAACATGCTGAGGAACCTGCTTAGGAAAATAATCATTATTCCAAGTATCAAACGGTGTTGGGTTTTGAGTTATACCTGGCAGTTGATTCTATTCCTTACTTGATTCCCTGAGTACCTTTCATAATCATGGTAGTGATGCCAGATGGGAAATGTTGGGTTGCATGACCATCCTTGAAAATTTCGTAGACTTTTAGATCGCTTAGTGGACACTTTCCAAGGCAGTGTTTCATTTGACAGTTGGCGCAAAGGATAAAAAGTGGTTCTTCATCCTTCTCTTGTTCCTGCAAATCATCAAATTTTGAAATAAAATATCTAATTATGTTAAATTTATGTTCAAGAAAAGTATTAAATACTGCACTTATGAATTCTTCATCAGATGACTTTTCTGCCTCTGTAGCAGCATGAAAAATCCTCATTGAATGATTCCTCAAAATACCATTTTCTTGTTTTCAACAATCCAACTGGTACATTCTGTGATCACATGGATTAGTACACAAGGGTTCTTACAGTACCCCAAAAATGATATAACGTTGAAGATTGGATTCTGAAGATAAATGAATTTTAAAATCTATTGGCTGAAATAAATCTCACCACACTTGCATGAAAGGAAAACGTCGAATCAAAGTACCATTTAATCTATGAAAAACAAGGCAATTTCAAAATTAAATGTATAAAGCTTGCTTCTACTTCTACACATAAATGAAATAAATGTTCAAGAGATACGCAAGATGACCAGAATTTGGAGCAACCCCACAATAGTGGATGCGCAGCTCTTCACTCACGTCTTACCGTACACTCTCCACCCTTTGACATCCTACAATACCCTTGAAACTCTGTAAGAAAAAAATTACCTGAGCCAAAATACAACTCCCCGGAAACAACGCAAAATGCAACTCCCCGACAACAATGCCAAAATGTTGGGCGGTTTAATTTTCAGATTAAACCTCTCAATATTAATTATCAATCCGGGAGTTGTAAACGCGATTTGTATTGCGTCTTGGCTTAGCTTAATGGTTAGAATATAAATATTCCTTTGTAATGATAAAATAAGTACCGGAATGAAACACACATTTGCTGGCAAATAAACAATCTTGAAAAGGAGATCTACTCAACCAATTTCATTCACTGCAAACTCCATACTGCAATTAAACTGCAAGACTATACAAAGAAATTCTAAGTCATATGACATTCTCACAATCAAATTCTACTTTTTAAATCTTCTATGATAGCTTTAAACCCTTAATCTATTAACTCCTCTCACTAACTTGAAACTAACACATGAAACTAATAAGAAAAAAGGTCACACATTATTCTAATGACAACCTCACAAATTAAACTAACTAGAACTACTCTTCCTAATAAATTCAAGATTCAAATTGACAAAAGAAAGTTCTAATTATTGCTAGAATAAAACTACTTCACCCTATGTAAAATAACATTTAAAAGATCCTATTAAAAATATCTATGATAACCTTTCAAAACATTTTAATCTAGATTAAATGAATCATCCGAAAACAAGCTTACTATTCAAAGCATGTAAATCAATAATGAAAATGAAATCACTCTACCTGCAAAATTAAATCTGCACTCAAAGTTGCTCTTCTAAAGAGATGATCACACTACGAAAACAAGAATGATTCTAATTAAAAATAAATCTAATTATTAAGCTAAGTCCCAGGATGCATATAAACAAATCAAATGCGCATTTAAATCCTGCAAAAGTTCAAAGAAATTAGATAATGAAAACCTTTGATTTAATATTTTAAATGGGCAATGTTAACATATTCAAATTCAAAGCATCTACAATCTGTTCTAATTCCATATTTAAACTCAGAAATTGGATGTTCCCATTACATTCGATTTTAACAATAGGAATAGAGTATAACGCAATATCAAAAATCAGATTATGTAATGAGTCCAAGTTTACAATAATTCTTCAGTGCATTAATTTGTACGTTGCAAATATGACAAAAATGCTTGAAATTGAACCATGTTTACAACAAATTCACACAAAACCAGAATTAGAAAAATATGCTATGAAATCACTCACACATCTAATTATCTTACGCTAATTGATCAAGCTTAGCTCCAGAGGTGGTGGGCCCTCCCACGCCTGGAGTAAGCTGGCTTACTGAAACTGAGGAAGGATTTAAGACATCAAATACTGAATTCAAAATGGATCATGGAAATAACGCTACTGCTCACAACTTGAAGGCGATTTATACAAGTATTTAAAAAATCCTTTGGAAATCGATTTATAAAAGTCACTGGCCAAACGATTCTGGATTTACACAACAATCCCTATCCCCATTACACTTTTCAAATTTGTTGCCATTTCTACATCTCCAAAATTCCGCTTTACATCTGAGAAATTCCACACCTCTGATTGATGGGCTATCTCCTAATTACATCTCTGCGCCCTATCTAATTAATAGACGAACTCTCTGCATCTGAGAAATTCGATTTTACATATGAGAAATTCCCCCTTGACTAAATGACGGACTCACCCCCATTCCTCCTAATTGACGGACTAACTTCTACATATCTCCTGAATCGTATGATCACGACAACTTATATATACCATATTTACAAATTGGGGCTTCAATAAGCCAATTAAACTATAGAATATTGTTGGTTTTAACAATTTTCCAGAATAGGAATAAGTTTTACAACAGAATGTGAAATAGGAACGATTCTGGTGAATCATTCCTCTTTTCCTAGAGTGATGTGGTTATTGGAAGTTTCCACCATACGTTTGATATTCATTCCAAGATCACCAAAGTTCTCAAACATGTTTTCCTTAAGAACATAGCTTGTTTTGATGAAAGCACTACCTCATGCTGATTTTTGGGAACTTTTATGAAATACATGAGTTTATCAGTTTCTTGTGCAATCCTTCTTGTAATATTTGAGCTCCACTAATATCGAGTGATGGGCCATCGTTGGAGTGCCAAGAACACTGTAGATATTCCATCACACACTCTATCACAAATGAGCTGGGTGATTTGGGGATCTCCAACTGGAGGAAGCATATAAATATAATTTGAGGGCATTTTTAGCGTGAAATAATAAGGATCAATCGAAACAAAGTCAGCGTAGAATTCCTGAACTTGTTGCACAACTTCATGTTCATTAGAATCTCTAAGAATCTAAAGGTAGCGAGTCTTTAAAAATATTAGAAAAATACAGGTGATATTCTCCAAACCGTGGATTACTTAAGTGTCGTTTTAGGTGTTGAATATTCTCTGCTATAGGCGGAGAAAGAAAATTGCTTTTAGGTGTGTCATTACTTATTTTGAAAGATAATACACTGTTTCTACAAGAAATAATTCCTTTTGAAGTAATTCTAACTTCGATAAAACCACATTTGTAATTCTGACCTGTTCAGAACCAAAACCGTTCAGAACTGAAACTATTCATGTTCAACGAATTTTCACTGGAATATTCCCCCGTCCACAACTCCTTCATGAAGATGAATTTTTCCAAAATATTTCTGGGTTACCTGAATGATGGTGCTCTGACCAAAACTCGTGTGTTGGAATTTGTAGATTATTCACCATTTGATCATGGAATGCATATGTTCACTTACAACAATCTTAATCCGCACTCAATTCTGTAGTAACTAGTTTTATGAAGAAATTTGGTGATGGAACTTCGATCTCAGCTAACATTAATGAAATAATGAACGAAAGGTTTCTTTCCATATATAATGGAAAATGATAAACTTTTGGATACATTGCAACAAACATCCAGCCATGCTCTAAGCCATGGGCATACTAAAGGTTGGCCATAAAGTCTAAGAACCTTTGCTAGCACTGTTATTACCAAGTGGAGAGTTGATGCTATGCTGGGGCAAAATCGATCCTCATCATACAAAAATTAGGAAGCCAACAATCAACAAACATTAATGAACTAGCATTCTCAGAGATTATTTTACATGGTAGCACAGGGTTGTCATGGAAATCTGAGAGCCTTGCAAAGAATGTGTTGCTCCTCATTATCAGGATGCAGAGAAGAGGTTGTAGATTTTGAGGTGAATTCGTACTTAAATATGTCTTGGACTAGACTTATTTATCTGCCACCAAGAAGCCATTTATTAATAAAACTATTATGCAAGATACACTTCAAATTAATTAATAACAAGAATTTATAATTTAATAACTAATGTCTCTAAATGCCTCTAGTCATCAACTTAAAAGAACAAACACTAGGTACAAGCATATAATTATGCAATAAATATCGTGAAAATTTGGGCAAAACTGCGGCTCAACAGTATGTCTCCCTATCAACAATTGTATGGCATGGATGCCATCTTCTCAACATATTTGGGAGTCTTGGTGATGAAACTGCTACAAGAAGTGAAATCAGAAGAAAATGGCATGCAAAGGAGGCTGAACCGAACTATCCATTTACAACAGACAAGAGAGGAGGTTTACAAAAGGACACAAGTAGTACAAGAAAATATGAAGAAAATATTTGACAGAAGGACCAAGGACAATGATTTCCAGATTGGAGATAAAGTGTTGAAATGGGACTCAAGGAGAGAAGACAAAGGTAAACATGGTAAGTTTGAAAACTTGTGGAAAGGGCCATTCATTATCAGTTCAGTTAGAGGTAACAATGTTTACAAGAGTTGGATGGAGTTGAAGCATTTGGAGGTCCTGTCAATGACAGGACACTAAAGCACTAATTTGTCAAGATTTCTAGTTTTTAGGCCTTCACTCATTGTACATACCATTGTTTTATGAAAGGTTGTAAAGATAAAAATAGAAAAATAGGAAAAGAGGGAATATTTGAAGAGAAGGTACAACCCCATACCCAAAAAATAGTGATACTGAAAGTGTGCAAGCCTAAATGCCACTACTTGTTCAAAAAGAAGGTTTTGTTTAGTCATCTAGCCTAATCATGGCTTAGCATTTTTTCAATTTTTTGTTGATAGGTTAGTGAAATAATGTTGGTCAAACCATTTAAGCTCGACCTGTCAAAAGAAAATAGATTAGGAATGATAGATATTGGTTCCACATGCTTAAATATGAACCAAAGAGAAGGATAGGGATGATTAGCAAATGATGAAACACAACCCTCGTACCTTCTAGTTTTGTTTTTTATGAAAATAATGTTTGTGTGCAGCTTGTACTAATGCCACGACGCATGATGAATCAGATTGTCTAATCCTATTTCAAATCATTCTTTAAATTTCGTGTCTATAGCTTAGAGAATGAAGTCTTTCATACAGTTCAATCTTGACAGCCAGTTAGTCTAGGTAGAGAATAAAAAGAGTTCACTATCATAATATGAACTCTCGAATGCAATAAGGGTACAAGTAGATAGTTTGTTTTTTCTTTCAAAAGAAAAGAAATGACAGGGGTTTTCCAGTTTAAGTGCACCCAAGGAAGAAAAAATGCTAGACAAAGCAGACTGGGTAAGTAGAGATGAGTTGAAGAGATCATGTTCTTCAGATTATTAAGATCACAACTTCAAGCAAGCATCAGCAAAGAAAAGAAGAAAAATCTGCCCAATGGATGAGGCACTGGTCTTCATAAACCAAGAGATCTGAAAGTTCTGGACACCTCCTGAAAAGGAGCTGCCCTCTCCAAGTGGAGCCAATGTTAGTCATCAGTAATTTTTTCCTTTGTAGATGACTAAATGCTTATCCTAGATTTCTAGAAACAAAATTCATGAATATTGTGAGTTCTAGAAATCTCACTGCCTTCATTATCCTTAGGATAAATTTTTCACTGTTCTACTACTCTATCAAGGCATGGCCAACCTATCACTCCCAGAAGACCAAATCATGGACTTATGCCACTCATTCTCACTATGTTTGCCACCTCTGACCTTACCACTATGTTTATGCTTGCCTAACCCTTCTACTTGCACCTTGGATTTCCAAGTAACCTAACCTGTTCCCTTATTCACCAAATTCCTCAAGCATTGGTGGTTTAAAGATACCTTTATAGGCTCTTTAGATAAAAACAAAATTATCAGTTTCTAGGATTGCAATACATAAAGTTTTTTCAATACTCTGTTTTACACCTACAAACCCTAAGTTAAGTGTTCAACTAAAGGCCAAGTCCAAAAGGCCTCCCAATAGGTCATGTAGGGTCTCATAGGTTATTCATTGTTTTACATGTGCCCAAAGACGAAATCAAATGAAAAGGAGGGTTAGCTCATGATTGTCCAAAGGGTATCAAAAAGTCTTCAAGAAAGGATCTCCTTGGTCAAAGCACAACCTCTGCAAAATATAGTTTCCCATCTTAGAATTTTCTGCAAGAATGAATGAGAGGGCCATCAATGGAAAAATAGGTAAGGTAAGAAGGGTAAAACATCCCTAAGAGCAACCACAAAAAGAGAGAGACAATAGGCCTATGAATAAAGAAAATCAGGGTTTTATGGTTGATTGACTAAAAGGTGTTTCCCAGCAAGGAGTACATGCAAAAAGGCCACAAGGATAAAGGTACATCAACATCATTGAACATGAATTGAAGGTTTATTAAAAAGGAAAATGATGGACCTCCACCATGACAGCAAGAGGTTTTCAAAAAGGATGTTCAAGGTGACTTACATGGTTTGTCAAGGCAAAAAATTTCACTACACCAAAGGGAGAAATCACAAAGAGAATCAGTGTGAAGGAGAAAAAACTCTCAAGTACAGTCAATATTCATCAAAATGGTCAAAGGAAAGAGATCATAAGGTCAAAGTGTCAAAATGGAACGCCAAGCAAATCATGAGTTTGCTGAGTAAGTGACTAAAGCTGTCAAGATTCCAAAGAATGACAAAGAAAAAAAAACACTATGTTATGGCACTTGCAGCAAATAGAAGTGGCCAAAGGAAAAATATTATGTTTTCAAATCAACTACCAAAAGGTAATTTTTTATGTTTAAGTGACCACCTGCAAAAGAAAAGGAAATATTAGCAAAGAAATAAAAATACAAAAAGAAAAACATTAGAAAAGTGGGTTTTGGTTTTCAATTTATTAAAATCCAAAGGTATAAAAAGCATTTCATTATCACTCATAGCCATTTCTCATTTGAAAAGAAATTGGAAGTTTTCAGAACTTTCGAAGTTTTTTGGCAGATGTTCGGTCAAGAAAACCATGCTACGCCGTTGAAAAAACCTGCGCTACACGCCTGTGCGTGCACTCCGTAGAATTTGCAACAGGGTGCTATGCGCTTATGGGAGTGCGCTACTCGTAGGGCACGTTCAGTGCAAAACCCGACAGCCCGAGCCTCACCTCCGACGCTGCGTGCTGGTCTGTTCAACCGTGTGCAGGACTGCTCGACAGCGTGCATTTTCTGCCTGGGGCTACGCGCAGGGACGTGCAAAAGCCACCCAATAGCCCGACTGCTACGCGCCTGTCCGTTCAGGTCATGCAGAAGCCACCTGACTGGCCCATGCTGCGCTCTTGTGTGTTTTTCTTTAGCCAGAGAGCTTTTCAAGTTGTTTCAAGCTCCCAAATTGCTCAAAGATTTTCAAATTCCTTGCTTGACACCTCCTGAAGGATTTTTAGGAGGTATTTTGACCTATGACCCCTCTAATGCTATTTGAAAGTCAAACTTAGTAATAAATGCAAAGGAAAGAAAACAATAAAAGAGAATTTGGGTCCGCATGCTAAAAAAAATTGTTGATTGAAGAGCATCCATCCACCTACATGTTGAAAACACACTAAGGCCCAAGGTGTCCTTCTTCACTCATAATTTCCCCTCCAAAGTTGCAAATCACTGCCTTTCTCATTATCATATCACTTTCCCTCTCCATATCCTTTCATAAACAGTTTGCAGGGTTTTTGGTTTCAAGACAAGAGTAAAGGATAAAATGCCTAGAGAAGGCAGTGTGGACAGTGGTGAGGAAGGCCAAAGGCCTAGAGGACAACAGAGAAAGGGTGGGAGAGTGAACATTTTTGAGCCTATAAACACTAAGGAATTGACATCCTCCCCTATAGCAGCTGCATATTTTCAAGAGGTAGGTTGCTATGAATTCTATGAGAAAGTACAAAGAGTCCAAAGTCACCTTGAGTTGACTAGAATTTTCATCCTCAACCTCCATGATCATCAAGTGCATCTAGCTGGAGTGAATTTTGAGCTTACCACTAATAAAATTTCCATGGCCATTGGGATACCTTGCCTGGGAGAAAAATGGTTCAAGCAAATGAGTTTAGACCTAAGTCATTATCATCCTTTCTTAAAACCTAGATACCAAGTTGATTGAAAATCCATTTTTCCATTTTCACATATGTTGGAGAGATATGCGCCCTTAATGAAACTCATCATGAAGTACTTCACTTGTGAGGGTAGGTTTTCTAGGCTTTATTCCTACCATGTAAGACTACTCATGCACTTCACTAAGGTCGAGCTTCTACATATGCCCTATTACCTTTTTAGAAGTATTGATAAGATGTCATACATTGTGCAAAAGAGACCTCCTCCCCAAAAGATGCCGAGAATTTTTCACCATTCACTTATTAAAATTATTGTGTTGCATCAGTTAGAGAAACAGGGTATCACATGGGAAGTATTCATATCCCATGATGTTTTCACCAATCCAAAACATCTTACTCTGTAGAGTTTACCCTCATCATCTCATATACCTCCCTCCCTTCCTCCATCAAACCCCACTAACCATGATTCCTCATCCACACATGAATCCTATCCCCAAGAATAAAATGATAGTCAAGAGGAAGAAACAAATGATGAGGAAGAGAAAAATGTAAATGAATAAAGTGATAATGAGGAAGAAGAAACAAATGAGGAAATAGACCATGACAGTCATAATGAAGACACAGATAATGAAGAGGATGATGAGGACAAAGGAGATGAGCAGAACAATGAAAAAGAAGAAGAAGGCGGTGAGTCAAATGAGGATGAAGAAGATGAAGACAATGGCAGTGGGAAAAACAATGACAATGTTGAAATTTCTCAAGACAGTGATGAAGACACTGATGAAGGTCCCTCTAACAGTGACCCCACAGAAAATAAAAATGAAGAAGAAATAGATGAAGAGGCAGATTATGAAGACAAGGTCAGTGATAGAGAGGACAATACAGAGGCTGAAAACAATGAAGATACAGAGACAGGGGAAGATTAAGAAGAAGAAAAGACAGAAGAACAAGAGGAGACATAGACTAATGAAGAAGAAGCAGATAGTGAAAGGGTAGAGTTTAAAGACAGAGGTAGTTATGAAGACAGGGACAGTAAGGGAGACCAAAACAGTGATAAAGAACATAACATAGATAAATAAAATGAAGATAATAACGGTGCAGAAAGTCAAGGAGGGGCTAATGACAGTCACGAAGGTAATGAATAAAGCATGATGACTGATAGCCCTAATAATAGTGACAACAGTGACCCCATGAGCCAAAAAAGTAGTCAAGGGATTGATGATAGTGGTGAAAGTCATGACAATGATATTAGCATGAAGGAAAATGAAACTGCCTCTCAAGAGGGCAGCCAAGAACAAAATGAAGAAGACATAAATGCAAAGACCATTGATGAAAGGAAATACAATTTTGAGATCAGTCATGAAGAGAGCATTCTAGTAGACAAATTTGATTTTCTCCCTCTCACTTATCAAAGAGGATCAAGGCAAGTGTTTGTTGCCTCCAAAAGGCAAGGAACCTTGCCATCTATATCAGTTCAAAGGCTTGACAAGGGCAAAGAGAAGATGAAAAAGGATAAGAAAAATAAGGGAGGCAAGCAAACTACTCAGAAGCCGCAATTCATTGACTTAGATAGTGATAATGAAGATGGGGAGATGGCCACTAGATTACTACTCAAAAGCAAGGATGCCAAAATCGGGGAGTGGGAGAGGGATTTTGAGATGGAACAACGTATCATTCAGTACTACAAGAATGAACACAAGCACTTCAAGACCTTCAGTACTCACTAGATATGTACCAGATAGAATACCATATGATGACATTGGTGAAGTCCATGGATTTTAGGATGCACAAAAGAAAGTTCCAGATAAATATTGGTAACCAGGTAGGACGGAAGGGCCACCATACAAATGTGACTCTGGTGAAGTTGTGAACATTGATGGGGTAGTAAGAGCAGATGTTGTCACAACTGGAATAGATGGTCCAACTGAATATGTTGGCTTAAGCATGGTTATACGACCCAATGTATACCCTACATGATCTACTGGAACTCGAATAGACATAAGATCAAAGAAAGCAGAGTGAGGTGTGAAGAATAATTTTTCCAGAGAGATAGTTAAATTATTTACCGCAAAGATAAAATTACTAAGAGAAAAACATAAAACACACAATATTTAACTGGGGAAAACCCCAACTCTGGGGAAAACCCATCCACTGAAATTTAATTAGCCTTGAACAAAACCCTAGCCAATCCAGACATGTGAGCCTTCACCAATCACCTACAGGCCTATCTTACAATGAAGTCTTTCTAGCCTTTTATAGGCTTCATTACATGCAATACCATGAGCTGAAAACCATGGGTGCACAATACCATGTGCCCCAAAACCATCACTATTTAACTCGGTCAAACTTGACTCTAACCCCGAGTCAATTTACCTAACATTGCCCCCTTAAACTTGACTTGGAGTTTCTTGAATAAATCCACCCAAATCTGCTAAGTGAGACAACCCCGCTCACTCTAGCCCTTCCCCCCCTCAAAATTTTTACCCAGGGTAGTTGTTAACTTGACATCCCCCCTATCACCTAGGTCGAACCCAGACTTTACCAGTAATTACCCAAGGGTACGCATGCCATGCCAGGTCTTACAACATTATGCCCATTTACATGCAAAAATTGATTTCATTACAATTTTTTTTTCTTTCATTGTTGCTATTTTAACACATCCTCTCTTCTTCTCATGGACCTCTCATGACCTATTTTCCATGTTTCTCATTGCTCACACTGAGTCTTCTACAACAATTCTACCTTAGTCATCTCTTAGATTAATCCTGTTAAACACTTGTGAACGTATTTGATATCCATCCCTTTGCATCATCGCAGATCTCCATGATTCAAGGCCATTTAATTGAACCACACATTTAATTTGTAGTTGCTTCACACAACTGGTAACCACCATCGAGTAATCCCCTTCTGGAGCCATGTGACGCTTTCCGCTTCACCAAAATAGCTACTCGACAATCCCTGTGGCACTGCCAGATCGACCTAGCTCCGACATCACATATTTGATTCCTCTATGGATTTTACTATCACCAGAGCTATGAAATCGCTCATGCTTCAAAGTCCATGTACTCAGCTCTCCAAAATCTCGGCTTGGGCACAACACAATCTTTCACCCACTTCCATATTAGATCTCTAAACAACCTGCAATGATTTTATCAGGCCTTATAAACCCTTATGTTCCAGATCCAGATCTGCGGTGTAAAAATCATATCTCCATTCACAGGCTAATAAAACCCTTGGAAATAGAAGCCTCTCTCTAAAGCCAACATTGGGCTCTGATACCAAATGAAGAATAATTTTTCCGGAGAGATAATTAAATTATTTAATTTAGAGATAAAATTATTGAGAGAAAAACATAAAACCCACAATATTTAATCGAGAAAAACCCCAACTCCAGGGAAAACCCATCCTAATGAAATTTCATTAGCCTTGGCCAAAACCCTAGCCAATCCATTATTGTGAGCCTTCACCACTCACCTCCAAGCCTATCTTACAATGAAGTCTTCCTAGCCTTTTATAGGCTTCATTACATGCAATACCATGAGATGAAAACCATGGGTGCACAATACCATGTGCCCCAAAACCATCACTGTTTAACTCGGTCATACTTGACTCTAACCCCAAGTCAATCTACCTAACAAGGTGATTGAGGCAAAGTATCGTAAAGATAAAGCTCTGATCCAAAATGGGTTGGAGTCGAAGGTGTTTCGTCTTGTGGAATTTCTTCAATCGAAATCAAACCAGGTGGAAGGATTTCTTTGTCAGGCCCAAAGTATATTTCAGGAGGTTGACTACACGATATGGGTGACTCAATGGCTACAACAGATTGTGGGGTGACCGATACATGAACAAATTTAAGTTGTTTGACTTCGGGATTCAAATATTTTGGTAAGAGAATGACATGATCCGGATCAACTTCCTATTGAACAACGTCGGGTTATGGAGGTATGGTCTTATTGATTGGATGGATCATGACCACATGTAGCTGAGAGGACTCTGTCTCGACAACAGTAGATGAACCATAATTTGTAGAAAAACTCGAGACGAATCTGGTATATGTTATGCGGAATTGTGATCTACGAATAAACCAAATTCCCTAATGTGGTGCTAGTCACTTAGAACAACAGAGTAAATAATTTACTATCACTTTCTCTAAAATAAGAAAATATACAGAATGGTGAAAAAAATCCTTCTCCTTCTGTCGTTGTTGTTGTCGCTCTCAATCCAACTCATATCGCCAGATCGATTCCTTCAAACACAAACAGAGAACAAAAAACAACATGCAATATAAAAATATCTGCATATCTTAATAAATAAAATCGATTAGATATGAAATATATATATCATTCAAGAATCAATTGCACAAGAAATAGAGACATATATATGGGAAAATGAACAACAATATTTATTAAAGAGTAGAAGGGGAAGGTTACAACCAATGATTGATTCGTTGCCACCAGCTCCAGCTTAATCCCAGCCTCATCACATCCAAAATCACACCAGTAACATATCATTACTTTCACTCTCTCAAATGAGAATCCAACAACATTTCTTTACCAAAATTCTTCCTTCCCTAGCACTAGAATGAGTGCTCCATTTATAAGGAAACTGGTGGTAGTTTATAAATGAATGAATTTCTAATAATAGGAAAGACATGTTCCCAAGTTAAGAGGTGTTATATGGACACTTGGATTCAAATTTTGACACATATGGACTCTTCTAGAAGGCACTGACCATGTGGACACTTCCACAACAATGAATGTCTGGAAGTGCATTGCGTGCACCCTTGAATGTCCAGAAGTGCATTGCAGTGCACCCTTGAATGGAGGATCTTGAATTGCAACGAATTTAGTCCCTTCAGAGGCTACGTTGGTGAGTCATTAAGTGATATAACATGTAATTCAAACCTTGGAAATATCACAATAGAAGCCATGAATGAATTTGTCTTCTCTTAGGGCATATATCAGCTGAAATATAAGGGGATGATTGACCCTATTTCATTGGTCCTGGGGATGATGTCCAGTTTGACCAGGTCATGGGGGATGATGCCCAAATTGACCTATAAAAATGATTCAATTATCTTTTTTCTCATTAAGGATGGTGCATATAATAAGTTTCTATGTTGGCACTAGTGCATTTTTTTGTTTATTTTCATGAATATCGTGAAACTATTAGTATATATCAAGATGGAGTAAAATATACCGGATTTAGTGGCTATAATTATACCTATGTAGACAATAAGAGAATCTTTCTAGGCCAAATACTTTTATAGCTTTAGATTTCATGTCACTTTGCATTCTATTGTACTCAATGTATAATTGTCAAGTTTCACATGAGTTTCTTTAAACCAAGGGTATGAAAAATCAACATGCATAGGATTGAAAATATAGTGTGATAGTTATCTAACCTTGCTTAATTTTTTGGGTAATTTTTGTGCAAACTTAACATACTTGGGCATGAAATCCAGTGTGATATTGTTTATGCCTAGTTGGGCACTAATGAATTAGGTGTTCATAAGATACAATATAAAAATATAGAGAAGCATGTATTTCCTTATTGGGTAGAACTTATTAGAATTTTCTATTTCTTAATGAAGTGAATTAGTTGTTCATGATGATACGTAGTATCATTATCCCAACATAGGGCCTCATAATGCAAAAATTAACATTCTTGACTTTCTGACAGGGAAGAACATATTAGCAAGTTTCATTGCCTACTTTACATTGGTTTTATTTGTCAAATTATTTTACTTATGCTTGTTTTAAATGAATGTACAAGTGTTAAGTATTCTTATGTACACTTTTTATGGTCCTCCCCGTGTAATTGGTACTCTTACACGTATTAATATTTCTCAACAAGTGAATTAATAACTCTCTACATATGGTCCCGAATATATATATATATATATATATATATATATATATATATATATATATATATATATATATATATATATGTGAAAAACAATAAACTAGTTATATCTCGATAAATTCAAATCAACTATATGGACAAATTCTCTAATTACTATGTAGTATCTTAGTTTGTTAGGTTTGGCATTTCACTGACACCAAATGATGATCTCCCATTGACTGCTGAATATTAGATTTTAATCCTTGTTAATGCCACAAGAAATATCATGAGGGGTATGAGATGCATTAGAGAAAATCAAGGGCTAGCATGATTTTATCAGAGCGAATTGAACTAATGTTTCCTCCAATGTTTGCAATTAATTCCCTTGAAAAATAAAAATTCTCTTCAGAATTGAATGGTTTGATTATTGCCTGATATGTGCAGTCTATTAGGGTTTTCATATTCTCAAAACCATGTAGGCATTGACATGCTATAAACCACATTGGTCTCTCTTTTTTATTTATCATGGAACGTGTAACATTTATTCCTTTCTGGGATTTATACATGAAATTATTTCCTTTTTTTAAATTGGCATCCCACAATATATATACTTCATCTGTTAAACTTCAGGTGCTATGAAAATTGAATTAGAAATTATGATTTGGAGATTATGCTTGTTTTATAGGGATATTCTTACCCTCCTTCAGAATATGCATGCCTAGTATTGGTAGACCTGTTTTATATGAGCAAGATATGGCTTGGAAGGTTGTTAATGATGATAACAACACTCATTGCATTTCCTTCATGTTCATGAATTGGTCCTTGGCATAGCCATCTTATTTTAATTTTTTTTCATGTACACTCAAACCATACTGTATTTATCCATGAAGGAAACACAAATCAATAATATTGTTATAAAAAATTTGTGAGTAAGCATGTGTGTTAGGTATATTATGAAGAAAAGGTCTGATAATAAATCATTAGTGCAACGAGTGGGTAATAGTTTAATTTCATCTATGTCTGAGAGTTCACAATTTTGAAACATCATGTTTACAAGGCTCATATCATTCTATGGGTAATTAAAAAAAAAAAAAGTTAGTAGGTTGCTTGAAGTAAATTATGTCGTGACATGATTTGTGCATATATAACTATAGTCTAAAAAAAAAATAGTAAACAAAAAAAGGAGGGGTGTTACAAGTGGTATCAGAGCTCTCAGGATCAACACTCAGACCTAATGGGCTCTCTCGTGAAATGAATTAATCTTTTCCCATCAAATTATACTAAATATGTTCCTTGTCATGATTTAAAGTATATTAGGACTTTCCTCGGGGTACTATATTCAATATAAACATGGGTCATAGATATGCATGTAGTGAATCTACCCCCTTATGCCAATTTGCATAAATATTTTATTCAAGGTATTTGCTATGAAAGTTAAGGAGTATATTCATAGATGAATGAAACTAAGCACACACTGAATTAAATTTTCCTTATCATATTTTTAAATGGCTATTTATTTCTTTTTGAAACCTAAATTTTGTTGATCTATAATCTATATCTAAAGAGAAAATAATAACATTAACTTCTCTATCATGCCATTACAACTCATTTTCAGCCAAAAATTATGGAAACAATGGAGTATGGCTTTTTTGGGGTTGCCATCAGGGTTATGTTGGAGATGGAGGAGTTAATTGACTACTCTAAATATCCCCTAGTGGGAGGTTCATTTTGATTGAAGGAATTTGTTACTGCTTGAAAATGCATTGTTCATTTTGGGTTATAAGAGGCGTTATTTTCCTAACAGTCTAACAAATATCTTCCCAATCTAATTTTCTATTCAAATTTCATGAATAGACCAACGCGTTGGAAAATCAATGTTGGATTTTACATATATGCATGTTTATAAATTTTGGAGTACCTCACATTCTCAAGGCATGACTTACATATGTGGAGGCATTTATTTTGGTCACTTGAAGTGTTAAATTCAAGGTAATTCATTATCAATAAGTATCCTAAGTTTCAAACCAACATATGATCATTGATTTTTCACATATTTTAATAAAAGTATGGTGCAAATTACTCTCGAGTTTCACATTGTAGCAAACTAAGATAACCAATAGGATAGACATTGTTCTCAAGGGATTTTCACATTATTTGTTACTGTTGTTGAACCCCTAAAATTGGCAATTTTTTTACGAGTATATTTTCGTCAAATTTCGTTGTGTTAGTCCATAATAGAAACACATTGAGGGATGATTTGGCTTGATTCCATTGTTACTTGCAAGAAAGGTCTACTTTGAATTCAACTCATGAAAGTTTATCTTATGAAGGATTGAGATTAATGCAATGAATGAGTAATTTCCTATACTCGTATATACCTTCTTAAACAAGTAACATAAGGTGGTTTGTAGAAGTTAACCATCCATTAGGGTGATGTTGTAGAAGGAAAAAATCACAACAATGGAATTTGATAAAAGTACATTGTATTGCGTAACAAGTAATCTTATTTTCAATGTTCAAAATCTCCTAATATTAAACAATTATAGAGAGCCATTAGAAGTGGATTTCTTGTCTTTTATGATTTTTTTTTTTTTTTTTACATCATGTTAAATTAAATACATCATTCACATTAATCATTATCTTTAAAACTCTTATTTTAATAATAAAAAAATAACAATTTATTATCTTAAATACATTCAATTTCACATCAAAAATTATTTTAAAAATTCTTATTAACATTTTTTTTAAATCTTTTATTTTCACCTCAATTAAAAATAAAATTTAAAATTATATTTAACATGGAAAGATTACTTTTAAACTCTTTATTTTCAGCTCAATTAAAAAGAAGATTTTATTTAACATGATACCATGTTATTTATTAGAAAGTAGATTTTATTTAACATAATACCATGTTATTTATTAGAAAGTATTTCTGCATTATTTTAAGAGTCGAAATGAAGTATTTTTATTTTTAAGTTGATAAGTGTATCTATTTCAACTTCTAGATGGTAAGTTGTTATATAGATATGGATATATATTTCAACTTCTAGATGGTGAGTTGTTATATAGATAAGGATATCTATTTCAATTCTAGATGGTGAGTTGTTATATTGATAAGGATATATGTTTCAATTTTTGAATGTGAGTGTGTATTTTTGTTTTTTTTAATGATTTTTTAGTGCTTTATGAATAGAGAAGATTATATCAAGGGGAATATTATTCTCCATATAAGCCTATGGATCATTGTGATTTCTCCAGGAAATATTATCTTGCATGTTACAATGTTCAATACATATTTTTGTAGTAAAATAAAACAGTGTTTACCCACTAGATTAATCACATAAATATGGCCCTTCAAATAATGATGAAGTAATGATCGTGCCTTCTCCGTGGAACTTGCAGTAAATGTGGGTGATACGTGAATTTCTATAAAAATTTCAAACAATATTCGAAACATCCTATCAATGCATTCTGTGTGTTTCACCCATGGCGATAGATAGATATGTGAATTGACCATCAATCATTTTAATACATGATTCATTATGTTGGTTTGCATGTATTGACAGGTTTGCAGGTATTCACAAGTATTTGTGGGTATTCATAGGTATTTGCTGATTGCCCTCAAGGAACCTAAGATCAAGTCTAAGAAATATTACATTGCATTGAGAGCAAGAAGAGGTCAAGATACTCACAAGCATAACCTTGCAGAAAGGGTAAATGCATTGCCACTAGTTATTTAGTTTAATACCATGTGGCCCAGAAGAGAGAGAATCAAAAAGTACATGAAAATTTTACTGCACCTTGTTTCTGGCTGCAACAAGATACTCCTACTTGGCTTCATTTAAAAAATTTGAAGTTCAAAATTGATTATTGATTTAATTCTTTCATTTGTTTGTGGATTAGTGGTTTACATTACTATGCTTTTTCTTCCGATAATTAATTTGATGAACACACTGATATCTAGTAGCAATTGGGTTACATTAGCAATGGATTGTGATGTGTATCGAGCTCAAATACTACCAGAACAAAATTAATAAAGAAAATTATAATGCAATTTGAGAAAATTATTATGCAATTTGAGATGAAAGTAGGTGTGAGTTATGGCTTTGATCAACTAGTACAAGACCGCAAAGGTCATATATTTAGTGTAGATGAAGAAGATGATATCAAGATTGCAATCATTTTTTTTTTTTATTGTTATAAGTAATTGGAGACTTTCACAGTTATGCATATTGTTGATGCAAATTTCTTGAGTAAAATTGTGTAATTTTTGAGATTCCTCCAATAAACAAAGATTATACAATTCTACTCTAGAAATATCCATCAACAACCTTAATGTTGTTTATATATGAAAAATAGTCAATCATGGTAGGGAAGATCGAAATGTTTGGAACAAACAAGTTACATGGAGTCCAAGTTTCAAAAAATCTCAATATCTAATCCATATTTTCAATAATAACAATGACATTGACAATAACAATAACCCTTCTTCTTCTTAATTGAATATTTTGATCATCAATTCAAGATGAGAAAAATTTATATTCCTCTCCATGGAAGTCGTCCAATGGCTGCTACTATGTCAGCTATAGATTTTTCACTAGGAAAAATGTTAAGGGCTAATATTACCAAGTGGGCTAATTTTTCAATGCTTTTTCCAAAAAACAAAAATCGTTGATTTCCATTTAGAATAAATTTCCATCCTTAAAATTTTCAAATCTATTTTTCTTAAAAGCCTCTTGGAATAGCTGACAATGAATGGTTATATGAATATGTCTTCATAATCTTTCCAGTGGGGGTACTGTAAAACAAATCCCTAGCAACCATCTGTTTCATGAATTCTGCCCGTTTCAATGGTTTTATCCCTAACAACCATTTGTTTCATGAATTCTGCCTGTTTCAATGGTTTTATGGTCAAATTTCATGTCCACTATGCATTTGTATCCCTACATGAATATGTATTTCACTACTGCATCATTTATGCGGCTCTCGGTTGTGATATAATATCATTTTCATTAATAGGTATGATGTCATAAATGTTTATTACTAGCATAATCACATTTACCAATGTGGTTGATATAAGACGATAGACGTATATAAAATATATGTACAAAAATAAATTTACAACCACCAATGTGGCTGATATACGTCGATAGGCCTATATCCACCACCCACCACATGTATATTACAAAAATAATCATTATATATTTATCATATAATTACCAATATATTTTATATATCTACTTATAATATAT
This sequence comes from Pinus albicaulis, assembly GCA_034641835.2. Classification (NCBI taxonomy): domain Eukaryota; kingdom Viridiplantae; phylum Streptophyta; class Pinopsida; order Pinales; family Pinaceae; genus Pinus; species Pinus albicaulis. The sequence continues at coordinate 792,108,924 of CM076573.1, read as the reverse complement.
TAATAATATTAACTATAAGCGTATTATATATTAAACTAAAATATGTTTATTGCGAAATGTGCGAAAATTGTGAATCATTTCGCGACAATTTATATTGCCGCGAAATGTGTTTTTAGTAGGGGCTCCGCAAAAATTTCCGGCTGACGGAAAGTTATAAAATAGTTCGGCCGAACTATTAAGACGTTAGATTTAACGAGCGTACGGTGGAAAACATAGTTTGGCCGAACTTATATTAAAAGTTCGGCCGAACTAACGCGTCACCAATTACGTAAAAACCAGGTTCTGAATACGGTTCTGCAAATTTGCACTGATTAAACTCCATGGAAAGTTGTTAATTAACTGTCGGAACCAAGACAAGCATTTTTAGAATTGAATCTACTTTCAGGAAATATAACTTTTATGGAATTTCATAAACGTTTATTAATTTTAATTATTTTTCTAATAAAATAGGTGCAAACAATTTCTGAGGGTCGTCGTGATTCAGTGAAATCAAAATTTTGTATCTCCCAAAATATATTGTAAAAAAAATTGAAAAAATTATGGGGCATTACATTGGTCCGTCGTCTCTAATGGGTAGCTTTTATATTTTTAGTTTATAACTTATATGTTAAGAAATTTCTTGCGACACGAAACATATCCAAAATACGCATTTTTTCGTATTGGACCAGTTCAAAAAATTCTAGTAATTATGATATGCATCCATTGGCTTTGTAAATATGACGAAAACAAAGTAGACTCTGTCTAGATTGTTGTAACACATTTTTTTTTTCAAAAACACAAATTTTCAATGAATACAACATTGCGTCATAACATGACTTCTTATGAATCCTTTGATTGTTAAGAAACATACACTCAAAGAAACGCTAAGTTGACATATCAAATCTGCATAAAAAAATTTCAAAAAATAAGTAATAGAAAGCTAACAAAATTTCTCACAACTTTTATTTTTATCGCAAAATGAAATTCTACACAGAAAAATTGTTATAGTTCGCAGAAAGTTGAAGAACCGAAAAAAATGAAATTTTTTTCTCAAAAAAGGGCAAAAAGTGTAACCCAGCTTCACATTATATAGAATTTTTTGAATACAAGAGTTATAACTCAAATTATACTAAAATTCAAATATAACATAATAATAATATTTTATTACTATTTATAATAAGCATATATTTCTTACCAAAATCCCAAGAGATTATTAATATTATAAGCCAAAATAACTATTAAAACCAAGGATCTAATACTATAACCCGAAGGCATTAGAGAACCCTAGGGAAAAATATTAAGAACCTAAGAGATCAAGAACCTCAAGGGATCCATATTAAAAAGAGAAGAGAATAATAAAGCCTAGGAATTAATATTTTAAATAAAAATGAATTAATATTTTAAATAAAAATGAATGATAAACTCACATGATTATTAATATTATAAACATAATAAAACAATCAACTTTAGGGATTGTTAATAATATAAACCTAATGATTTAATAACGTGAAGGATCAATAAACCCAATGGATTGATATTAAAAACCCAAGGAAATAATAAACCCAAGGGATTAGTACAAAGAAACCAAGGGTTTATAAACCTATGGGAAAAATATTAAACATGAGAGATTAATATTATAAACCTTTAAGTATAAAACCCTTATATAAATACTATAAACCGTGAAAACAACATTAATATTTTAAACTCAATGGATTAAAAAACCGAAGCCATTAAATGTTAATCCAAATGATGTTAGGATATTCTGGCACATAGGAAATATTTAAGAATAACTTCGTCTCGTGTAGAGTTAGGTAAAGTGTGTTTCTTTACCATGTACATTTGTAACTTATAATTCGATGGTCATGATTTGTAGTGATCCGATGGTTATCTCTCACATCGGTATTAACGACACTTGATCCGTGGCTTAGCACCCGATTGGTCCATGATCTATATTTAAAGAGCATGGAGGGTCATTTGTCCGGTAACCATTTATGAGAGAAAAATATGTAACTTTTCTTTTTATATTAATAAATTGCCTAAAGTGGCCGCGTTGGCTCAGGTCGTGGACTTTTTCCCTCTTTGAGGGTTTTAACCACGTGATTATACTGGTGTACTGATTTGTGATATGTTTGTGAGCGGTGAGCTTTGGTTCTTGATCTACGGAACTTACCCTGTAAATTCCTACATGGTATCAAAGCTATTTTGAGGGCCGTGTGCGTTGTTGATCAAAATCCGAAGTCGGTTTGACTGCATGCGAATGATATTTTGTATATCTACTATTTCTGAACATTTTTGGGTTTGGATAACTACTCGGTTGTGTCCGAAGCATCTATTACAGTGAAGAACGCCTTTATTTTCATGCGAAAAGGTTTCCGGCCGCCCAAGTTATGACAATTTAGATATGGAGGTATAAAGCATATGTTTTGCAGTTATATTTGTTAATAGTTCTTCTTATTTCATTCCATTTTTTATTTTCAGTTTTTAGGTTTTATTTATTTCTTGGATCTATACCCTCTTCTCTGTGTATACTCTTTGCTGTGAGTTGCATGCGATCTCGGCAAATTAGAAATAGGAAAAGAGATTTTTTTTCTACGTATGCTCTTTCCCTGCGTCTTTGTGCGATCTCGAGAAATAAAAAATAGTGAAAAAAAGGATAGTTGCCGGTAAGGGTAACCAAAAATCTAACATTCTCCCGTAAGGCTTTGTATTTCATTTTCTTTTTTTTTGGCTCAGTTTTTGTGTTTTTTTGTGCAGGAAAAGGCACGCACACCGAAGAGTTAAAGAAAAAAAAACCTTCCTCCTTTCAAACAATAACGTGATCCTTTTACTATCTTATTTGGTGAGGGGTTAGTTTATGAGAATAGAGGTCTTGGGTTCAAATCACTTTCTCAAGCTTCTTTTTTTAAAAGGTTTTTGTTAAAAGGGGGGGATTTTTTTTTTAAAGCCGCACTTCATCCCGTTTCCGTAACTATTCGACATCTTCAACTCGTTTTTTCAAAAATGCATAACTTCTTCAACTGGAAGCCGTTTTTTTTAAACGGCCTAATTTTTCGAGATATTTCCATCGGAGCAGTTAGTTTCAGCTTTTCTCAGCTTCAAATTTTTTTTTTTTTAAATGGAAGTGCATGCCCAATTATTCTTAACAGCACCAATTATTTCCAATGGCTACCTCACATGGTAGATATACTTAGAAGTAAAGAGCTTTACAGAATAACCACAGGGGTAGAAACTAAACCTTCTGATGATGATAAATTCGCTAAATGGGAAAATAAAAAAGATCAAGAACGAGGGTTGATAAGAATGTCCATTGCTCAAGATCTTTGATTTCATATCCTTGACATTGACACCCCTCATGAAGCCCTTGATAAGCTAAATACTGTCTTTGGCATTCAAAATCAAATCAGGGCTCACCAGCTTGAAAATGAGTTGCTTACTTTGGACCCTAATAATTTCTCCTCTATTGAAGACTTTTTGTTCAAATTCAAGACCCTTCGACTTATTTTAGAAGGTTGTAAGGTCAAAAAGGAAGATATTAGCCTCATATATTGCATTCTTGCTAAGCTTGGCCCTGCTTACTCTGTATTTTTTTCTGCCTTCCATTCCACTAGAGAGGCCATCATTTCTTCAAGAACTACCTACAAGAATCCCTCTTTTGATTCCTTTTGTGATTCTTTGATAATATAACAAGAAAAAATCTTACATCGTGGTCTTATCACTTCTAGAAACACTTCTAAGAAAGCCTTAGCAGCCCAAAAAAAATCATATCAAAAGAATCCCAAGAAGCAGTATCCTAAAAAGTATGGTCTGAAACCAAACAAGGGTCCTAAGCAATTTCAGCCACAAACTGAAAAAGCAACTCACCTAAATGATAAGGCATATAAAAACAAAGGAAAGAAGACAGATAGACATTGCAACTTTTGCAATCATGATGGCCATTTAGAGTCCAAATTTTTTAAGAAGATGGAAGCCTTAGAAGAAACAATGAAGAAGCACAACATCAATTTGGAGCACTCTTCACCTTCATCTTCAGGAATGTCACTTTCTGCTTGTGGTTGTCAAGCATCAAGATTTGGTTATGAATTAAATGTATCTTCCTCTTCTCATTCTCATGAGTGACTCATTGATTCTGGAGCCTCTTATCACATGGCCAAAAATAAAGCCATGTTTTCTTCTTTAAATGATTGTAACACCAAACATATTTATGTTGGTGATGATAGATCTCTTAGTGTTGTAGGATCTGGAACCATTCATCTCGATAATGGTCATTTTAATGATGTACTATGTGTTCCTACCTTGTCATGCAACCTTCTCTATGTTTATCAGATAACTCATTCAAGTGAAGGGAAAATAGTATAATTCTCACCTCATGATGTTGTAATCAAGGACGTCAAAGATCCTAAACATATTTTAGCTACTGGCATTACTGATGATTCCACAAGGTTGTATAAGTTTGAAAACTTTGAGTCATCATGTCTTCCCTCCGTTTTTTTTTCTCATAATGATGAAGTGAACAAACTTTGGCATGAGCAATTTGGTCACTTAAACTATCGCTCTCTTCATACTCTATGTAAGGTAAATATGGTGACGAGTCTTCCTATGGTATCTTGCTGAGATGGTGTTTGATCTGGATGTGTACTCAGAAAACATCATCAGGATAGTTTTGACAAACATGCCTCTCGGCATGCTTCAGCCCCTTTGCAGCTTGTGCACAGTGATTTATGTGGTCCACTTCCTGTTGTTTCTTTCTTTGGTTGCAAGTACTTCTTAACTTTCATTGATGGTTTTTCCAGACGCACTTGGGTATACTTCTTAAAACTCAAGAGTGAATTTTTTAACATGTTCTTGGCCTTTAATTCCTTTGTTGAGAAACAACCTGGACATCAAATTCTTAAGTTAAGAACAGACAATGGAGGAGAATATGTTAACAATAAATTTCTCAACTTCTGCACTGAGCATGGCATTCAATTGCAACATATTGTTCCATATACTCCACAACAAAATGGTGTAGCTGAAAGGAAGAATCACACCTTAAAATAAATGGCTAATTATATGCTTCAATCTAAAGGACTTGGTCTCAATTTTTGGGCAGAAGCCATTAACTGTGCAAATTACATAGTAAATCACACTCCTATTAAGGTTTTACAGAATATAACTCCAAAATAATCTTGGAGCTCAATCAAACCAGATGTAAGTCACTTCGTGTTTTTGGAAGTGATACTTGGGCCCATATTCTAGATGCGAAACATAAAGCCTTAGAACCTAAGAGTGAAAAATGAATTTTTGTTGGATATTCTGAAGATGTCAAAGGATATAGACTTCTTCAGCCAAAATCGAAAAATATAATCATTAGAAGAGATGTAAAATTTGATGAAATTATATCGGTCTGCGAGCCTAGTTCGGCAAGTGTGCCACCTTTTCCCTGCGAGCTTGATTGGACATATGTGCCACCTCTCTCTCTCTCTTCTATTTTTAATAGCATTCCTTCTAGTTCAAATGATGAAAGTGAGGATGACAATCCTCCTCCACCTCTTGAAATTTTTCCTTATACTCCACCACTTCCAAGATGGGTCCGCTCTACTCGGGATGCACCAGGTTCTCTTGTAGGTGACCTGGCCGATCGACAATGTACACGTTCTTAGTTCGAAAGAGCATCTTCCTTATTGGTTCAAGTTCCAGAAAAACTTGATCCAGGAACCTTTGAAGAAGCCTCCTATCATCTAGATTGGGATGAAGCTATGAATGAAGAGTATCATTCCTTATTGGCAAACGATACTTGGGATCTTGTTCCTCTTCCAAAAGGAAGAAAACTTGTCAGATTCAGATGGGTTTACAAAACAAAGTTTAGACCAGCTGGAAAAGTGGATAGACATAAAGCTCGTCTTGCTGCTAAAGGATTTTCACAAGTTGAAGGCATTGACTATATTGAAACCTTCTCTCCTGTTGACAAAATGAATTCTATCTACCTTGTTATCTCCCTTATTGCCTCCTTTAAATGGGAAGTCCATTAGATGGATGTTAAATCCGCCTTCTTACATGGATATTTTCATGAAGAAATCTACATGGAACAACCCCCTGGATTTATCCAAAAAGACTCCAGCCTTGTTTGTCACCTTAGGAAGTCTCTCTATGGTCTCAAACAAGCTCCTTAGGCTTGGTATGCCAAAATGGATAGATTTCTATTAGATAATGGATTTAATAGGTGTCATTCTGACAACACTGTCTACAGTGGGTAAGTCCTTCACCATCCTTGTTCTTTATGTTGATGATATTATTCTTACTGGTAGTGATCCAAACCATATAAACCATGTGAAGTCTAGCCTTAAGAAGAAGTTTGAAATGACAGACTTAGGACACTTGCATTATTTCCTTAGTCTTCAAGTCTTGCAATCCAAGGAAGGCATTACCCTCTCTCAATCCAAGTATGCCTGTGATCTTCTACACCACTTTCACATGGAAGAATATAAGCTAGGCCCTTCTCCCTTTCAATCTGGAGTCAAGCTTTCAGTCACTTGTACTACCCTTGAAGTTGATGCTACCTTATATCATCAAATTATTGGTAAAATTCTGTATCGAACCCATACCCGTCCTGACCTTTCCTTTACCGTTGGTCTTGTCGCTCGGTTTATGCACCAACCTCAAGAAAGTCACTGGAAAGAAGCTAAAAGAATACTTCGATATATTCGAGGTAAAGTTCAGTTTGGGATTCATTACAGTGCAGGAGCATCTCCATTATTGATTGGTTTCATTGATTCTGATTGGGCTAGTGACCTTGATGATCGAAAGTATACTGCAGGATATGTATTCACTCTTGGTTCAAGACCTATTACTTGTTCTTGTAAGAAAAAAAGTGCCATATCTCTTTCTTCAGCAGAAGCGGAGTATCGTGGTGCAGTTGAAGCCAGCAAGGAAGCCATGTGGCTTCGTCAGATCTTGTCTGAATTTGGTCTTCATCAACAACATCCAACTACACTTTAGTGTGATAATTAGAGTGCCATTCAGCTATGTAAAGATCCAGTTCAGCATTAGTGTATGAAACACATTGAACTCCACATACACTTCATCAGAAAGCTCATTCATGATCGTGTTCTTGAAGTGCAGTACTGTCCAACCAATGATCAAGTAGCCGATATCTTTACGAAGGCTTTCACAGAAGCGAAGTTTACCGAACTTCGATCCATGCTTGGAGTTCAGGAAAGTTGTCATTAAGGGGGGATAGGCTCTAATGCCTCCTTCCTTCTCCTATTGTGTCACTTTTGTAAATCCTTTAATCCTATCCCAATTTGTTCTTAAGGGGGGATGTTAGGATATTTCAACACATAGGAAATAGGCTCCTTTTGTGTCACCTTTGTAAATCCTTCAATCCTATCCCAAGTTGTTCTTAAGGGGGGATGTTAGGATATTCCGACACATAGGAAATATTTAAGAATAACTTAGTCTAGTGTAGAGTTAGGTAAAGTGTGTTTCTTTACCATGTACATTTATAACTTATAATTCAACGATTATCTCTCACCTCGATATTAACGACACTTGATCTATGGCTTAACACCTGATTGGTCCATGATGTCTACTTAAAGAGCATGGAGGGTCATTTTTCCGGTAACCGTTTATGAGAGAAACATATGTAGCTTTTCTTTTTATATTAATAAATTGCCTGAAGTGGCCGCGTTGGCTCAGGCCATGGACTGTTTACCTCTTTGATGGTTTTAATCACGTGATTATACTCGTGTACTGATTTGTGATCTGTTTGTGAGCGGTGACCTTTGGTTCTTGATCTATGGAACTTACCCTGTAACTTTATTATTAATATTATAAAGTTAAGGAACAAATAAACCAAAGATTTTAATATTATAAACCCAAGAAATTAGTAAACCTAAGGGAAAATTATTATAAACCCAAGGGATCAATATAAATATTATAAACTAAGAAATTAATAAACCCTAAGACTTAATATTCTAAAGTGAAGATATTAAAAAATCCTAAAAATTAATTTTTTAAACTCAAAACCCTAAGAAATTAATAAACCTTAAGAATTAATATTTTAAACTTAAGAGATTTAAAAATCCAAGGGATTATTAATATTATAAACCAAAAAAAGTAATAAACCCAATGATTTAATATTATAAACCCAAAGAATTCATTAACCCAAGGGATAAATATTAAAAAATTAATGCATCAATAAGACGAAGGGATCAATATTAAAAACATAAGAGATTACTAATTCCTACAAATTAATATTTTAAACACAACGAATTAATAAAGTCACATGATTATTAATATTATAAACCCAAGGGAATAATATTAAACCTAAAAGATTAATATTATAAACATGAAGTATATAAAAACCCTTAGATAAATACTATAAACCATAAAATAAACGTGGTTGACCATGCTTGATTTAAACATGGAGACAATTGTTGTCACAATTAGTAAATTCAAGGGATTAATAAACCCTATGAATTAATATTTGAAACTAAAAAATTTATGAAATTAATAAACCATAAGAATAAATATTTTAAACTCAAGATATTAATAAACCCAAGGGATTATTAATATTATAAACCAAAAGAACTAATAAACCCAAGGGTTTAATATTATAAACTAAAGGAATTGGTGAACCCAAGAGATAAATATTAAAAACCTAAGCGATCAATAGAGCCAAACGAATAATATTCAAAATACAAGAAATTATAAACCCTAATAATTAATATTTTAAATCCAAGAGATTAATAAACCCAAGAGATTATTAATGTTATAAACCAAAATAAGTGATAAACCCAAAGGTTTAATATTATAAACCAAAGGAATTGGTTACATGAATTTTTCTTCATAATCTTTCCAATGGAGGTACTGTAAAACAAATCCCTAGCAATTATCTATTTCATGAATTCTGCCTGTTTAAATGATTTTATCGTCAACTTTCATGTCCACTATGCATTTGTATCCCTACATGAATATGTATTTCACTACTGCATCATTTATGCGGCTCTCGATTTTTATATAATATCATTTTCATTAATATGTATGACATCATAATTGTTTATTACAAGAGAATTCATGATTGAAATCCTAGGCTGGGGTCATTGAATGTGGGTGAAAATTTGATTTATATAATTTAGTATAAAATATTTTTTTTGGGATAGAATTTGATTTTTATTTTTATAAAAAAAATGAGTTGTTTTTAGTGTTATTTTTTGAAAGTTGTTTTGGTAGATTTTTTTTGTCTAATTTCTCTAAAATCTGGGAGGAATTCATTGAAAACAGAATTTTGATGTGTTGAAGTATTAAATCCAACAACAGACAGGAATGCCGAAGGACAACAGGTCATAAATTTTGTTTAACGTGCACACAACCCTAGAATTTACATTCTGGTTTTAATGAACCCTACAAATTTAATTTTTGATGAAGGTTGTAACCTGTATGGTATGGAGAAGTTGTGGAATGAACCACGCCATCGCTGCATTTAAACACTGTCCATGCCGCACATTCAAACCTCTAGCCACCACCATTAAAACCTCAACAAACAGTTTTGTTTTCGCGCCAGTAATGTTTTGAACTTTCCCACATCAAGTTCACAGAGGGCCCACATGCTAGGTCAATAAAACACGTGGACCAGTAGAATTTTATCGTGCAGTTTTGGCGCTGACGTCACGAAGGAGATTTGGTATGAGATAATTCCATGCAATCAAGTTTATTTTTCGTTTGAGATCCGGCGGGTCCCATCCCTGACAATCAGAGATCGATCACGCGGAAACAGAGCCCTACATCACTAGGGCCAATTGGTATGCGATAATTTATTGCATTGGAGTTTGATCTGCGTTTTGAAATCTGTGAAGGTTTATGACATAGGTTAATAGTTTAGTGTTTTTTTTTTATGCCGCAATATGTTTATTGAAAAGTTGTTTGAATTTAATACATATGTATGAGTTGTAACATATATATTATAAATATTATAAATATTTATAATATATAATTATTTTCTTATTTTTGTTAAAAAGTATGGTTATGTCATATGAAAAAAAAGGGCACGTAGGCATAAAAAAAGGAAGTTGCTATATTTTTTTTAATATAGATAGAGAGTTGCTGTGTGAGCCAGTAGGCTGTAAAGAAATTGAAAAGGACTGTGTTATATTCTTGTAATTTTCAGAAGGAAAAAACTAAGTTCTCTCTTTTTGTTGTGTATCTTTTTTAGTCACAGAGTGTTGAAAAACAAAGAAAGGGACTCTATATGAAAAATAGAGAGAAGTGTGTGTGTGCATTCTCAAAAGGACAGAGAGCAGATTTAAACACTGTGTGTGTGTAGCAGTTGAAGTTTTTTTTTGTAAATTCCATAACTGCAGTTCTGTGGCATATTTATAATAGTTTTTTTTAATGAAATAGAAGTATTGCTTTTTGTGCCATCTTTTTCCAACAAATTTTAATTGAATCTCTCTGTTGAAGTTGGGGAATTTTTATTCCTCTATTGTTTGGAATACATCAGAAATTCCAACATGGTATCAGAGTTAGTCCAGGATCTTTGAAGGATTGTCAAATAAGTTGAAGGAAGGAGTTTTGTTGTAGCTTTTGACTAGCAATGTGAAGGCTCAACGAAGACCAGGTATTTACAAAACAAAGTTTTTGTTTTGTGTTTAAAAAGTGCAGTCCAGAGAAGTCTTTTTGAAGATAAAGTTTGTCTCTTAAGAAGAGAGATAATTTATTTAAAAACACAGTCAATTTTAAAAGCATAGTTTAGTGTGCTAGCCATGGCAGGAGCCAGCACAAGCACGAGTATTGGAAATACTCAACTCCCACAGTTTAATGGGAAGAAATATGACTATTGGACAATCACCATGAGAGCCCTGTTTTCCTCTCAAGATTTATGGGAGCTTGTTGAAGATGGTTTTGAAGAACTAGCAGATGAAAATGCCTTTAATGCCTTAACACAGGCAGAGAAGGATTTGCTGAAGATAAATAGGAAGAAGGACTCAAAAGCCATTTTCTGTCTCTATCAAGAAGTGCATGAAAGTGCGTTTCCAAGGATAGTAGCAACTAAGAGGTCCAAGGATGCATGGGATACCCTCCAGACTGCCTATTAAGGTATGGATAAGGTGAAAACAACAAAGCTACAGTTGTTGAGGAGAGAATTTGAAACTCTCTGTATGAAAGAGTTTGATAACATAGACTTATTCTTCACACATGTGATTGGGTTGGTTACCCAGATAAGGTCTCATGGAGAGACACTTGAAGAAAGAAGGATAGTGGAGAAAGTATTGAGGAGCTTACCCTCAAGGTTTGATGTGATAGTCACAACCATTGAAGAGACAAAGGATCTCTCAAATTTTACAGTTGATGAGCTTCATGCATTATTGATGAATCATGAACAAATATTGGGAAGAACAACAAATTCATCTTTGGAGCATGCCTTCAAGACCCAAATGTCCTTTGGAAGAGGAAGAGGTCAAGGCAGAGGAAACTATAGAGGAATAGGAAGAGGCAGAAGCCAAAAAAAGAGGAGGAAGAAACAACCCTGCAAATGCAAGTGGAAGGGGCAATAATCAAAATCAGAGCCAAGGCCAAAGCAGCAACCAGCAAGGTGGACAAAATCAAGCACATGGACAAAGGTATGATAAATCCCAAATCCAATATCATTACTGTAAACAGTATGGCCATTATGCCAATGAATGTAGGAAGAATCAAAGTGACATGGGTAATGGAACCAGTGCTAATTTTACCAAAGAAAATATCAGTAAAAAAAAATTGTTTTTAGCATGTAATATGGCTGAAGAAAAGAATGAATATATATGGTTTCTAGATTCAGGATGTATCAACCATATGACTGGAAAAATTTCCATGTTTTCCATGATAGATGAAAATGTAAAGTCTCAAGTAACATTGGGGACATATAGTAAGGTCTCTATCATGGGAAAAGGAAGAGTAAGTTTTTTTAAAAATAAAGGAGAAAAAAGATCCATATCAGATGTGTACTATGTGCCTGGTATGAAGTGTAACCTTTTGAGAATTGGAAAGATCATTCAAAATGGATACAATGTTTTCTTTGAAGATGATGTATGCACCATCATGGATAAAACACCAAGCAAGCAATGTATTGCACAAGTGAAGATGACAAGGAACAGAATGTTCCCTCTCAAGATGAGAGCAGATTTGAAGAAAGGAGATGAAATGGCAGCAGTGACACGAGACATTCCAAATAAAAGCAAAAGATGAAAACTGGTTATGGCACTTGAGATTTGGACATCTCGACTTTGGAGGTCCGAATTTGTTGCATAGGAAAGGAATGGTAAAGGGACTACCATTGTTTGAGAAACCAGACAGCCTATGTGAAGGTTGCATCTTAAGTAAACAACACAAAGAAAACCTTCCATTAGGAAAGAGCATAAGGGCAAAGGCACCCTTAGAAATTGTCCATTCAGATTTGTGTGGACCAATGCAAACACCATCACTAGCAAGCAACCATTATATGCGGATTTTTATTGATGATTACACAAGGAAAACTTGGGTGTATTTCTTGAAATATAAAAGTGAAGTGTTTGAGAAATTCTGCCACTTTAATGCTCTTGTAGAGAAACAAAGTGGGCTGCATATTAAATTTTTAAGGACTGATAGAGGAGAGTATATCTCAAAAAAAATTATGTGTTTTTGTAGAGAAAATGGCATACACAATAAATTTATAGCAAAGTATACACCGCAGCAAAATGGAGTTACTGAAAGGAAAAATAGAACCATCATGGAAATGGTAAGAATTATGTTGAAGGCAAAACATTTGCTAAATGAGTGTTGGGCTGAATTTGTACATTGTGCAAAATACATCTTGAATAGATGCCCAACCAAAGTTGTAATGAACAAAGTTACGGAAGAAGCATAGAGTGGCATAAAACAAGGTGTCACCCACATGAGAGTTTTTGGTTGTGTGGCTTACGCACACATTCCAGATCAGCTGAGGAGGAAGTTGGACAATAAGGAGGAGAAGTGCATATTTATTGGATACAGTGAAGAATCAAAGGCATATAGGTTGTATAACCCATCCACTAATAAGTTTGTTATAAGCAGATATGTGCAGTTCATTGAAGAAGAATCTTGGGATGGAAGCATAGAGAAAGCAGTGAATGTTAAAAACTATTTGTCTCATGATGATAGTGAGGAAGAGATGGTTGAAATACTTCCATTATTAGCAGCACCACCTCCACCAACACAAAGACAACAAGGGACACCACAAGCAGGTATGAGAACACCTTTGAGAAGTGATAGCATTGCTTCTCCAAGCACACCACAAGGAGCATATTTGAGTGCTTCTATAAGCACAAGTACACCAAGTGAAAGAAGAACCAGATTCAGAAATTTGAATGAAATTTATGAGCAAGAGGCAGCGAATGAAGTTATGAACTCTTTATTTGCATTGTATTGTCATGTGGAAGATACTATTCATTTTGAAGAAGCTATAAAAGATAAGAAATTGATAGATGGTATGGATGAAGAAATGAATTCCATAGAGAAAAATAAGACATGGGAATTGGTTGATATCCCAAAAGGAAAAGAAGTAATTGGAGTGAAATGGGTCTATAAGAACAAAAGCAATGCTGAAGTTAAGATTGAAAGGCACAAGGCGAGACTTTTTGTCAAAGGCTACAAGCAGCAACATGGAAGAGATTATGAAGAAAATTTTGCACCAGTTGCAAGAATGGAAACAATAAGAGCAGTGCTATCCATAGCAGCACAACACAAGTGGAAGGTTTACCAAATGGATGTGAAATCAACATTCCTAAATGGAGTATTGATGGAAGAGGTTTATGTTGAACAACCTCTGGGATATGAGAAAGAAGGCCAAGAGCACAAAGTTTGCAGATTGAAGAAAGCTCTTTATGCTCTGAAACAAGCACCAAGAGCATGGTACAGTAGGATAGATGCCTATCTACTGGAAAATGGGTTTGAGAAATGTGAAGGAGAACCCACATTATACATCAAGGAGAAATATGGTAAGATGCTGATTGTTGTTTTATATGTTGATGATGTGATATTTACAGGTAATGATGTTTGCCTCATTGAGAATTTTAAATCAGTCATGAAGGATGAATTTGAGATGACTGATATGGGATTGCTGAAATACTTATTAGGAATAGAAGTAGAGAAAAATGAAAATAAAATTTTTATCTCTCAAGCTAAATATGCAAATGAAGTTTTGGAAAGATTTAATATGCAGGATTGTAAGGTAGAAATTACTCCTACAGTGATGGGATTGAAGTTAAGCAAAGAGGACAACAGCAAGGATTTTGATCCAAGTTTGTACAAGAGCATAGTTGGCAGCCTCATGTATTTGACTACAACTAGGCCAGACATTATGCATGTTGTGAGTTTAATTTCCAGATTTATGGAAAGGCCAAAGGAGGCACATTGGCAAGCAGCAAAAAGAATTCTGAGGTATGTGAAAGGAACAAAGAGGTATGGAATTTTATATAAACCACTTTAGAAAATTATGAATTAATTGGATATACTGACAGTGATTGAGCTGGAAGTATAGATGACCAAAAAAGAACCTATGGTTATGTTTTTCATATGGGTTCAGGAGCCATTTCATGGGCTTCTAAGAAACAACCAGTTATGGCTTTATCTATAGCAGAGGTAGAGTATGTGGCAACTACAGCAGCAACATGTCAAGCAGTTTGGATGAGGAGAATGTTGAGGAGTTTGTGTCATGAACAGGTAAAAGGCACAACAATTTATTGTGACAATAGCTCAGCTATAACATTGTCAAAGAATTCAGTGTTTCATAAAAGAACGAAACACATTGATGCCAAGTATCACTACATCAAGGAACTAGTGAACAATGGTGAAATTGTTCTGAAGCATAGCAGATCAGAGGAGCAGTTTGCAGACATTTTTATGAAACCATTGGGACATAAAAGTTTTAATTATCTGAGAAAGTATTTGGGTATGGAAGAAAACCCATCAGTTGAATTTAAGGAGGAGTGTTGAAGTATTAAATCCAACACAAGATAGGAATGCCAAAGGACAACAGCTCATAAATTTTGTTTAACATGCACACAACCCTGGAATTTACATTATGGTTTTAATGAAACCTGAAAATTTAATTTTTGATGAAGGTCGTAGCTTGTATGGTATGGAGAAGTTGTGGAATGAACCACGCCATCCCTGCATTTAAACATTGTCCATGTCGCACATTCAAACCTGCAACCACTACCATTAAAACCTCAAAAAACAGTTTTGTTTTCGCGCCAGTAATGTTTTGAAATTGCCCACGTCAATTTCACAAAGGGCCCACATGACAGGTCAATGGAAAGCATGGACCAATAGAATTTTATCACGTAGTTTTGCACTGATGTCACAGAGGAGATTTGGTATGTGATAATTCCATGCAATCAAGTTTATTTTTCATTTGAGATCTGGCAGGTCCCAGCCCCGACCAATCAAAGATCGATCGCATGGAAATGGAGTCCTACGTCACCAGGGCTAGTTGGTATGCGATAATTTCTTGTGTTGGAGTTTAATCTGCATTTTGAAATCCGCGAAATTTTATGACATAGGTTAAGAGTTTAATGTTTTTTTTTGCTTTTTGTTTTATTTCGCAATATGTTTATTGAAAATTCATTTGACTTTAATACATATGTATGAGTTGTAACATATATATTATAAATATTTTCAATATTTATAATATATATAAGTATTGTCTTATTTTTGTTAAAAAGTATGGTTATGTCATATGAAAAAAAAGGGCACGTAGGCATAAAAAAAGGAAGTTGTTATATATTTTTTAATATAGACAGAGAGTTGTTGTGTGAGCCAGTAGGCTATAAAGAAATTGAAAAGGACTGTGTTATATTCTTGTAATTGCTAGAAGGCAAAAACAAAGCTCTCTCTTTTTGCTGTGTATTTTTTTTTAAAGTCACATAGTGTTGAAAAACAAAGCAAGGGACTCTGTATGAAAAATAGAGAGCACTGTGTGTGTGCATTCTCAAAAGGATAGAGATTAGATTTAAACACTATGTGTGTGTAGCAGTTGAAGTTTTTTTTTTGTAAATGCTAGAACAACAGTTCTGTGGCATCTTTGCAATAGTTTTTTTTAATGAAATATAAGTGTTTCTTTTTGTGCCATCTCCGTCCAGAAAATTTTAATTGAATCTCTGTGTTGAAGTTGGGGAACTTTTATTCCTCTATTGTTTGGAATACATCAGAAATTCCAACATGATGGGCAACCTTGTACATTCAAAGTGCCCTAAAAGTTTTTAGGATGTTGAATCCATATATATATAGTCAAAACCCAGTTTAAATAATAGAAATCAAAATTTCACCTAAAAAATTTTCACCTTATTCTAATACTAGAAACTCCAAAAAATCACATTAAATACAACTTAAAAAATAAATAGATACATTAAAATTCACTTCAATTTAATTTCAAACATTGGTTTTGTTGTAATGCATATATAATTAAATTTATGGACAAAAATACAAACATGTGTTTTGAACTTTGTTGTTCTTCACAACAGAAATAATTTACTTCCGTTCAATTTAGTTTCAATTATTTTCACAGAAAAATACATTTTTTCATACTCTGTATTTGAATTATATTTTAATTTTATAAAAAAAAATGTTTCTAAAAGTGAATCTTTTATTTTCTTGTAATCTTGTTA